>QEPC01000931.1:1688541-1708157 GCA_003113815.1 Sphenodon punctatus | reverse complement strand
CCCCACCCTCCCCCCACCTCCTCCACTGTCCTCTTTATATTATTCTAAAGAAATATGGTCAGTAATATTGTCCCAGACCCAAAAAGCTCTTAGGAAATTTCCCTTAGCAAAGCTGATTATTGGGGGGGACTGGAATACAAGGATGGGAGGAAGTGATCCATACTTGGCGGATTTAGAACTTGAAGGAGTCAGTTTGCCTCCTTTTAACAATGTACGTATGCCCAAGGACCAAACCACAGATTCAAGAACCCCGCTAGTCAAGCACTTATTGGCAGAACTCGATTTGGTGATCTTAAATGGTTTAATGCCGGGTGATCTCGATGGCCAATATACCTATTATTCAATACAAGGCTGTAGTGTCCTGGACTATATTATGGTTTCTGCTTCATTACTTTTTTGTGTCCAGGACCTACGGGTAGCCCCTAAAATGGACTCGGACCATCTCCCTTTACAGTTATGGTTAAACAACCCGCAGCAAAAAGCTGCTGTCCCGAATGGGGAAGTGAGTGCTACCAGGGACAACCAAGTGGCGGGTCTAGGGAAGGATGCCAGACTAATTAAAAAATGGTCCTTGGAGCTGGAGGAGGCATTTTTGAAGATGCTTGAATCATTGTACTCTCCTGTCTTCCCAAATAGTGGCGCAGAAGGGGAATGTGTTAGTGTTATACTCCGAGCTGATGGATTACTGTAGAACGATTCTAGTGACTGATAGGGCTCCTAATCATAAGCAAGTTCTGTGTGCCAGGTTAGAAGATTCCTAAGCAGATCTAACAGAGAATTAGTAGTTGCAGTGAGAAGAAGCTATAAAAATCTATTAGCAAAAAAGAAGGACCTCTGTTGGGGAAATTGGTTGAGCCTGTTATCTGCTGCTAATCAAAAGGACCAGAGTAAATTCTGGCACCTTATCAAACTTGCCAAAATAAATTCCAAGCAATCTGCATTGTGCGAGATTGTGGCGGAGGCGTGGGAACAACAGTTTGAGTCTCTTTCCACAGCCCTAATTGCCCCGGTGGTAAGGTGACTGTTAGGGACCTTCCAACTGAATGGCCACCTGTGAAAGAAGAGGAGGCAATTGAGTTGATAATTCAACTGAAATCTGGTAAAGCAGCAGGGTGTGACTCGATTCCGGCTGAAATGGTAAAAAGCAGCCCTCAATGGTGGGCGAAAATCTTGGCTCCCCTATTTACTGCTATAAACTCCACGGGAAAGCTTCCAGTAGATTGGTCTAACAGTATTGTTTTTCCAATCTATAAAAAGGGTGATCCTAAAGACCCGGCTAACTATAGGCCTATCAGCCTGCTTAGTATAATTTATTTATTTATTTATTTTATAGATTTGTATCCCGCCCCCTCCTGCAATGCAGCTCGGGGCGGCTAACAACAGTGATAAAAACAGTTAAGAACAGTTAAAACATAAATATAAAATGCAACAATAAAACAGGGCTAAAAAACAATAGTAAATAAATAAATGGGCGGGGGATTAAAATCACCCCCCCCCACCCTCCCTCCCGAAGGCCTGGGCAAACAGCCAGGTCTTACAGTTCCGCCGAAATGTCAAAAGGCTTGGGGCCAGGCGAGCTTCCTCCGGAAGGGAGTTCCACAGCCGCGGTCCTACCACCGAGAATGCTCGCTCCATCGTGGCCCCCCGCTTAACACGGGGGACCTCCAGGAGGGCACCCCCGGCAGACCGCAGGAGCCGTTCCGGGGCGCGAAGGGCGAGGCGGTCCCTAAGGTATGAGGGGCCAAGGCCGTATAGGGCTTTATAGATCATCACTAGGACCTTGAACTTGGCCCGGCACACTATCGGCAGCCAGTGCAGCGCTCGGAGCACCGGTGTAATGTGCTCCCGGCGACCCGTCCCCGTAAGAAGACGAGCCGCCGCATTCTGCACCAGCTGCAGCCTCCGGGCCAAGAACAAGGGAAGCCCCACGTAGAGCGCGTTGCAGTAGTCGAGCCGCGAGGTGACGAAGGCATGGATGAGGGAGGCCAGGTCCGGGCCAGAGACATACGGACGCAGCCTACGTACCAGATAAAGCTGGCGGAAGGCAGCCTTAGCGACTGCCTCCACCTGCCGCTCCAGCCGCAGGTCTGCGTCCAATATGACCCCCAGACTCCGGACCTGCTGAGCTACAGGGGGGCAAACCCCCCCAACCAGGGGGGCCACCACCCCCTTCGCCCTCCCCACCACCATCACCTCCGTCTTATCTGGGTTGAGCTTCAGTCTGCTCCGCCGCATCCAATCCGCCACGGCCTCCAAACATTGGGATAGCACCGAGACAGCAGGGTCTGGGTCAGTAGAAAACGAGAGGTACAGCTGAGTATCATCAGCATACTGGTGACATCGCACCCCGAACCCTCTCACGACCTCCCCCAAGGGCTGCATATAGATGTTAAATAATAATGGAGACAAGATCGATCCCTGCGGAACGCCACACGGTAAGGCGCGGGGGCTCGATGTTTCCTCCCCCAACACCACCCGCTGGCTCCTCCCCGAGAGGAATGAACGGAACCATTCAAGAACAGTCCCGTCCAGACCCCCCCGGTCACGCAGTCGTCTCAACAGCAGCCCATGGTCCACGGTGTCAAAAGCGGCCGAGAGATCGAGCAGGATGAGAAATGTCGAACATCCCGCATCCATCTCCCGGCGGAGGTCGTCCACCAAGGCCACCAACGCCGTCTCGGTGCCATAGCCGGGGCGGAACCCAGATTGAAAAGGGTCAAGGAGCCCGATGTTATCTAGATGACCCTGGAGCTGATAATCAGTAAGCTTTATTCTAAATTTTTGCTGGTTAAACTCCAGCGATGGATGGATGAGGCCTCTATTTTGGAACCAGAACAAGTGGGTTTCAGAGCTGGTCATTCCACTCTGGGCCACATTTTTATTTTGAAACAATTATGTGCTAGATCTGTGGACCCAGCGAGGAAGCAGACTCTGTACCTTTGTTTTGTGGACCTAAGACAGGCAGTTAACCGGGGATTTTTGTGGAATAAATTTTTGACGTCTCCTATTGACCGGCGATTGTTGTATTTAATAATTAGTATTTATACAAACAACACACTGCATGTTCACCACTATAATCAAGGTCTGACCAAGAAAATTTCAGTAATCAGGGGAGTGCACCAAGGGTGTATTTTGGCCCCGGCACTGTTTAATGTTTTCATTAATAGTGTTGTTGCATCCTTTGCTCATATTGATTCTCACCCCCCAAAAATAGTTGATAGGTGGATTCCTTTATTGTTATACGCTGACAATGCGGTTATTTATTCTCAAACCCCTGTTGGACTGAAAGAATGGCTGGATTTAATTTGTTCTGCCAAGAAGAAAGCTTGGCAATAAATCATACTAAAACTAAAGTTATGGTGATAGGACGATCCTCCCACTCAAGTGGCTGGCAGATGAGTGCACACGAAACTGAGCAGGTCCATGCCTATAAATATTTAGGGGTGATTTTCACAGACAACTGCTCTTGGAAAGCCCATTTTGCGGCGGTGATGACTCAGACCATGGCTTCTGCTAGAACTATTCAAAGTTACTTCTATTCCAAAGGTGGTAAGCTGATACCTCCGGCTTTACGTCTATTCAAGGCTAAAGTAGTGCCCCAACACTTATACGCTTGTGAAATTTGGGGGCTTCCATTTTTGGACATGTGTGAGAAGGTACAAAATGCCTTCTTAAGTAGTATATTGTGTCTCCCGCCAGGTACCCCCCCCAAGTTTTTTTGAGGACAGAATCTTGTTCAAGCACTATTAGATCAAGGATGTTGTTTCTTATAGTTAAATTCTGGTTGTTAACGTTATTTCTGCCAACTTCAAACTCACTATTTGCACTGCTCCTCGCTAAGGGCTTATGTGATGTATGGAATAATAAACTTATTCTGCTGATCTTTAAATTGGGTTTGTCACCTAGTACTTTGGCCCCTCTTGGTCTGAAAGCAGCACTGGAGATTGTTAAGAGGAGAATTTCAGACCAAGAGCTCCAATTAGAACATTCATTACTGGGAGCTCAAAAAATCTCCAATATTTATTCAGACATATGTTTTGGCAATAGTAATCAGTATCTGTTTGCTTGGGTTGATGCAAATCTAAGGCACGCTCTAACATTGTTCAGGATGGAGCTGTTCTCCTCGGCGGTGGTTGAGGGACGCTACTTAAAGGTTCCCAGGGAGAATAGATATTGCACAAGCTGTAAGAGTATAGGTGGAAACGATTAAGCACGTGCTCTTTTGCTGCCCATTGTATGTCGATCTGCGTTCAAAATATTTGATTCCATATATAGGTTCGGCTTCACATTGGCAACAGGAATGCTTGTGAAATCTCTTCTTGGCGGCCTTGATTCAGAACGTTCCAAGAAGGTGGCTAGGTTTTGTTTTTTGGTGCTGTGTAGTAAACGGCATGAGTAAATTTTTTATTTCATTTGTTTATTCCTTGTACTGGCCCTTGGCCTTGACAAGACAAGAGCATAAGTAAATTTCTTTCTGGTTTATTCTATTTTCTGTAATTGTATTTCTGTTCCTGGAACATTTTATTTGTTCAAGGTTATCTCGTTATTTGTGTATTTGTATATTTATATGCATATTTTTGTAACAACCAAATGGGTCACACAATAAATAACTACCTACCTACCCTACCCCCACCCCGTAAGGGCCCCCACCCTCGAGGGTCCCCCCACGCTGCCTCCACCCCCAAGGGTCCCCCCACTCCCTGAGGGTCGCCCCCACCCTCGAGGGTCCCCACACACTGCTCCCACCCCCCTGAGGGTGGAATCTTTAGCAGTGTGTTCACATTAATGCTGTAAATGGGGTGCTTTTGAGATCCCAAGATGTACCTGTGTGTCTGGCGAGCTTAAGCTGTGTGTTCACAATGCTGGAAATGGGGTGCTTTTGAGATCCCGAGATGTACCTGTGAGTCTGGCGAGCTTAAGCTGTGTGTTCACAATGCTGGAAATGGGGTGCTTTTGAGATCCCTAGATGTAACTGTGAGTCTGGTGATTCGTGGGCCTTGAAATTCCCCCCCAGCACACACACACACACACACACACACACACACACACGCAGCAGAGAACAAAAATACTGCTGCAGAAGGGACTTCTGAAGCAAGGATTGGGGTTCCTCCAACATACATGTCCCTTCTTTCTGAAGCAGCGTTCTTAACCTCTGCTGCGTGTGTGTGTGTGTCTTTGCTAAAACTGCTTGTAAGTGAGGTTTATGGTTGTCTGTCTGCTTTTAAACATGCCTAACCTAACTGAAATTGCTTGATTAAGTAATGTAACATCCAACATTAACCCTTGGAACTCCTTGCTGCTGGGTTATGCCACCCACCGTTGTCCTGGCTCCGCCCACCATTGCCCTGGCTCCGCCCACCGGCCGGTGTTACTGCCCCTCCAACCTCAACACCCACCAGCCGCCCCTGCATAGATGCCACAATCCGAACTGTGCACTCCACAGTGCCTATCGGCTTTCACAGTGCCTATCTCACACTGCAATCTGGTGGAAATGGTCAATTGTGTATGCTTGCTTTGCAGACTGGTACCACATGTGGCTAGTTGGGGTCAGGGGCTACAGCAGGCATAGTAGAATCAATGTTTTATTTTCATTTTTTTTCTGACCAAACCACATACTCTGCACAGGCACAAGGTGCTGCTGACTAGAGGCACTGTATGCTGAAACAACAGAGCAGATGTGGAAACTGAACCATGTCTGTATGACAGAATGCAAGCTGCATGCTCAGACATTCAAGCTAAGACAAGGTGCTGAAGGGAAGAGAAGGAAACTGGACAGAATGGACGACAATGAACAGAACGAGACCATCACTTTCATGGAAGTGTGAGATCTGGCCATGGTGACGCATGCCTTAAAAGAGCTTGGTCCTTCAGTCCCGTTCTACCTTAATTCAAGCTTGATGACAGTGAAGGAATGCTCAAGGGGGCATGCGGAGTGCAGTAAGTGGCTAGCAGTGCTACACCTAGCAGCAACAGGAGACAAGGGAAACGATGACACTGGCTCCATAGAACATGAAATGACAGCAATGAGTAAGGCACTGCAAAAACTTTGGAACCTGGATGACTTGCAGGACTTGTTCACAGCTAACAGATTTTTCTATGCATTCGGTATGATCACACGACTAATGAACAAGAGTGGGCTCAAGGTGCACATCAGTGACTGCATTGATCTGGTGCATGAATCGGGATTGAAACCAAGTGGTTACTGTGAAGGCACAGGCAGTGGGGTTTTGAACAGGTGGCATGGGGCTGCAAGCAAATCATTTTGAATACAAAAGCATTCGATTTCTCCTTTTTTCAGAGTCTGGTGCCAGTCCTAAATAAAAATGCATCACTATAAACCTGCTGTCATCACTGTACTACTGTGCATGGTGGGGGTGGGTTGGGACAGCATCCACAGGTATGGGGCCAGACATTACAGGCCAAAGATGCCAAGGCTGCTTCTTCTCAGGGTGCCATGAAACTGAGAGGGGGAGGGCACAGTGCCAGGATAACGCTTGGAAACATGGGATACCAGCAGGGGAAGGGCCAGCCGTACATGGCGAGTCACAAAACAAAAAACAAAAGCCACACCACATTGACAGCTGGCCATTTAATAGGTTTGACACGCTAGATGAGTTTGTGGGGAACACAGAATAATTCCAGGATGTTTATTATCTTGTTTGTTAACACTAATGGACATGCAGAGATATGCAAGCACAGAGACGTATGCATACAGATACAATTTACATTCTCCCTCACACAATGCCCCTACACCTGAAAATATATCCCTTCATGGCACTCTGTGCACTTGTTTGTGATGGCAGTGGCTTCTCCATCCCTCTCAGGCCCTGGCCATGCCATGTACGGCTGGGAACTGTGTGATCTGGGGTTAGAGGTGGGGGGCCTGGAAGTGCAAGTCATTGACACTTATGGACTAGAAACCACAGAGGAGTTGCAGAATGCAGCAGGAGAATGGGAAGACCTAGTGGGAGATGAGAGGTGCTTGCAAAAGACCCTAAGATGGATGTTTTCAGAGTGGGCAGAGGTGGAGTGCTGGTTCCATCTGTAGGCTATTTTTAGGATAGAGTGCTAAAACTCTTAAAACTTCCTTACTGGTGGGGTTGCTGCTGCTCCAGGGTGTAGGGTCTTGCAGGGAGCCAGGCCGGCACCATCACCTTTGCGGGGAGAGGCCAAGGCTGGCCATGAGCTCCCGTAGGAGGGCTATTACTTAGGGAGACCCCACGTCCTTGGGTCCATAAGGGGGTGATGTTGGTGGCTAATGTGGTGGTCCCTGTCATTGACAGAGTTCGCCCTCCACTGGTTCCCCAGGTCAACAGTCTGGGCGTGCTCTCAACCCGCAGCTCTGCATGGATCTCCAGGTGAGGTCAGTGGTGAGAAGCGCGTTTCGCCAATTACATCTGGTGCATCGGCTTCAGTCATATGTTTCAGATAGCAACCTGGCCACCATCATCCATGCTTTCATTATCTCAAGATTGGACTATTATAACGTGCTCTACGTGGGGCTACCCATGGTGACGGTCCAGAGACTGCAGCTAGCGCAGAATGCGGCGGCCCGTCTCCTTACGGGGTCAGGCCGCCATAAGCACATTACACCAGTGCTCTGGGCTCTGCATTGGCTGCCTATACACTTCTGAGCCCAATTCAAGGTGTTGGCTTGACCTATGAAGCCCTATACGGCCTTGGCCCAACTTACCTATGGGATTGCCTCTCTCTCCATGCTCTCGAGCGACTCCTGCAGTCGGCCCGGAGCACCCTCCTCGAGATCCCCCGTGTGGCCCGGGGGGCACTATGGAGAGGGCGTTCTCTGTGACCACACCTCAGCTGTGGAATTCCCTCCTGGCGGCGGCCCGGAGGGCCCCAGTCCTCCCTTCCTTCCGGCGTAGGACTAAGACTTGGCTGTTTCGCCGGGTGTTTGGTGGGGTTTAGAGTGGGGGGGGGGGTTAGGGAGTTGGGGAGGGAAATTTATTGGTTTTGCTTTCTCTCTCCTTGTGTTTTAGCTTGTTGTTTTATTGTTTTTATATGTAAGTCACCCCCAAGCTGCTTGGAGCAAGAGGGGCGGGGTAACAGAAGTTGTTAAATAAATTAAATAAAAATAATTGGGACCTGAGCCTGCCACAGCCTTGCTATGCCTCTGAGCAGCTGGATGGCCATTTCTGTGAGTGGGAGAGCTGAATCAGGACTGCAAACTGAATGTGGAAGTATGAGGCTACAGTTCCGCATGGGACGTCAACAGGGGAGCAGACGTCACCGAGGATGAGTGGAAGGCAGAGCCTAGAGAGAAAGGAGAACTAGGAGGAGTTGGGTGCCTAACAGTTTGCAACAGCATGTGGAGGGAGAGGAGAGAAAATTTAGATACAGCGCTGTTCGAAGGGGAGGAAATGTGGGAGTGGGAAGTACATGACAGAAAGCAGAATTAACCCATAGCGACAAGAATACTTAACTGTTTCTGAATGGGTTTCCGCCTTTTCCTCCCAGCATACAGACATTCTCCTGGAGGAATCATTGTCGGACACTGAAACAAAAAAGCACCAGGTGGCTAAAAAAACCAGGGTATATGACTAAAACCAGTGCTTAAGCTAAAGAACTAACGGACACCATGACATTAGTTAAGAATGAAACTGCAGGATTAATGTAGCTTCCCAGTTGAACATAGTCAGAATATTCTTTTCTCTATATAAGTTGCTTTTTGTTAAACCTGTTATAAATTGTATAAAAAACAATAGAAATATATTGTACTCATTTTTATAAATGTTTTGATTTTTCATTGTTAACATTATCCTATCAGTACAAGTAGTTAAAAACTAACTGCCTGGTCTGTGAGCCTTCTGCAGCAATTGACAGAGCTGCTGTAATTTCACAGAACATTCAGAATCATTCTAACTGCTATGAGGGAAAATAAGGGCCACACTCACAGCACAAGGTGTATATGCATCATGTATGTATATGGCTGGTTTGGTCTTTATTGTTTTTCCACCAATTCCTACAGATGTTTCAAATTTCACATAATGGTTAATAATAGCCATCCAAATCTTTGGCCATAAGTCACTAGTTAACATAAAATATGGAATTAAAAATATATAATACAAAATGAAGCAGATGCTCCTTCTTAAACTAATACATGTGTTCAAAAAAACTGACTTGTGTCTAACTAGTCTTTTATCATAATTTGCATGAAACGTTCTTCTCTGTCTCTCTCAAAATAGCAGCCTGGAGCAATACAATTTCTTAGAGTATTTTATGAGATGAGTTTACCCAGTGGCTATTACCTGCCAGATTTTAACTCTCCAAGCCACTATCGTTGGGAAATCAATCTTTTTAAAGTATCTGGTTGTAGCTGCTAGGAAAAAATGACATTTTGGGATAGTAACTCAGTGGGAATGCCACTGATTCTCTGGGTAGCCTAACTTTTGTTATTTTGACTATTCTGGTAGCTGAAGAAATCTCAGAACCATTAACAATAACCTTCGCAAACTCATGGAGAATGAGTGAGGTCCCTCCCACGGCCAGTTGAAAATAAGTACAAGTTCTGTGGGCTGGACAGGAGTTGGAGGTGGGGTGTGCTTAATGGACAAAGGTAGGTGGAAGGGGAGTGTCCAGATCATGAATCTATGCTATAAATCCATCCGTTGTCCTCCAGTGCATGCTCCCTTTTCCCGAGCTCAGTCTTTCAGTGCTTATAGTTACGGGGCAGAAATCAGATCCACAGGACAAATCCTAGAACTGGAAAAGGGCCAAATAAATCTCAGCCACAGGCCAGGTTCCCACCCCTGCACTAGATCATTAATAACAACTCATTACATCAGGTGGAAATCAGGCCCATTGAAGTGGCCTTACTGGTAAAAGGACTTTCTATTTTTGTGAATGGGCTTGTAAAACATGGGCTTCCCACGCAGACTGCAATATGACATCATAGCTGTAAATGAGCAAAACGTGGTGGGTTGCCATCCCTGTGAGTATTCCCTGGGGTCAAAGCCCATCCTGATGTAGTTGTGGTTGGTCCTAGAGAACCACTGCAGACCACTTACTGTGGCCCACTGCACCATAAATTGCTTATATATTTATCCAAGCCTTGATCACTTGGACTGCAAATAAATTGCCCCAAATTTAAAAAAACCTCTAGATCACAGAAGAATAGCTATAGTAGGGACAGGCAGTGCAGCTGCACTGGGGACAAATGCTCCCATACTGTTGCAATACCTGTAATTATTGTCCCCTATTTCCAAATAATGTGGGGGCTGTTGGAGCACTAGAGTGCCCCAACAAGCACTGCCAGCAGCTCAGCACATATGCACCAAAGTGTGCGAGATGCAGGCAGGGGAATAGCTAAGTTGGAATGGACCCAGCTGCAAGAAATGGATGTGTGGCCCTCCCTTGTCACCATCCTCTCTCTTGGACCACCTCCTCCCCCTTCCTTCCTCCGCTTGCTGCACCTGAGCCCTGGAGGCTGTGGCTGGCTGCCTGCCTCGCTGGTGATACTTGCTCGATCCTGTGCTGCCTCCTGTGTGTCTCACGCTGCAAGCGCTTCCGCTTCCACTCCGCTCAGTCTCCACCTGGCCACACCACAACAGAACAGGATTTGTGCATGTGCCCCCGCTCCCAGCTTGGGCCCAGGACAAAATGTCCCTCCTTCATTGGGTGTACAGCAGCCCAAGCCAATAGGGGTCTGGGATTTCTGCTCTAGCCTGAGCACCACCCTGCTACACTCAGGAACCCTAGCGGTGTATGTGGTGCTGAGGCTCCTGACGGTTGCACCGACTGTCAAGGCTGTAGCCAAGATCCCCATTTATCCAGGCTGCTCTGTGCCCACTGGAGCCAGCTTCATGCACCCACTCAGCCAGGCAATCATGGAGCAGGTTATTCGGCCCCACTTGGCCTCTGGCCCGGCTGCCTCTCTCCCGCTGGAGCCTTGCTGCCCCTGCTGCTGGAGCTGGCCCCATCTCCAGATTTGTATGGGGAGGGGGCTGTTGCCTCTCTGCATACATGTGTGTAAGTTCCCTGTGAATGTGTGGTCCTGCTCTGGGTGCAACCAGACAAGCTGTCTGGGTGCGATCCCTGCGCCACCCTGTGACGGGGAATTGGCCCTGTCATCACTGCAGGGCCAGCACAGGGAGCCAGGCACACAAGCAAGTGAATGCAGGCAGCCGGGCCCATTGTGGAGCCGCCGTCACAGTTGAAGGCTCCCACCCCTGCAGCGAAAGATTGGGCCCACTGCCCATATGCAGCTGTTGGGGGGGGCAGAGGAGGGTGCACACTCCCCCCTCCCCCACCTGACAGCTGGTGGGGAAGGGAAGCCCCGCAAGTGCATGCACCCTCTTCCCAGGCTCTCCCTCTCCCCATCAACTGTCAGTTGGGTGGAGATGGGGAGATGGGGGCCTGGGAAGAGCACAGGCCCCACTCCCTGCCCATCCACGCGACTGACAGCTGATGATGGGGAGCCCAGAGGAGGCGTGCACACACCCCTCTCCCCACCCTCTCCTCATTTGTCTCATCTTCTGGCATCAAATGCCCTGATATCAGGATGAAACAGCTGATTGGGGGAGGGGAGTCCAGATAAGCAGGTGAAGGTACTCCTCTAGGCTCCCCTCCCCCAATCAGCTATTTGCGGGGGGGGGGGGGAGGCGCACACATACAGCTCCTCTGGGGCTCCCCCTCCCCACATCAGCCCAGGTGGACAAGAATTCTGCCCCGGCTGTGGTGCGGCTGCCAGCAACAGCTCACTGGGTTGCCCTCAGTGTGGTGGGGCAAACACTCCCGGCCACATGGGCTTGCTCTGCCCTGGGCAGCCTTACTACACATGGGGTAAGGCTGCCCTGACCACAATGCGTCCTTGGGATTTATCCGAGGACATATCATGGAGCAAGCAGATGTTTGCCCCACCCTGGAGTGAGGCAAACATCTGGCAGTCCCTGCATCCTGTGGCTTGTTTGCCCAGGGAGGGACAAGCCTCCCTGGGTGTCTCGTGTGGCTGCACCCCCTGACCTCCACACTCCTCTGTCTTGCCTCATCCTGGTAGCCCCTACATTGTTCTTCCCACTACCTTGCCCCAGCTTCTCCAGTCTCCCATGTTCCTCCCTGCCCCAGAAATCTCTGAAGTCCTTATCGCAGCCTCCCCACTGTCCTGCTTCAACACCTGTTCCCTCCTCTAAATTTCCCTGTGCCCTTCTGCAAGGCAGGAGGGTGGAAACTGGAGACCAGGGAGGAGGATGCAATGGGGAGGTGGGAAATTTTGGAATTGGAGACATGGGGCAAGGCATGGGGGAAGAGGCAATACAGACAGGTGGGAATGGGGGATCTGGGGGAACAGTGATGCACAGGGGGAGTAGGGCAATGCGAGCAGGTGGGGGGAAGACTCAGTGTCATTGACCAGTGTAGGCATACATGGGAGCATCTGTGCAGGGCCGGAGATGTGGGAGCTGAGGACAGGTGGTGGGGGCATCTGTGCAGGGCTGGACAGTTGGAGGTGGGAGGATATGTACAACAATGGGCAGGTGGAGGAGGAAGCACTGGAGCAGGGATGGGTGATAGGGGTTGGGGGGATGGGTGCAGAAGGGGTGGGGGCATCTGTGCATGGGGAAGAAGTCTGGTAATTGACTACATTTGTGCTGATGCAGGCAATTGAGGATGGGAGTGAGAGGGGTGGGGCATTTGTGCTGGGCTAGGTCAGTGTCGCTAGAAGTGGGAGGAGTGGGGGCATCTGTGCAGGTCCAAGCAGGTAGGGATTGGGAACAGTTGGCAAAGGTAGAGCATCTGTGTGGGGGTGGGTGGGAACAGGCAGCAGGAGTAGAGGCATCTGTGCAGTGCTGGGTGGATGGAGGGGATCAGTGTGGGGACTGAGAAAAGGAGAGGCAACTATGGTCCAGGTTGATACTGTGACAAGAACTGAGGAACATCCCAGAGCACTGCAAGTGGAGCGGGTTGCCCAGGCCCTGAGCACCAGCCAGGAGCAGAGCAGCAGTCTGTCTACTCAGCGGATAGGCTGCTGCAGCTCCACTTCAGGCTGAAGGTTGCTCTGGAAATACCATAGAGCTGTGGGCAGCAGCCGAGCCTACCTAAGCTCTATGGTGTGGGGGAGGGGGATGCCATTTGGGCAGACTGCGGGCTGCAACAGCTGCTGAGTCTGTCTAAAACCAGTGCTATTGGGGCAGCACGTGGGGGATGCAGAGCTGGCCACCCCAGGGCACGTCTAGGGGTGATCCATCTAAAGACACCCATTGTCAGTCAAGACTACAGAACATTCAAAAGCCATATATCCAGCACCAGGTCCCAAAACATGGGAATCAAGGGAGCCTGCTATCTCCAATGGGAAAGACCAGCATCATTGCCTGTCTCTGATGTGGGCTATCCTAGAGCCAAGATAGATTGACTCCTCACACAGATACTCCTTAAGGGGTAGCAACAGCTTTAACTTCAAGATAGGCCTAGCTGCCACCGCAGTTGCTGAGGATGAAAACCGAAGGCCTCGGTACCAACAGCCACACATTGAAGTGCAATCTTGGACGCCATCATCATTTGTCTCATCCTCTGGCATCAAATGCCCTGATATCAGGATGAAACGACCATCACACAATAGCACAAGCATTACTCTCTGGTAGGGGTGGGAATTCCGGTTCTCCCGAGAACCGATATTGCCAGTATTTGGGTGTATCGTATCAATCCAATATTTACCGGTATGGGCATACCGGATCTTTAACATTGGGCACTTTACCGGGTTTTTTTACGTTGCGGTCATTGAGATAAACGGTCGCAATGAAAAAAAACGGGTAAAACGCCCAATGTTAGAGATCCGGTATGCTGATACTGGTAAATCCATTACCGGGGAGATCCGATACCAGTAAACCCGGTATCCGGTATTCTCCTTGGTGTCCCACCCTTACCTGGTGTGGATGTGGGACAGCCATTACTCACATTTCAGCTGAGTTAAGGAGCTCTGATGGATATCATCCTGACACGGAGGAGAAACAGTCCTTTACAGAGACTCTGGGTAAAGAACATCTCATGAACACCACTCTTTGGTGCATGTCATCCCAGCACCAAGGTGAAGCAGCCATTTACAGAAATTCACTCAAGGAGGTTTAATGAGTGTTGGTTTGGTGCTGAGGCCATTTGCTTGCTTGTTAAAAGTTGAGGATGCCTTGTCAACATCACTCTGACTGAATATACCAAGTTCCTGACACAAACCAGGACTACTAGGCACAAAGTGCAGTGTTTGAAGCCTCACTTTTTAAGTGCCAATGCCATATTAGCTCAGGGGCAGTAAGAGCCATTGAAACTTTGGTACAGCCCAAGACTGAAAAGCAAAAATGGAGAACTAACCCTAGCAGTAACTAAAACTGAACTAAACAAAACACTTAAATTCTACACCAACACACTCTGGACACTAAAAATAGCCAGAAGGTCTAAAGTCCCCAGGACAGGAGACACAGAAGCAGATCCTACTGTCCGCAGGATGGCACAGTTGGGGTGAACACCCAGCCACCATGGTTCCTTCCATTACATATGATGCTTTTAGACAGATGACACCCATACTTCTGCTCTGCCTCACACTCGGGTAGGCCGTCCTGCTAGCAGTGCTCCAGGACATCCCGGAGCACTGCCAGCAGAGCAGGCTGCCCAAACCTGGGACACCGACCAGAGGCAGAAGAACAGTTTTTCTACTCAGCTGATGATCACTGCAGCTCCATTCCTGGATGGGGGCGTTGCCCCAGGCAATGCCATAGAGCTGCATGCAGCAGCCATAGAGCTGCTTAGAGCGGCAGCTGATCCACCCGCAGTTCTATGGTATGGGGGAAGGGGATGCTGTGCAGGGCGGCAGCAGCGCCAGGTCCATTTAAAACAGACCAAGGTACTGCTGCAAGTGGGCAGGCACGGGGGCACACCCCCAGACTTGCTCCGGGGTCAAGCACCCCTGCACAAGGCGTAAAACATCTATAGTATCACTCTGAGCACATGCAGAACTGTGAAGAGATGGGAAAGGCAAGCACACTCCTAGCAGACAGCTTTCCAGAAGATTCTGAGGTATCACTGCACATGGCCCTCAGTTCTCCATATGTAAATGTAGACGCCACTCCCAAGAAGTAAAGAAAAACAGAAATGCTGCTCTGAAGTAGAGGCTGTAGAGCAGTACCTCTGACAACAGCAGTAACGTCTCTTGGGGGGGTGAAGGGTTTGTAACATCTCAGAAACAAGAGTGCCATGTACAGAACTCCCTGTAGTCCTTGGTTTTCTCTATAAGTGATTCAGTCAAATGCTTATTTAGCTTGACAGCAGCTGGTGAGATCACAACCCAAGCTGGTAGGACTACGCATTATGGACACAATTCACAAATCACTTGCTCTGGAGTAGTTCAACATATATCTGATTGCCCATTTTCTGCATTTATATGTATATCCAATTGCACATTGGACAACTTTAGGCTGATGGAATAGTTAATTCACAAATAAATATATACAGAAACAGAACAGTTATAGAGTCCAGTCAGTTAAGCTTTACCTTTGGCCTACCGCCTCAAATTCAACAGGTAATTCAGCCTATGCTCTTCTAGGAGTATGACACTGTCATTAAGACAGTGGGTGAAAAGTGACATGCACCTTAACTCTGTTCTAACACTGCTTTAACAATTTCTTATGCATGTTGCAGGGCTGCATAGGGTACCAATACAGCCCTGCAACATGCATAAGAAATGTTAAAGCACGGTTAAAGCAGAGTTCAAGTGGCATTATGTGCATGTCTGTTTTCACCCAGTCACTACAGTGCTGCTGCTGCAGATTACTTCTTTCACGAGACATAACACAAAGTGGCTTATCACTCACTACAGGAGTCAGTCCAAAAATCATGGCAAGTTCTAACACAGGGAAATACATTTAGCCTGTAGAAAGTCTCCCTACACTTTTCAATTCCATAGGAGTTTCCCCATTTCCTGACCTACAGGTTTGGGGGGGGAGGGGAGGAGTGTTTCTGTGCAGGGTTTAACAATTGTGACTACACCTCAGTGGTAAATGGAAGGACTCATTTTCATGGTGTATGCAAAGGGATTAGCAATTAAAAGCACAATATAAAGTGATATTAAATGTGCTAAATTTTATTCTCTAGTCCCTCCCCTCCCACAGTCATTTATAGCATGGAGTGGGGGTGTAAAACAGCAGCATCTCACACCCACTTTGTAGAGGAGTAAATGACTGCACAGCCTGAAAAGTGGTTCAGAATCAGGCCAAAGCTATATTGATCCAAGGCTACTTGTGTGTGAGACTGCCAAGTGAGTCACAAATACGAGACATCAGTCATTAGGATGATCCCTTTTATTGGTTCAACTTCTGCTGGTGAGAGTGCTCAAGCAAGTGCTTCTCCAAATGATTTTGCAGCGTAGATCAATTCCCAAGGGAGAGAGACTTGCTGGTGCAAGCTGGGCCCAGGCACTAAGGAGCCAGAGTATTGTGCAATACTAGGCAAGACACTTTCCTTCCATCTATGAAATGAGACTAATAATGCTGCTGCAGTATGCTTCCTTTTCCTGCGAGGCTATAAGTTTAGTTAATTAAGTAATCACAGCACAGTGTTTGGGATGTGCAAGTGCCGTGCAGCACCACCCTATTGTGGAATCACTTTCATGACCTGGCTGAGCAACTTCATTCCAAACTCCGGTATTTCATTCCCCGGAAACCCTTTTAGAGTCAAATACCTCAAGCCAATTCTTAGACCCTGCATAAAAAACCCTTAAGAATGCTATCTCGGAGTTTGCAGAGTGTAAAAACATGGTGATTTTTAATTTTAAAAACCACAGCCCAAAACTTGGATCCCAAATTTCTTTGTTGGCTGGCACTTCCAAAAGCAGCTTGTTTTTATATTTTAAACATGTGCACTTTGTCACTTCTGTGAGGACACGTGCATTAGCAAGATATAAAAATGCATGGGCAATTCAGACTTGACGTACACCTTCAGCAGTTATGTCAATATCAATTGAGTCAGATCCATTTACATCAGCTCTGATTTTGATCCTTCCTATTTTTCAGATATGCTCCCCTGGGAGCCAGCTTCCCAACATTTCTGCTAGCTCCCAGGGTTGCTATATTATTTTTTTAAATTAAAGTGGGGGTTCCCTTTGAATGAACCGAGTTCTTTCTTCTGTTCATTGCATAGCAGAGAAAACCTGATCCAGTGTCTAAATTTGGTTTTATTGGCAAGTTAAAAGCAATAACACAGCATAAAACACATTTGACACTTCCTCCGCAGATTGGGCAGTTCCTGGTATTTCCCTCCAAATCCTCTTTTGTCCTGGC
Source organism: Sphenodon punctatus (assembly GCA_003113815.1). Lineage (NCBI taxonomy): Eukaryota > Metazoa > Chordata > Lepidosauria > Sphenodontia > Sphenodontidae > Sphenodon > Sphenodon punctatus. Next base: position 1,690,884 of record QEPC01000931.1, on the reverse strand, counting down.
TCCCTCTAGGGAGAAAGGAACACTCCCATGTCCTTTCAATTCTGTTTGGAGCTAATAGGACTCATATGCCAGCATGACACAGCATTAATTACCCTGTATATTTACAAAGAGTTTTGGCACCAGGTTCTAAGGGAGCAAATAGGAGAGCCTCTGAATTCCTATACGAGGTGGAAGAACAGCCCCTTATATTGGGGAAATTTACCCCAAAGCTCCTCTCTAAGCAGACTACATGTGAAATTGGCAGGAACTGCAATGTAGGCAAGGATCTATTTCTACTACATTTTAATTAAAACCTACTGAGGGCAAGTCTGACTGATACAAAGGCAAAATGGACTTGGCTTCCACCAGTTTTCACACTAATTTCCGCTGTGCCATTGTTAGGAAAGAGAGGGATTTATTGGTAAACGTAGTACCCAGAATCTTAGAATTTGGCAGCTTTTATGGTCTTCCATTAACAGACAGTTGAGAGTGAGAGTGCATCTTCCCCTGGACAAAGAGTTGAATACATAATACAAGATATTCTAGAAACATTAAAAATGCATAAGCACTTTCAAGTTTGGGTTTCATAATCCAACTAAACTGTGTACCAATTTTCCATGTGTTGGAGAACGTCACCCCACCACCATCATGTAAGAAGGGATATATTCAAGTTCTTTCTAGCCTTATGTTGCTTGCTCCAGGCACTCACTTACAGATTGCTGAGGGGAAACCCCCCTCGCCCCTTTGAACCTGGACATGGTAGGCTACAATGCCCCAATGGCAGAGTAGGAATTAATAAGGCAGAGGTAAGTTCGATGTGACATGAAAGATAGGGTTTCTTTCAGCCTATACCACAAAGTGACCTATGGTACAGGTGGCAGTTGGAACTTTAGCACTTGTAACTAGTAGCGCAGTTGCAGCAGTTGTAAGAGGGGCCAACCTGACAGTAGTGGCCGGGGGACAAACTCGACAGAAGGAATGTTCCCACAGCGGCTCACAAAAGTTCCCCAGCTTTCGTTTTCTTGTTCTACTTGTAGAGCGGAACTCAGTCTGCTTTCACCCAGCCACTGATCTCTAACAAGATCTCCTTCCAGACCAAATAGCGCCTAGTACACTACACAGTTGTTTTTGAGCTGAACTCTCATCTGCAAGGAACTCGCTTTCTTTGCAGCCAGGGCCAGAAGGCCGTTCTAAATGAAACCACACGGATCTTTCCAGTTTGTGAGACTGTCTCCCCCCCCCCGCTGTACCACTCCAGGCGCAGGCTGCCCAATTTCATTTTGGGAAACACAGAAGTTCTACAAGTCCCCAGAAACTTTGCGAAGCGCTAGTTCTGAGCGTGGCCGGTTGCAGCTAGCAAAGGTGGGTATCGGGCTGCCCCAATCACCGAAAGATGGAAAAGAAGCGGAGAAATAAATAGTGAAATCCTGCGCCACTCCTCTAGGTACAGTGTGTGTTCCCGAGAGCCGAGTTGCGCCGCCTACAAAGCCCAGCAACAAGGGACGGGGACGCTCACCTGCCCGCCCTTCTCTCTAGCCAGCTACGGAGTCGCCTCGGGCTTGCAGAGAGCCCCCTGCTCAGCGCAGCCTCTCGGTCGCGGGCAGCGGCGCTGCGTTCCCTAAAGCCATCCTCCCCCCAAGAGCGGCAGCGCCTGCCCTAGAGCAAAAAACTCACCTGGGCGGAGGGAGAGCCGCGCTGCCACCCAGCAGCCCGGCGTTTTCAGGGAGGAGATGTTCCCGCTTCGCTTCCCTGCGGGTGACTTAAGTGCTGCCCGCCCGGGCTGTGGGGAAGGACTCCCTGTTCGCACGCGAGCTGCATCCTGGCAGTGCGGGCAGCAGAGGGCGCAGGCGCAGCACCAGGTACTCAGGCAAGTCCTCTATCCCCATGCTGGGGTGTGTGTGTCCGCAACATGCATCTGGGTCCCCTCTTCTTCGGTTTTGAGAGGAGTTAAGGCTCTTGCAAATTCAGCCATTCCCTAAAAAGTGGAAATTGTAAGTTAAGCCCCCTGCCTTAATATGCTTGCCACATAATAAGCAATAGATACGTATAGTCACATATTCTACTAGCTTACAACTTGGGTTTCTGATGCACCCGCACTGCCTTGGTCTTTCAGCCCCAATCCTTTTCCTCTGCAGAATGAGGGCAACACTGAAACTGAAAAGAGCAGGCTCCTACCTGCTCCAATATTATGTACTTTATCTCTGTCTCCATTGCGGCCCCAATTTCTCCTTCATTTATTATTTATTATTATTATTATTAACAAACATTTATATAGCACCAGCAGTGTACCTGGCACTTTACAAAGTAATAAAATAGACATGGTCCCTGCCCCTAGGGCTTACAATCTGAGAGACAGGAGCTGGG
>QEPC01000931.1:1651680-1681976 GCA_003113815.1 Sphenodon punctatus | reverse complement strand
GGGGGGGGGGGGGTTGGTTTTTTAGTGATGTTTTAAATTGTTGGGGTTTGGGTTATTGTTGTTGATTTTATTGTTATTATTGGATTTTATAATATTGTACACCACCCCGAGATGCTGTAGGCATGAGGGGGTGGCTAATAAATTGAAATAAATAATAAATAAATGGCCCCCCACTGTCCACGCATCCAACCACTGGTTTGAAATTGGTGCCTGGGGAGGCATGCACCTGTGATCCACGCACCAGCCACCCATGGAGAGGGTGACCACCTCTGTGGACAGGGCAGGTATGCTGGGAGCTGCTTGTTTGAAGCCATCCCCATGCACCTCGTGCCCATGGGCACCCCGCTGCCGCCCCACGCACCAACCATGGACACACACACACACACACACACACAAGCCTTGCTCATTTAAAAACACCATTTGTTACTGGCCCCCAGAGCTTGGACTATTTTTCAAAGTGGTACCTGGAATGGAAAAGGTTCTTCACCCCCGATGTAATCAGTACATCTGCTGACAGGTCAGGACCCTTCCCAAGCCCTGGGTTCATGTTAAAAGAATGAAGAGTGAAATGGCTATGCACCATAAACAATCGTAGTCTAACAAACAAATTTAGTCTATCAATAACTGATGATTTATTGGGACCTTCCCAGGATATACATCTCCTATTTGCAATATTTAGGTACATTTTGTCAGAAATTCTTACTTTATGCTTACAAACTGTACAGTAAACAAGGCACTAAAATGTACAGCTAGTTAGCCTTATCACAAACTCTTTGACTTTCAGACAATTGTCTCCTTACAATAAATAAATATCATTGAATAGCTTCCACATATTGTTTTGAAAGAAAAAGTTACTTATGCCTGGATTCACTATTCATATAATTATTATCTTCTCAGTTATTAAAAGACAAATTTCAAAACTCTTTGAGGAAAAGTCTGTTAGCTTCTCACCACCATTACTATTGGAAAAGAAAGGAATTTTGGCAAGATTCTCTTCGTGACAACTTGTAGATTTGAGTAACAGGAAAAGTACAAGTTTCCCAAAATGTGGATATAATCAGCTTCCAAACGAAAAACAATTTTGCATTCAGGAACTTCAAAAGATGCAATTAGAGAAAATAATTATGTGAGAGCAGAAGGGGCTTTGGTGGCACATGAGACGTTAAAACACTATGGCTGTTATCCACAAACCACTTACTCCAGAGTAAGTGGTTTGTGGATTGCAGCCTAAATGAGTACTTTGGAATAGATAGTAAGATAACTAAGGCTTACACTGAGTGGAAACGGTTTGGCCCCCAAACAGATTTAGGTCCAGTGAATAACAATTTTTGGTGTAGTTTAAAAAACAAAGTGACTATGTCTTAGAGAAAAGACACAGAGCACATAAGAGCTAATACTCCAATTAAATAAATAGTATTAGAAGAAATGTATACATTTTCAAATATAAAACAAACTCGGCAGTACTAATTGTGTATTAGCTGCACACCAACCACCATAGAAGCTCAAACAGTATACTATTTCTACACACAGTTAAATAATACAGCAGAATCATGTAAATACAACCAAATGCAAATTAAAAAGCATGACACGAGACCAAAAAATAATGTCCCTAACAAGACAGCACTGGGACTGCCTGATGCTTTGACTAGTTATACAAAATACACTCAAAAGTGGGGCACAATGGAGTGTTAGATTTTGGAATGACCAAGTTTTGCGTGGTCATTTTCAGTCTCTCTGTGTTCAGGCTGTATTTGCTTGGACATCTTTACTAGGCAGCCAAAAAGGAACACTCAGCTGTGGAAGATCCTTGGTCAGAAGAGTTCTGCTGTAGTCCCACAGGTACAGAGCATACCAGACAGACCCCAATGCACATTGAGAGGACTGCGCATAACCACCTTTCCCAATTCCCTCCATTGCTGCTATTTAGGGGTCCAACCAGGAACAGGGCCAGTCCTTGGCCACAAACACATCTCCATGCCCCAACCTTGTACTCCTTTCTGACAGTGCCATTGTCAGGGGGGCTGCTTTCTGCCCAGCTTGAGATTTCAACCCAGGCTGGGTAGAAGACAGGGTTGTATTGTCACTCTCTCATTCCTAAACCCCGTATCTCCATCCAGGCACAAGGCAACACATGATGGAAGGGTGGTGTGGGGATTTCTGCACAAAAGAAGCTGGAGCAGCATCAGGGTGAAGGAAGAGTAATGGGAAGGGAGCACAGTGAGAGGGGGGTCTTAAGATTCCCCCCCCCTTCATCTTGCCACTATTGTTCTTACCACTGTTGCCCTCTCTCAGCAAAGCTAGAGCCTGACAGCAGCAAGAAATGGAGACGGTAGACCCTGACCCTGCTTGGAGGAGGAGTGCAGAATGGGACATGGGGTTCAAGACATGGCCTTCTTTCCTTAGCAATGCTGTGGTTGTGCACCTGGTTGCTATGTAGAAGTAAAAACTTTGTGACAGCTTCTTAAAATGGACCCAGTCTTCTGCAGCCCTACTGAGCAAGCGCTGGTATAAGAACAGATAAATTCAGCACCTTTAGAATTGGCAAGTTTCTCACCAATATATTCCTGCTTTCCCTCCTTTTCTATCTTGTAAAAATGATTCTGGAAAAATCTATGGCAGCCAGAACCAAATTCACACTGAACAACTTTCCTTTGTTTGCCAAGGAATGCTTTGACCATCAGAGCGACAAGCAAAACTGGGTAAAGACAGGCAATTCACAAAGGAATATTTTTTTTTAAGTGTTTTCTTTGTGCATCCTCTCCTGATAGAGTGCACTGTTCAAAGGAGGCTCAGGAAGCTGGGGCCCACTTCCTGTTAGTAGGTGACCAATTATTCAGGTCCTTTAGAAAATCTCTACCATTGAAAATCCACCATTGGGCACCAGTCAGGTACAAAATAACCCATCAGCATTCTGGTTGGAAGGGCAACCCCTTCCCAAGATTGCTTAGGGCTGCGCATTCAGGTTTCTGCAGCAGCCAAAACAAACTTAAGTCTCTCAATATTTGTATTTAGGCTTTGCAGAGACTACTTTTCAGAAAACATATTAATTAAAACTTAAAACCCCACCCTTCCCCTAAGGCTACCTAGTTGGGGTAGAGGGGCTGCCACACATGCTAGAACAGACTGAACACCTTGATCCCTAAAGAACAGCAGCCTACAGACCGAGTGTGCAGGGAATGTAGAAAGAAGGTGTTTGAAAGGAGGTTAAGGAAGGAAAGCCTTTGACCTCCTTTATGACAGGGTGTCTGTAGCTCCATGTGTGCAGGTGCAGAGTGATTCAGCTGACTCTACCTGGGAGCCAGACCAAGTGAGTCCTTTTGTACTGTCACTGGAATTAGCTTAGGAATAAAAAAAGGCTGGGTAGCTCTCTGCAATTGGAGAGCCACAGCGAGGTACAAATAGTCCTGCAAGGAGAAGCTGCAGAATTAAATTAACCAGAGAGGCAGCTCTCTCTGGAACCAACTTGTGCCTACAATCCCATATCAGGAACTTGTTTTGTATATTCTGGGACTTATGTAAAATAAAAATAAAATATAAAAATGAAAGGCAAACTTTGAGAAGAGGTTAGTTTTGCGGGGGACTGGGGCTGTTGTATGATACAGGGTGTTTTTAAACAAGATATGTCCACACATGGCCCCCACCAACCCCACATCCAAGCACTCATGATGGTGGTGCATGGGGAGGTACGCTCCCATGACCCACACAACAGCCATCCATGGCCCATGGACAGAGCACTGCTGAAAAATCAGGAGTGCTCCATGCGGGGACAGCCAACTGTACTGTGGTCGAGGTAGCCATGCTGGGAACCGCCCACGTGAAGCGCTCCCCACGCGCTTCACGTGTGTGGGCGTCCCGCATCTGCCACTCAGCGGCCATGGGATCCCCTCCCCCCCATCTCCACCTTGCTGGTTTAAAAACACCCACAGCTGGCTCCTTCTTTCCCTTAGAAGGTAAACTGCTACCAAAGGGGACAGGGAAGGGAATTTGTACACACAGCAACCAGAGATGGGGAAGTGACGGAAGGGAGCAAGCGGAAGTCTGTAGGCTGTGAGGCATCAAGCCGTTTGGGTAAGAATAAACGAGACGCTGACCAATGTTGGCCCAGGATTTGCCCACATGTGGGGTCCCACACCACGAGATGTGAGCCCACTACTGCCCCAGGGTGGGTAGGTGGTTGACCCGGGATGCATCCTTGGGAAAATCTATGAGGTGCAGCCCAGGCCAAGGGTCATCCACGCAGGCCAATGTGGGCCAGTGCGTTTGTTCAGCCCTGCTATCCCTGCTGCGAGGTGGAGGCTGCCATGGCTGTGCTTCATGGTGGGGGTGGGGTACTGGGAGCGGGTCAGCTGCCCGCACGCTTGTTGCGGTCCCCCTACCCAGGTCGTGCAGGTGGTGGGGCGGCTTTCCTGGTGACAGGCATGTTTGTTCTGTGCCGCTAGCTGACATGGAGTAGCCGCCACGGTTTGCTGAGCCGGGTCAGGGAGCTGCCCCGCCGCCTGCATGTTTTCTACCCTTTGTCTCAGTATCTGAAAGTCAGTAAGCTCATCTCATCTGAAACAAACTCAACTGTCCCATTTTCTGAGCTCCATCTACAACTGTCTTCAATAGCACCATGTGTATCACCAGCAGAGAGATATGTAGCGATGGTTAACCCCTTGAGCACCATACTGACAAAGCAGAGCTTGTGATTTTCTATTTCCTGCTGCATTTTATTGTGGCATAGAGTCAGTGTGTCTACATTCCATACCTCTCAACATTTTGAGTGGCCAAATAGGGACAAGTCCTAAATAAGCCCTGCCCCCTCACTCACACATGCACATGCACACACACTTCTCAACATTTCCAGTGCATAATGAGGGACAGAACCTCTCCTGCATCTCATTCCACTTAGTTTCTTTTAATTCCATCATCCCCCTATTGTCCTCTCAAGTTCTTTTCCTGGGAGGTAACCGGGAAAGAGGTTCCAGAGGTTTGAGTACTGATCTTTTTGTAGAGAGACTGTGAACCCCGAAAGAGGGACAGTGGGATTCAGCACCCAAGGAAGGTCTGTCTCCCCTAATAGGGACTGTTGGAAGGTATGACATTTCCTGGGGAACTTGCTTTACATCTAAATGAGGTGTAATTGTATATTATAAAAATGTTAGAAAGCCAAGCCCCCTGGAATTCAGCACCATAAACTGTATAGGTGTAGAGGAACTTGAGATAGACTACACATGTTTTTGCTGGCATAAAGTTTACACTTGTTTTTGTATTTGGTAGCAAATTAGGTTATTCTTTCTAAAAATGATTGTGCATCTGGCTTGTCTAAAACTGCCTAAATCATGTTCATATTTATACTAATCTACTTTTTTATTGACCTGATTCTTACAAACATTAATTTGAATAATACTCTAGTACCTGGCTTTACAAGCGGACAGGTATCAGAAATATTTAGAATAAGGTAAGGTAATTTGGGAGTAAAACAAGAACAGATAATATATGGGGCATATAAAATAAAAGATTATGCTGCAAAGAGTTGCATACAAATGTTTTCTTGAAACAATTCCCCAGATGTTGGAAACCAAAAAACTGTGCTCGGGGTGGACTTGAACAGCATGGCAAATATTAAAACAGGCATCACTACTGAGAGCTGGTTATTAGGCTTCTTCTAAGTAATTTGAAATCAGCACCATGATCCAGCAAGAAACTTTCCCAATTGAATTAGAAGCCATCCGGCATAAATATTTTATAGGGAAGAATTGACTGAAAATATAACATTAACAGGGAAGTTTGAATCATGGAGATAGTGACCACAAACTTCTTGAATTCAAATAAAGCAGTGTCCGCATGATACACAGACCTGACTGAAGCACTTTAACTGGCACTATAGCGACAACATACAAAAATGAGAGGGGAGAAAAAGAAGGGAACCAAATATCTTAAAAATCTGATATTAAGAGAAAAAGAACCTTTTGTAAATATTGTTATAGCCTATGGGCTGACAAAACATTATTATTATTATTATTATTATTAATAAGAGAAAAAGAATACTAGACATACAATTAGGCATACTAGACATACTGAAAACAAGAAGCATGGCAAATCTAAAAGATTCATTTTGTAAACTGCCCTTTTCATCATCGTTTAACAAAGAAATTAAAGAGGAAGAACATATAGCAAGCACTAAAATTGTGCCACTGAAACAGATGAGAAAAACAGACTGCAAACACCAGGAAAGAGAGAGAGAGAGAGAGAGAAATAACAAAAGCTCCTAGATATCAAAACATGAGATTGTGACCAGGTCACATGGAGATCCAGGAAGAGGGCTTTGGAGAGGAAATAACCAAGGTTCCTGCCACGGAGATTCCCTCCACCCCGACATTGTAATATGGGGATAGGGATTTCCCTGCAAAAGGTTTCTGAGCCCTATGCTTTTAAGATATCCACATGTCCCTGGGAAGCCATAGCCATCTGTATGGCTATAGAGTACAGAGGCCCTGTACTCCTGCACCAGCCCTGGAGAGCTCAGTGGAAAATATGGCCACCAACTGTATTGTCTTTGCTGCCTGTGTGACTGTGGGTATTTTTAGATAAGCGCCTCCCCACCCATCATGCATGTTGCAGGGCTGCATAGGGTACCAATGTGACCCTGCAACATGCATGAGGCGTGGGTGATGGGTGGAGAGGCACTTGTATAAAAACACCTTGAAACTGGAACAATGTTCCCTCCCCTCCTTTCAGCTCATCCAGTCTAACACAATCCCTGGAGCATCCTCCCATGAATTTAGAGGAAAGGGTATGTGAATGCCCCACGGAAAATGTCAGTCCCCCACTCCTAACCCCCACTTTGTTTCCACATGGAGAAAAGAACAAGGACATTTTGGGGTAGCAAAAATCTAGGTTACAAACAAGAATCAGCAAAATGAGATTCTGCCTGGGAAAATGTAAAATGGTACTTCCAGGGAATAATAAAATGGAGCACAGATCTGGAAAGAAGTGATTGTAGAGACAGACATCAATGTGGCAGTTGACAGTTACATTTGCTAAGTTTATATATTTCTGACTGGCTGTGTTACATGCCTAAGGGCCCTGTGTGGCCCAAAGGCTTGCTCATTTTCACCAACAGCAGTTGGTCCAATAAAAGATATCATTTGAACCACTTGGGGTGTTTTCAAACATGACGGTGGCCCACATTGCCAAGCTTTGCCACAGGGACCACTGTTGCATTAGTTTTTCCACGCCAGATGTTGGCATGGGATAGATCCCCGCCGTGGTGGCTAGTGTGGGCTGTGACTCAGGAAAGTCTCTGAGTCACCACACTTGACTAGCCGCCACCATGACCGGGATACGACCACCCGACTGGGAGTAAAGCAGGCTTTCATGTTCGAAAGCCCACTTTACAGGACCTGGTCTTGAGTCCCCACCGATTCCAAGCACCACGGAGGCTATCATTGGCCTACCCCAACCCCCATCCCAACCCTATTGGCTTTCACAAAAGCGCATGTGTCCTCCCCTTCTCCACAGAAAGCACAGCACCACCTTCCAAACCACAAAGCTCTCATACTGCCTCCCCAAACCTCATCAGGGAGGAGGGCAGGCTGTTGGGTGCAGCACAGGGATGGGCAGATGCATGTCTATGCATCTCCCCAGTGACCCAGCCTCCATCATGTTCAGGGGCCTGGCAGGATCTCAGCCGCAATGGTGGCCTGTCTCTGGAGGGGGTAAGTCCGTGACAAGCGGCGTCATGTTCGAAAACGCCCTTTGTCTCCTTCTCTGTCTCTTGGGACCAACATGGCAACCACACACTTTCTTTGGACAGAAAGTCAGAGAGGCTGCAGCGTGAGCTGCCAGTAAAACGGACAATGTGAGTTTGGGCTGCAGATACACATTCAGTAAGCCGTGCTTGGTGAGGCAAGAGTTCATCTGCATGTGGAATACTGGGATAGTGCCTCTCTGCCACAATTTAATCTGAAATGGAGGGATCAGCTTGCTCATCTTTTTCAGTTCCAGGTATCCTAATACCAGAAAGATGTAAATGATATGGAAGAAATTTGAACAACAGAACAAATTTTGGAGCTGGAGGAATTTACTTGAGAATTTATTTATTTTTTTAAACTTGGCCAAACAACTAATGGGAAATTTGCTCATGCACAACTGTTTGAAGGACAAAAAACTGAGAAGAATTTTAAGTGCTGTCAAAAGATGGAGTTGAGGAAAAGTTAAGCTGGATGCCAAGAACAAAACTCCTAGCAGTGGGCTCTATTTCTGGAGGGAAACCTCTCTCATGAAAGCAGTGGAGGCCCCATCACTTGTGTGATTAAAATGCGACCGAACAAGGCACTCAATAAAATGTCTCGGAGAACAACTCTGCTTTGGCTGGGAGATGAACACCTTGATCAAGTGCTTCCTTCCCATAAACCAGAGTGAAACACTCCCTTTCAAGTAAAAATGACTAGGTCATCAGCAAAACTTCCTTTCATTAAATGTCTCCAGCCATCTAACAATTGGTGTACCACCTCTTCCAGGCCGGACAATCACATCTCTGCAATCTGGCATCTATTTTCATGAGCTGTTTTGTCTTTTTATTCTTTTCTGTGCTTTTTCGAGTGTTGACAACTTTCAGTTTTATTCCAAGTTTCACAATATTTGGCACATTTTAAAGTCCTAACTTATGGATTTGTGAGAATCTGGGAGAAGTTCAACTTTCATTTAAAAAAAAAAAAAGTAAAGAAAGGGAAGAAGCTTCAAGCTAAAGCTGCAACGGGCACCTAATTTGGTACCAGCAGGTAATACCCGCATTTGTTTTGTACCATTTCAAGTATTCGCCAAGGCTACTCAATTATTGGTTGGGTACCTGAATACCCAAAACCCCCAGTAATTTCTGGTGCCGGTTTACTGATTTTTCAGTTACCAATAAAAAAAAATCAGTATGGAAAACTGAAAAACTTGAACCAGAGGTCAATATTTCGAGACATCAGTACCCAAATTGGGTACCAATTCATACTGAGTCAATTTGGGTAAACTCTTGTGGCAGCAGAGAAAAGCTCATAATGACAAACTCTAAAGAGTCTAACATCACTAAGAAAATCAGAAGAAACCAGTGTTAATTTGTAAAATCTCATGGTATTTAAGGCAATCTCATGGTTTTCTGGAGCCTGAATAACACTTTCTGAATGCTTTGGGTTGTCAACATTTGTTTTTGCAAGTGTCTAAATTCAAAGGTCGTACTGCCCTATTTTAACTCTATACATTTTGGCTTTGCCATTAAATACAAGCACATGCCTTTACATGAAACTCTATCTAGACCCAAACATTACCTGCTTAATACAGCCTCAAAACAAGCATATTTCTTTGGAATACAATATGTCTCAAAGCAGTTCTCTCACCCCCAAAAGTAAAATACCATGAGAATCTCCTAAGAGCATTCTGCATTGCCACCCATTCAGCTTGGATCCCCTTTATTCCTTTTCCCTTCTCATCCCCAGCTGCCTCTTTTTACCTGTTCTCAACAAACTTATTTTTGTGTCTGTTTGCTTATATAATTTCTAACCAGTGATAGTATAGAAAGAGCCTTTCCAGCACATGAATAAGAATCCTACCCCAACCCCACTGGCTTTCACAAAAGCGCATGTGTCCTCCCCTTCTCCACAGAAAGCACAGCACCACCTTCCAAACCACAAAGCTCTCATACTGCCTTCCCAAACCTCAATGTTCTGTCTCTAGAACACTGCTCCACTCACCAATACAGGGCTCCTTTCCCCTCCCAGTAGAATGCATGCCCTCCTGCTATTGCCCTCCCTTGTTATTTTTTAGTCTGGAAGAGTGAAGTACAGAGTCCATTTGTGCAATGCAACAGTCCTCAAGCCAGGGTAGTCCTTGGAACAGAAACCAATGGCTTCAAAGGGACAACTCTGGAGTAAGTATTGTGAGTGAGGACCACAGCTAAAAATTTAGATTTCATTATCCAGTCAAATTCCCTCTTTGGATATCATGCCTCCCCCGTTTTACACTGCCAAGTCTGTAGGAGCCAACATGATATGTCATAAAGCACAAGCAGCTGAGACTCAGCACTGCACTCAGAGGGACTGATCCTATGGGGAAAGGGTGCAGAGGGGTCCATGTCTGCATGGAAGTGCTCAGCAGGCAGCTGGATCCTCCCATGAGAACTGGACGCAGAGACCAATCAACATGATGAGGCAGATATGGGACTCATTCCAGAAAGGGGCGGGGGCAGTGCTGGTGAGCGATGTACAAATCTTGTGGTTAGGGAGCATGGATGGAAATCCTCTTCCTATTTTTCATGGAATATGGTGACATAGGTCCAGGATAAACAGGGGCAGTACCAGGTGTAGAGCTGAAACAGGGTACCCACAAAATTGGGAAACCTGTTGAACTTCTGTCTTCTGGTACTCAAACTGGCCCTGTAACGATCAGGTACCATGTGGTACCTGATCAGGATTTGATTGAATACCTGATGACCCAAAATGTCGACTCAGATTCTAGAATGTCAACTTCCAGTATTGATTTTTTGTCATTTTTGTTGATATACCAACTCTTGACATTGATTTATTGGGTTTCTGTCAGGTTCTGACAATTTTTCAGCAACTTCCAGTTCTGGAAAACTACTTCTGGTTCCAATTTGTTTACTCCCTGCCCCCCCCCCCCCCACCAATTCTTCTTAAAACATTTATTGGTGGGTTTTCCATCCCAGAAAATGAACTTTTCTGTCCCAGAAAGTCAACTTCTGGTCCCAGGAAACTACTTCTGGTTACTTAAAAAAAAAGAAAATTGTGCCAATTTTTTGGTTTCTCAGCTCGATATAATGATTTGGTGTACAGATATACCGATTGGGAATTGGAAAATCTGTACCAGAAGTACTCGATTATTCACCTATTCAGGTACCCAATCGGACCCAGGAAACCTGTCAGGTACCCAAAAACGTGGGTATTACTCGCATTGATTATAGTACCTGTTTCAGCTCTAGTGTGGAGTTAGCAGCCCCAAGGCACTGTCTGATGGAAAGATCAGCACCTACTGCCACCGACCAGCATGAAGACAGCATGTTATGACTGATCAGAGCAGAGTTCACTGGTATGTATCAGCAACCAGAAGAGCAGGAGGGCAGGAAAATTCAAAATACACATGCAAATTCACAGCAGAGGAGAGGTAGGAGGTCCAGCTCAATGGGGAGAGAGCATGGCATCTTTACAAATTTGGTTTAATTGGGAACATATTACTACTGTGACAGATTTACCCTTCTTAATCACAAAGAAAAATTACATTTAAAATAACAGGACTCCGTTTTGTAGCTATGTAAAAAAACATAATTGCTTTACTTTTCCTTTGCCACCTGTTTAAAATGTGGTCATGCCTATTGCCTTGCCAACCCTTTTTTTCAATACAGGGAGGTGGGGGTCTCTCAGCTTGTTTTAAAGCTTGTATTTGTTTCACATTTATAATTTCTCAGCCCCCTTCAGGGAGGGGAGGGGAGAGAAAGGAGGGCAGGAACTACTGACTGGATGGGCAGTCAGTTGCTCCTCATTAGCTATGGGAAGTGGCCAAAAGCCTTCAATCTTAGAATGGCTCCAGGAATGCAGCAGTAGCTACTGAGAAGCTGGCTTTTTCCCTAGCAGCTACAGCAGTTCTACCTGTATATACTTCTTTCCTAGTCCCTGCATCTCTGACAGAGAGGAGAAGCGCGAGAGAAGGCAGTCAGACTTAGCTGCTACTTGAGATTGTCCCCCTTCTTTCCAACAACCATGACCTCCACCCCATTCCAGCTGGCAGGCCAGTTTCTGCAATCCCTCCATCTGCCAGTTAGTTGAAGCTTCCGCCTCCTTCTCCTGCAAATCAGTTGCTGGAACTGTACTCTTCCCTACATTCCCAGCTTCCTCATCGACAGCAGAACATTTTGGGTGTTTTTAAACTAGACATGTCCACCCATTGCCCCCCACCATCCAATTGCTCGTGTGACGGTGGTGCGTGGAGAGGCGCGCTCCTGTGTCCCACGCAGCAGCCACTCATGGCCACGCACAGAGCACTCCTGAAAAATCTGGAGTGCCCTGTGCGGGTCAGGGTGGCCACCTCCATGGACGGGGCAGCCATGCTGGGAGACGTTTGTTTAAAGCACTTCCTACGCACACTGCATGCATGGGTGCCCCGTAGCCGCGCCACTCAGCAGCCACGGACCTTCCCTCCTGCAGCACTCATTTAAAAACAGCCTTTGTCTATTGTCCAGCCTAGGAACAGAGAGAGACTCCAGTCCACGCCTGCAGCTAAGAAATGTTTTCCAGTCCTTCCACTAAGAAACAAACTGAAATTTCAAAGTCCTAAAGTAAACTTGCCCAACTGCATATCTGCTTTAAGAACTTACTAGATTGCAAAAGGATGGCTAGGGGTTGTGAGAGGAGAGTGCATATCTACTACTGTCAATATCTGAAAACCAAATAAAGGGCAAAAACTTATTTACGAAGTTCATCCTCAAACAAACTAGAGAGCTTTTTCTTACTTGACTTCCCCATATCTATTCTCCTAGCTGTTACTCAAAATGTATCAATTGGGCAGGCATTTTTTCACACTATACATTCATTTCACTAGACCCTCTTGCCAATACACCTTAGCTGTACCATGTCCAGTCAGATTTAATCTCTGCTGCTGCCGTACATTCTAGGGTGAATTAGGAAAGGGTCTGTTAAATGAGGATACAGGCCATTCTTTTGTAATGGTTTGAAGTTTTCTTTCCCAATACATTTTCTTTTTATTTAGCACTTCCATTTTGATCTTGTGCTCTTCTTCTGCCATCTCGCATTCCCTTTCTATCTGCTGTATTTTTGCCACGTGCACTTCATTCATTTGTATCAGCTGCAGTTGTAAGATAGACATTTGCTGATGATGCTCTTCCTCATGCATCTTCTTCAATCCACTCTCTTCAGTGGCTTTGCTTCGGTAGTTTTTGTTTGCTGTTATCCTGACAGCTGAACATGAGGGCTCAGGTTGGGAGGTACCTTCACACACTTGGAAATGTACCAACTCTCTCTCTTCGTCACACAGGTCTCTGTTCAAGACAGTAATAGACTCTGCAGGGGGGAAACAGAGCAGAAAACAACCATGTTAAAGGATTCTAGATTTCCATAATAAAATTACTCTGCAAGCAACACTGCACAACAGGGTGCAAAATCAGCCAACATATGTGCATGGCATGCCTTCTGCCTCTGTAATGTCATCAAGATGCCAACAGGTGGCAGTACAATCTATTACATTCAGTGCTCTCTTTCAACATTGAACATGATGCCCTGCTTCCCAGTTCAAACCTGACAGGACCCAACCAGTTATGCTGAGTTTGGACAGGATTAGGAACAATTTGTCCAAATGCCTTTTGGGCTTAGGTTGGTTTGGGCAAAGATTTTGAACCAGATTTGTAATCATGCAGCCCCGGGAACACAGCACACAGTACCCTCTGTACAGCAACTTGCATCAGATGAGGTTTGGACATTTCCTGGGTCAGACTGGACTTGCTATTTAAGCCCGTTCATGAGAGTGGTTATATCACATATCTTTCTTTTAGAAAAAATTCCTTTTGGAGTAAAATGCAAATGCAGAGTACTACTTGCCTCTGAAACATTGCTTCTCTGCACATCAGAGATATTATGTATTATGCTCTGTATACCTTTGAGGGTCACACGGTGTAACTCTTGCTTGAGGAGTAATATATTGCACAATTACTGCTCAGAAATAAATGTGATTGCTTAAGATACTGCTTAATGCAAGGGTTGCACAAGTTTGGCCTTTAGGAACATCGAGTAAGCTTGCAAATTTGTGTCAGAAATACAATCTTAATGATTGCAAAAATAAACATGCCATCCTTTAAAAAATATTATTATTAGAGAAACATTATGCATCCTCAAGCTTTAAAATTTTGCAGGATAATGCTAACTTACAGGTGTTTGGGTGTTCTCCTTAAAAGTTTGATCATTAACAAGCAACAGCAAAGAAATTTGTCTAATAAATTTATTTCTTTAGCAGGCAAAAAAAAATCTATCCACATACTGAATAAACTGTAATCAAACTCATACTAAATATGCCTTTCAAATATTCTTTGGCCATGATCCACAAACTACTTACTGTTTCCATCAGCTCAGCCACACTTCCCTGTCTTTTTTTGTGTCCTACTCAAGTATATAGGGGCTGCCTAAGGACACTGTCTGTTAGGCCACTAGTCCTCAACTAGGGGGTTGAGACCCTTCTGGGGGTTCCTGGAAAGGTCTTAGTTGTGGCAGGGGCCCACAAACCCTGGTGTAGCTACATTGCATCTTGTCACATCCCCTCCTAATGCTTGTTTGGCCACCTGCGCCACTGAGGGCTGGGGATGGATAGGGAGAGATGGGATGTGGCTTCCTGCCGCTTCCCAGAATTGCTGGCTTCTGCCTCCTGTTGCCTTGTGTCAGCTCCCTATTGCCTCTGCTTCTGTGGATGCCACGACCAACCACAATGAAATGGGAGGGTGCAAGCAGAGTGTGTGTGGCGATCGGAGGCAAGTAAATACATGTGGGGGGGGGGGGGGACAGGGCGTGGTGGTTCATTATGTTTTATTGTATTTCAGGAAGGGATTTGATTTTGGAGGTTGGTAGTATTGTTCAGTTAATATGATTTATTTGTTTTGATTTGCTGTTGTAAGCTGCCCTGAGCCTTCTTTGAAGGGCAAGATATACATTCAAAACAACAACATTCAGATTCAAGTATTTATCTGAATGGGCAAGACTTAGGATACTCTCTTTTGAAACCATGTGGACAAAAAGGATTGGTAGTTCCACATTTTAAAGTATGTGGAACTACATACTGCTACATAAGTTACTCATTTTTTTCTGTGCCTCCTGCCCTCTTTGGGACAGTCCATACCTAGAGGGAATCCGTACCCAAGGAATGTGGGCCCCAGATGTGAGACGCCATTAAAAGTGCTAGAGCCTGGCTGAGGGGACTATTTGTAGAAGCTGCAATGGTGGTAGAGCCACTTAGCAATAGTGATAATAAATAATAATATAATCAAATCTCACATACTGATAAGAGGGAGAATGCCAAATAAAATGACTGGAGTAACATTTAACTTTAAAAAGGGGAACTATGCAAAAATGAGGAAACTAGTTAGAGGGAAACTAAAAGGAGCAGTTGCAAGGATTAAATGTCTGCAAAGGTGTAAAGACTATTTAAAACTATCATCTTGGAGGCCTAGATTAAATGTATTCCGCAAGTTTAAAAAGGTATCAAGAGGACCAAAAGTCTGCCAGTGTGACTAAATGGTGAGGTGAAGAAGGCTCTTAGAGCCAAAAAGGCATTCTTTAACAAATGGAAAGCTAGTCCTAATGAGGAAAGAGCATAAGCATTACCAAATTAGAAGTAAAGCATTAATATTTCATTTTCATTTCATTTATTAAATAATGTACTAGTCGACTGGTCATGACATAAAATAAATACAAAACAAAATGTACAAAGTAGACCAGATAAAAAGTAAGTATCCACAGTTCAAAATTACAATCTACTCAGAGTCCATTTCTCTCATAATTTTGCAGCAGACACTGCAAATGCAGCCACAGCCCTAGTAACTTACTCCTTCGAGTCATTTAGCAAAAGACTAGCGTACCCTTAAGGGTGAATACAACATTCTCTTCTTAATATTAGGCCTGGAATACGTGAGCACAGATGTGGGCATAGATAGGGCAAAACAGTTGGTAGTGAGGCAAATCCTCTACTACCCCTGCCCCACAGATACAATATCTATCTGTATAACTGATCCCCGTATACCGCCCTTGTGTCACCATGGTATACATAATCTGCAGACGCAGGGAGGTAAAGGCTTTCCTGTGCAACGGAGAAGGTAAAGAAGAAAGATACCTGGAGCCACTAGGACCCAGCAGTCAATATTTATACCATGGGAGACCTTTGAAGCAACCGTCTGTGAACGAGATGACTGCATATCCAAACCCTCAATGTGTTGCCTAACAATACACCTTGCCTCCTTTAGAGGAAGAATTGCCAGAAAATCCCAGGAAAGACCAAGGTTATGCAAATTATTAATGACCCAACCTTTCCAGAAGCTCCTGTTAGGTGTTATCAGACTCACTTTCTCATTCAAACATTGCTGCAATAAAGAGGATTGTGGCAAATGGAGAATTGTGAGCCAGTATGAGAGTAACAGCCAGGTGCATCTTGCAGTTACTGACCTGATTGCCAACTTTAACCTCATAATTGCAGCAAATGTTCCAGGAAGGGTTTGGAGGGCCCTTCTCATCCAGTTATTTTGGACAGACTCTAATGAGGTCTGAGTAAGTCCCCCTCACCTCAAATCTGGGCACCAAAACATAACTGGGGGATTACCTTCAGCTCAACACCTTTTGCGCTGGCTTAATCAGGCCACCCCCATTGGTATTAAGGAGTGCACTGATGCCAATGCCAAATGTCTGGCATAGTTTACATGAGATTCCCAGGTGCTGGTTGTAGAGAAAACAATGCCAAGATATTATAAGACCCGACTTGCTGTAAACGGTGATTATTAATCCACCAAGAGTATTTTTTGGAGAAGGGGTCAAAAACCATCACTTTCGACTTCTCGTAATTAATAACAAGCACTTCTGCAGAGCAAAAGGGTAGCGAATGCAATTTCAATATTTTAAAAAGACTCTGGAGGTGATCCTGGAAACTACTAAAAAGTGAGCCTGACGTTGGTGGCAGGCAAACTGGTGGAAACGGTTGTGAAGAACAGAATTATTGGGCATATTGATAAACACGACTTAATGGAGAAGAGTCATAAGTAGAACATAAGTAGTGCCATACTGAGTCAGACCAATGGTCCATCAAGTCCAACATCCTGTCCTCCACTCCAACAGTGGCCAATCTCGATCGCATGGGAGAAGAACCAACAGTCACAATGGGCAATTCATTCCCCGTTGTTCACTCCCAGCTCCCGACAGTAAGAAGTTCATCCCGTAAGCTACTTGGATAATAGCCATTAATGGACCTATTCTCTAAGAACTTATCCAGTCCTTTTTCAAACCCAACTATACTACTGGCCTTGACAATGTCCTCTGGCAACAAATTCCATAACTTAATTATACGTTGAGTGAAAAAGTACTTCCTTTTGTTTTAAATCTGCCGGCAGCTAGTTTCATGGAGCTAGTTTCCCTAGTTGTAGTACTATTTGAGAGGGTAAATAACTGTTCACTATCAACTCGTTCCATACTACTCAAGATTTTATAAACCCCTATCATGTCCCATCTCAGTCTTCTCTACTCTAAGCTGAAGAGACCCAGCTTGTCAAGCCTCTCTTTGTACGGAAGCCGTTCCATACCCTTTATCATTTTTGTTGCCCATCTCTGTACCTTTTCTAGTTCAGCTATGTCTTTTTTGAGATGGGGTGACCAGAACTGCACACTATATTCCAGGTGCAGTCACACCATTGATTTGTATAGAGGCATTAGGACATCCTCAGTTTTATTCTCTATTCCTTTGAAAATAACTCCTAACGTTCTGTTTGCTTTTTTGACTGCTGCTGCACACTGGGCTGAGGATTTCAGTGTATTGTCCACAATCACTCCCAGATCCTTTTCCTGAGTGGTAACTCCCAGCTTAATACCCAGCATTGTGTACTCATAGTTTGGGTCATTTTTCCCTACGTGCATCATTTTGCACTTGTCCACATTAAATCTCATCTGCCATTTAGATGCCCAGGCACCCAGTCTCGTAAAATCCTGTTGCTGTTCTTCACAGTCTGCTCATGTTTTAACTACCAACATAGTTTAATAAAGGGTAGTTGTGCCACACTAATTTATTGGAATTTTTTGAGGCTGTAAATATGCATGTGGATAAGGGCAAGCCAGTCAATATGGTGTATCTGGATTTTCAGAAAACATATGATAAGGTCTCTCACAAGAGACTCTTTAAGAAATTAAATAGTCATGGGATAGGAGGCAGTGTCCTATTGTGGATTGGTAACTGGCTGAAGGATAGGAAACAAAGGCTGTTTTTAGACAAGCCATGGGAGCATGGGGGGAAGGTGTGCAAGTCACAGTGTGGGCGGCACGTGGGTGCTGGTGCACACGGGTGCACCCCCACCCCCACATCCCCTGTTTTCACCGGTTGCTCCGCGAGTGGGGATGCGTGGGAGGTGAGTGGGGATGTGTGGGTTGCAGGAACGCGCACACACCCCTACTCACTGGATGCAGCATGCACACAGGCAGCACCCACTCATGCCCATGCAACAGATCTGCGTAGGCATGAGTGGGACCATCTCGTGTAAAAACAGCCGAAGTATAGGACTAAATGGTCAGTTTTCACAATGGAGAGAGGTAAATAGTGGAGTGCCCCAGGGATCTGTACTTGGACCTGTGTAGTTTAGCATTTTCATTAATGATCTGGAAAAGGGAGTAAAGGGTGAGGTGATCAGATATGCAGATGACACAAAGTTGTTCAAGGTAGTTAAAACCCAAGTGGATTGTGAGGAACTACAGGAGGATCTTGCAAGTCTGGGTAACTAAATGGCAGATTAATTTTAATGCTGACAAGTGCAAAGTAATGCACATGGGGGAAAATAATTCAAACTATATGTACACAATGCTGGGTTCTAAATTGCAGGTTACCACTCAGGAAAAGGATCTTGGAGTCACTGTGGACAATACACTGAATTCCTCAACTCAATGTGCAGTGGTGGTAAAAAAAGCAAACAGAACGTTAGGATTTATTCGGAAAGGGAAAGAGAATAAAACAGAAAATATAATGCCTCTATACAAATCTATGGTGTGAGTGAACCTTGAATATTGTGTGCAGTTCTGGTCGCCACATCTCAAAAAAGATATAGTAGAACTAGAAAAGGTACAGAGAAGGGCAGCAAAGCTGATAAAGGGTATGGAATGGCTTCTGTACAAGGAGAGGCTTGATAGGTTAGAACTCTTCAACTTGGGGAAGAGATGACAGAGGGGATATGACAAAAGTTTATAAAATCAACCAAGTGGTGTGGAACGAGTAAATAGGGACCAGTTATTAACTCTCTCAGACAGTACTAGAATTAGGGGACACTCCATGAAACTAACTGGCAGCAGATTTAAAACAAATAAAATATTTTTTCACTCAGCACACAATTAACTTGTGGAATTCGTTGCCAGAGAATGTGTTCAAGGCCAGTAGTACAGCTGGGATTGGATAAATTGTTGGAGTATCGGTCCATTAATGGCTATTAGCCAAGTAGGTTGGAGGATGTAAACTCTTACTGTCAGGAGCTGGGAGTGATCAACAGGGAAATGAACACTCCATTATGTGACAGGGACCTGCTGGGTACTTCTCCCAAGCAACCGAGATTGACCACTGTCAGACACAGGATGCTGGACTCAATGGACCATTGGTATGACCCTGTATGGCACTTCTTATGTTCTTAATGGGAGGTGTGGAGGGAATTATTCTGAGGGCTGCACTAGGGTGAGGGGTGGGCACGCACCTGGCCCATCCCTGCATAGCCAGTGGTCATTTCTCTTGTTTCCTCACCAGGGGTCACGCTCCTGAGGCCCTCCTCTTTGGTGCTGGTGTGGGCAGAGGAGTAAGGAAGGGGCGGGCCAGTTTGCCTGCACAAGTTGCCACCATGACAGTGAAAGAGCAGATGCACTGTTCCCTATGCCCTCTCACCAGCATGTCTTGAACCCCATCCAAGGAGCCGCCCCACAACTTGGGAAATGCTGTGCCACACTATTCAGCTCTTCACAAAGTCACAGGAGAGAGGAAGAGGGAATGCTTTTAAGATCCATGTGCTATATCCTGGGGCAGAGTGGTGACCTCTGGCTCAGGTTACTTAATTACCTTTTGCTGAAAGGTTTACTTGTGTCTGAGAACTATAATACAGAAGTTAAAAATTTAGTCTGCAGAGGTGAGTAAATGCCACAGGGTTCTTGAAGGAGACAAAGTAGTCCACATAATATCTTTTACTGGATCAATATAAAGTCATGCTTAAGGGTCCATAAAAGGAGAGTTTGTTTACTCTTACCAATAGAAGTTGGTCCAATAAAAGAGATCATCTGAACTAGTTTGTCTCCATCTCTTATGCTTGGGACCAACACAGCAACCAACCTCTCAGCTTCTTGGTCTCCCCTTTACCAGAGGGGCCAAGGTGTACTGTAGGAGCAAGTAAAATCTTCCAGCTAAGTGTCCCGCCTCTCTCCAGCTTTCTGTTTGAAAGTAAGTGGCACCAGTTGTCATTGTGTTTACACTAGGTACTCAAAGGGCAGTTCTACACATTAAGCTGGCCACACAGCAACATGTTTGGGGGGTCTGGCTCAGTGCCAAGTCCCCCAAAATTTTGAACAACTCTCCTGGGTTTTTGTTCACACATAACCAGTGTAATATGTGAAAACATCTCCCCTGTAGCAGCCCAGCAGTTGGCGGGGGAGGGGAGGGCGGCAAGGAACTGCAGCCTGCTGGAGATCAGCGCTGATCCCTGTAGAAAGTATAACCTCCCAGTTTATAAAGTTTAATCTTGAAGCTATTGGGGGAGCTGTTTTTATTTATTTATTTATTTATTTATTTCATTGATTTTTATCCCGCCCCTCCTGAAAACAGCTCGAGGCGGCTAACAATTTTAAACATAAAAATACAATCATATAATTTTTTAAAAAACAATCATAATAATATTAAAACAGGGTTATGGACAATTAAACAATAAATAGGGGTAGGGGGAGATTAAAACCCCCTAACCCACCCACTCCCCTCCCAAAACGCCTGGGCGAACAGCCAGATTTTACAAACTCACCGGAATGTTAAAAGGCTTGGGGGCCAGGCGAGCTTCCTCCGGGAGGGAATTCCAAAGGCGCAGCCTGGCCACCGAGAATGCCCTCTCCATCGTGGCCCCCCACTTAACATGGGGGACCTCCAAGAAGGCGCACCCGGCAGACCAAAGGAGTCACTCTGGGGCGCGGAGGGCGAGGCAGTCCCTGAGGTACGAGGGGCCAAGACCGTGAAGGGCCTTATAGATCGATACCAATACCATGAACCTAGCTCAGCACACTATTGGCAACCAGTGCAGAGTCCAGAGCACAGGTGTTATGTGCTCCCGGCGACCCGTTCCCGACAGGAGTCGAGCTGCCGCATTCTGCGCTAGCTGCAGCCTCCAAACCAGGCACAAGGGCAGCCCCACATAGAATGCATTGCAGTAGTCCAGCCTCGAGGTGACAAAGGCATGGACGAGGGAGGCCAGGTCCAGGCCGGAGACGTACGGGCGCAGCCTCCGCACCAGATATAACTGGCGGAAGGCAGCCTTTGCCACCACCGCCACCTGTCGATCCAGGCGGAGAGCTGCGTCCAATACCACCCCCACACTCCGAACCTGCTGAGCTATAGGAGGGCAAACCCCCCCCAATCAGGGGGGCTGACACCTCCCTCACTCTCCCCACCACCATCACCTCCATCTTATCGGGGTTGAGCTTCAGTCTGCTCTGCCACATCCATTCCGCCACGGCCTCCAGACACTGGGATAGCAACGAGACAGCAGGGTCTGGGTCAGCTGAAAAAGAGAGGTACAGCTGAGTATCATCAGCATATTGGTGACATCGCACCCCAAACCCTCTCACGACCTCCCCCAAGGGCTGTATATAAACATTAAATAATAATGGAGACAGAACAGAACCTGCGGAACACCGCAAGATAAAGCACGGGGGCAAGATGTCTCAGCTCCCAGCACTACCCGCTGGCTTCTCGCCGAGAGGAATGAGCGGAACCATTCAAGAACAGTCCCGTCCAGACCCCCCAGGTCACACAGCCGTCTCAACAGCAGCCCATGGTCCACGGTGTCAAAAGCGGCCGACAGATCTAGCAGGATGAGAAATGTCAAACAACCTACATCCATCTCCCGGTGGAGATCGTCGACCAAGGCCACCAACGCTGTCTCGGTGCCACAGTGAGGGGCAGAAAAAAGGGTGAGGCTATACTGCTGCCATCTGTAAATTCCTGGACCTACTACATAGCCCTGTTGTTCCATTAATTTCTGCACTAGGGGAAAACATGGGACAGGGACTCTCATAGAGAGCAAGACCACATGCAGCATGGCACAAGTAACTAAGCCCACATTTGAGGGCAATTCATGGCCTAAGCCTGCTTTAACTGTGGGAAGAAAGCTAGGCTTGCCTGGGCTTCCCACCACCCAACACCAGGACACAGGAAGGCACTTCTCACCCTATGCGGAGAGCCCTCTTCAGCTGCCAGATGATGAACACAGCTAGCACTGCTGCTCAAGTGGTGGCAATATGGCTGGTTCAGGGCGGGGTGGGGATATTGGTCAGTTCCATGTAACAATTCAATTTTACTTTTTAAAAATACAGCAATATAAAAATTACACTAAAGTTAGGAGAGGTCAGATTTAGAATTGTTCATGCAACCATAACTCCATCCCTTCAAATGTAGTCTTTTAATTACATGATCATGTTATATTTTCCACAGAGGTTCATAGAAATCTGGGAGAGAAAGCCACAATGGGCCTTTTTATTCCACTACCGCCTATGTCCAAACTTGCATGCAGTGTCATTGAGCAGGCTCCCTTTTGTCTGCACCCTGTAGCAATTTTCCTTCGCCCGCAGAGCATCCCTCTACACGGGACACCTGCCTCATTCAGTGTATAGGATCGAGGCACAATGGCTAAATTAGGGTTGCAGGGGTATTTGCAAATCTGGTATTGCCTAATTTGAGTGGTTAGCGTTTCAGCCTACAAACCATTTAACAAACTGTGTGTGGTGTGTGTGTATGTGTAATAAGAACACCGGCCCTGGCTTCTCCAGCCCTAATATTGGCTCCTATGAAGGAGAGCATTTGTCTCCCTTCTGTTCTTGGCCTCTTTCCTTGCACACACCCATGCAGGCTTCTCAGAAGCAAACAAAGAGGGCCATCTTAGTGCCTCAGCTTACAGAGAAAACTGTAGGTTCTTAATGTACTGCTGCAACCAACCTGATTGTAACCAAGCCAAGCATACGCACCTGAGACTTCGCATCCGCTTGAATGTTTGTTTGTCTTCTCCCGTCTCTCCCACTGTCCCCTCTCCCTGTCTCCCCCTCCTTGTCTTTTAGATTGTAAGCCACAGGCAGGGACTGTGTCTATTTCTATGTTCTGTACAGCGCCAGGTACATGACTGGCGCTATGTAAATGTTTATAATAAAATAATAATAATAATAATTCATAATATAGGTCAACTCCAAAACAGGCAAAGCTCCAAATGTGGCCAGGAAACTGCTTCAGCTGTGTGTATGCAGCTCATGGGGATGGTGGGCAAAGGAAACATGATTTCCATAGTGCCATGGAGATGCTCATGCAATGTTACCCCTGGCTGCCACCCTACCAGCATACATCAATGCCTTATGAATTGGGGCATAAACCCTTAATAAAGAGAATAGAATAATAGAATCTAGTTGGAAGTGATCTCAGAGGTCATCTAGTCTAACCGCCATTCGTTTGAATGTTATCAACTACTAATAGAAAACATTACTGCAGGACGAGACAGAAAAGGATCACATACAATCCATGTTTAAACTGCTCGGTAAGAAAGTAAAAGATTTTCACAGAGCAATCATGAACAAACATAATTTTTAAAGACATGTCCCTACGTATTCCCTCATAGTTGTCCTTAAAACAATCTCTGATAGATACTGCCGTTCCCTTGCTTTGCTATGTAAGAACATACCTCTCCAGACTTTGTTGGAAAACTGAAATATTTGTCCCTTATGCATTTAGTAATGGTTTACAAAAACCCACAATAGATTTAGTTGACAAACACATACAACAGTAATTTTTAATGCTTGTATCTCAAAAGCTACTATATGTAAGCATTATCAGTCCATAGCCAGAAGTAGATTTGTTTGCTATGATCTAGGTAATTAATTATAACAGAGACACATACTACTTGATGAAAGAAACTACACAGTTACTTTTGGAATATAAAATACTAGAGGAGAGTTACTTGCATCTCTAGAATAGCATTTATACCTTGGTTAGACGCATCAGGCAGATATTCAGAATCTTCTTCAGGGGGACTTTGTAAAAAGTACATGTGCTCAGGCACCATGCTGGCAATCTTCTCTTTTCCTATGATGTGACTATTTATAAGTGGACTAATACTTCTTTTTACCTTCTCTCGTCTTTCATGTGCCATGATTTTCTTTGTCCGTGCCTTGATATTTTCCCAGCATTTTTTAAGCTGTTTGAAATCTCGCAGTGACACACTAGGCTGGGAATTGTATTCATGAGCGAGAGCTTGCCAGGTACGCTGTTTCAGTGCAATAGTTCTTGCATCGCTTTTCTTACATTCAAGCACGTATTTATATTTCTCCACTAAGGCAAGAAGCACACTCTTTTCCACTTCAGAGAAGTATTTAGCAGGCTTTATTATTTCGTTATTTTGCATTTTCTACTCTCTCTCCAGGCAGCCAAATATCCTACAAAAGCAAAGTTTAAAAACAAATTAGGATCAAGTTGTACATTTGAGCATAAAATGTGTTTCAATAAATCATTTTAGAAAAAAACATCATTTAAAAATATCTAAGGGTTCGATTCTAAACTTCCTGCTTTTGTACAACAGCTTGAGCAAAAAGTGAAGACACCTAGCTAAGACATTCAGGTTGCCTATAGTAAAAAGATTACAGCTGAAGTAGAAGTTGTGAAAGGGTCTTGCTGATGGGGAATGTCGGGACCACTCTGTGCCACTCCAGTGCTGGTTTATTTACATCGACAATAAGGTGTTCAGTTCCCACAGAGCCCCAAACAGACAATAAGTGGTCACAATCCTAATCACATGTATTCATGAGCAATACTCATGAGCAAGTTCCATTGAGTTATATGAAGAAGTGTGCTTAGGATTTCAGGCACTGTCTATAACACTTTCGGGAGTGCAACCAAAGCTCCCAGCCGAGTCCCTTGTAACACAAGGGCAAGCCTCTTCTAGTGCACCCAGCCTTCATGGTTCAGGCAAGCCTCCTGCTAGACTCCCATCCCCAACCTATGCCTTGCATCAGGATGCAGGTTCAACCAGCTCTCTCCCCGAGTTGTGACTCAGGGTCCTAGAGAGCGCCTTGGGTGCAGCCACATGAGATATTATCCCTCCTTGGGCACAGTATCCCACTTGAGCAATTTTAACATGTGATGAAGTGGCTCATATGCCCTGCGGCTGCCAGATATTCACCCCGTCCTGGGACAGGGTGGGCAGCCAGCTACTACACATCTTCTGTAAAAGGCCAGGAACACAGAGCGTAGTAACATTGCTCAAGTAGGAGGACGCTGCCAAAAGTGGGCT
The DNA here is from genome assembly GCA_003113815.1 of Sphenodon punctatus. Lineage (NCBI taxonomy): Eukaryota > Metazoa > Chordata > Lepidosauria > Sphenodontia > Sphenodontidae > Sphenodon > Sphenodon punctatus. The sequence continues at coordinate 1,656,700 of QEPC01000931.1, read as the reverse complement.
AAAGGGCCCATCATGCAGCCTTACCACATGGCAGGGTCTATAGATTAGGCCTGGAGCAGTGTCCTCTTCCCAGCTGCCTATTACAACAACAACAAAATTGGGTAAAAATCTGTGCCAAAAAATTACTCATTTTTCTGGGTAAATATTGAGGTTTATTTTGGTGGACAGAAGAAGAAAAAAGTATTAAGTAGATTAATGCTTTCATAAACAGAATTGTGACAGGTCAGAGTCTCTGTGGGTCACTGGCCCCTTAAGGAGGTGCATCTTAGGGTTGAGGAAGGTGCATCTCCAGGGTAATTGCAGATAGGTGAAACCAGGCATGGCAGAGTCAGACAGGCAGAAAAGCCAGGGGAAAGCTCAGAGGGCTAACAGGGAGTTGGAAGAGAGCTAAGAGAGAGATGATGAAGAACCTGGGAGAGGTACGGGCTGAGAAGGGAGCTTTGCCTCAGTGAAGCAGGCTCAAAGGGTTGTGCCTGAGCGGGAGAGTTTTGCTGGGTTTCACAGGGAGTGTGCCTGGCCCAGAGAACTGGTGGAGACTTGACAAGGGGCCTCTGGCCTGTGGAAGGTGTGTGCCAGGCCCAAAGGAAACCCCTTTGTATAGATAAGACTATGTGGAGAATAAAGATACCGTTGAAGCTAATTCCATGTTGAGAGTGATTGTTGGGCCCTAATCCTACCAGGACTTATCCCAGGTGAGTCCATTCCTCCCACAGTAATTTAATATGGTTTTCTGTAGAACTGAAACAGAACTCAAAACACTGTATGCCACCTCTGAGTTTAAGAAAACAATATCTATAATCCCCTAATAAAAACTTTTTCTGTTGAATGAACAATTTACTGTTGGTGACTTAAAACCATTAGCCTATAAACATTGACACTGAATAACTGGGCCAAATTATTGTACTATATTTAGACACATTTACCAGTTTATGTGAAGTCCGACCAGATCCTTGCTATAAGGGCTTCAGGGTAAATTCCAGAAGTCCTGCGTAGTGTAGACTCGCATTTTTTTAAAAGTGTCTTCCCAGAAACACTTTAAGGAGCCTCCCAGCAGCAAAGGTGCAGCTGAGACAGACAGTGGGACTCCTACCTCCAGAGGGCAATTCCCTAGAATCCAGAAGACAGCCCCCAATCTGTGCAGAGGACCTAAACTATGGGTGATTTCAGACGTTACGGGCGCCAGGTTCACCACAGTGGAATCCCGGTGGGGGTGAACCGAACAACCACCCCCCGAGGTCAATAACAGCCCCAAACAGACGTGATGGGACCGGGACCACAGCAGGGAATTGGGCCGGCAGATCACAGGCCAGGGAAGCGCAACAGACGCGATGCCGATTCCCAGCCGTGGTCAAAACACCCACAAGGAAGGGGCGGGACACAGTCATGGCTGCCTGAGGGCAAACGAAGCCAGAAGGCACAAAAGGGAACGCCCACACAAGGGAAATGGGAAGGGAGGGGGGAGAGGGAGAAAAGCCGGCCAGGTACCGCACACAACAGGCACACAGACAACAGGGGCACAGTGGAACACACAGCGCAAGCACACACCTGGGCGCGCACACACACACACACACGGGAAAGGAAGGGAAGGTGGGACATGGTGCCCGGACAACACACAAGGCACAGGGGAGTGGGGGCACGGAACAGGGAAGAGGTGAGGAAACGGCACAGGGGCAGGGCAGGACACAGGCAACGGCAAACACAACCCCCAAAGCTGAACCGTCCGCGCGGGCACCCCCACAGCAACACAGGCAGTCCCGGAATGGGGGGCCCCTGGAGGCTGGGACCAAGGCACAGCGGGAGCACACAAGGCACAGGGAGCGGTCCGGGAACGGTCCAGGAGGCACACTCAGGCCCCACACCCCGATGAGGGGGCGATGGAGGGCAGACAGGAGAGCCAGTGCACCGCAGCAGTTCCAAAGGCACGGACCGCCCCCCTGGAGGAAGTCGGGAGGGGCAATCCGGGGGCCCCAGAACCCCGAGGTCACACAGGCATCCAAGGGGGGTGTGGGCTGGGGCTGCAGGAGGGAGCGCAGGCGGGTGCGGACAGTCCGCTGGACACAGGCGAGTCGGTGCGGCCATGCAGAGAGTTGGACCAGGGCACCAGGGAAGGCAACCACAGAGGGGAACACTGGGTGCAGAGGCAGATGGGGGGGGCGTAGGGGACCCAGAGTCACAGGCAGGGGCAGAGGCACCCCGGGAAGCAGGCAGCACAGCAGAGACATCAGGGAAGGAGCTGACAGCGGAATCTGGCCCCCCGGCCAAGGGCAGGAGCCCACATGGGGGCAGACAACCGGGGGGCCGGGAGGCACTCCGGGACTCACAGCCGGCTGCTGGGAGCCACGACGGACCCAGGGGCCGGGTGCCCCGCCCAGTGAACCAGGTGCAGTCAATGGATCATGCCCCGGCGGTACCCCAACAAGGACATGTGGTGGGCAATCAGGTAGTAGGCCTCGAAAGAATCCTGCATGGATAGCCCCAACTGCACATCCGAATGGGACCACACGCCCGACAGCGCCGCCACGGTAGGCTCCGACATGCAGCAGTCAGCAGCAGGGGGCCACGGCAGCTGACCCAGCTCCAACAGCCTGTGATACACCACCTCACGAGAGCGCTGGTACCCACGGGCCCCGTGAACACAGCCAAAGTAGGACACGGCCAAGGCAGGGCCCCCCTCCGCAAGGCAGAGCGTGTAGGTGGCCAGGCTGCACACAGACACAGTCTCAGCCGCAGACCTAGGAACGCACAGCCACACGCGCCCGTGCGTGTGCCAGGCCCCATGCCAGGACAGCAGGGGCACCCAACAGCACGCCCATGGATAGCAGCTTCGCTGTGGGAGGCCCGGGCAGCCAGGGGCGGGGCCCTGGTCCACCCAGGCCATCACCGACCCGGCATAACCCACCCCCTCACCCGTCGCCCAGTAACGGGCATGGGAGGCAAGCTCGTGGTGTGAACATTTATTTTACCCCCAGTGTACATGTGCACCCGAACCCTCTCCCTCCACCCCCGCCGGCCCCAGCCCCCTACCGTGCCCCCCCCTCAGACCGCCCTCCCCGTCCCCACCTTCCCGGGGACGCTCCCCTCCCCCCCGCTGTCAGTGACCCCAGCAGTGTCCTGAGATGCCTTCGGGGCCGGTGGGCCTGCCGGTGGTAGAGGGGAGGGAGGGCCCGGGACCCCGGGGCCGCCCTGAGCGGCTGCACCCTCCGGAGGACTGGGGGGACTGGTAGGCGGATGCGCAGCCCCTGGGGGCGTGGGAGGGGGTGGGGGCGCCGAGGGGCCCAGCATGGGGCCCTAGGCAGGCAGGGTGCCTGGGGGGGGGCGGCTGCCATCACATTTGCACACATGGTGCCCGCATGCAGGAGCAGGGAGATCCCTATATCGTGGGACCTGTAATGTTTTGCCGAGTGCTCCCGCATCATCCCTGTGATGGCCCGCTCCAGTCACCCAAGCGCCTCTACCTGCCTGCTGTGCTCCCAGCGCTCCCGCCTCCGCTCCAGGCGCACCTCTGCCTCGAGTCGCATGTCCCGCACCTCTGCCTGCTCCAGAGACCGCTTGATGGCTGCCTCCATCCGGTCCACGGCCGCTACCATCCTCTCCCTGTTCAGCTGAGGTGCGGACGATTTCCTCCGCCTGGTTCTCTCTCTGGCAGCGGACCCGTGTCCGGTGCTCCCTCATGCGCTGTGCCGGGGGCACGGGCATGGGATGCTGTAGCTGTTGGGGATGCCCTGTAGGGTACTGGAAGGTGAGTCACCTGCCGCCCTGGGAGCCCACCCCCGGCCCTGGGATGGGCCTGGGGCTCCGGCCCCGCCCCCCGGACCGCCTGCCTCACCTGGTTCCTCCGCCTGCTGCCTGGGCTCCTCAGCGCCAGCCTCCTTGGCCACCTGGGTCTGGTGCAGGGGTGTTCCATGTCCTGTGGGCAATGAGGGGGGGGGTTGTTGGTGTAGGGGTGTCCAGGTGCCCAGGCTATGCCTGGGCCCCCTTTCTGCCATGTCTGTGGGGGCTAGGGCTGGCCCTGGCCCCAGCCCCTGCATCCCCCTCTAACCCCCGGTCCCTCTCCCCTCCTGGTCAGTCGCTTACCCTCAATGTCAGTCTCTGATCCTTCCGAGGCTAGCCCCTCGGTGTGGGATGGCTCCCCCAGGGACCACTGGCTGAGAGTGATGAGGGTGCTGGCCTCAGACTCCGTCTGTCCGGCCTGGGGGGGGGGGGCTCTCCGGGCTGCTGTCCGGGGGGGGGCTGCAGGTGCCGGAGGTCCCGAGACGTTCCTCCTGGGGGGCCGGGGCCCTGGAGCATGTGCCTACTTGGGGGGCGGCGAGGGGAGGGGGTACCTCGGCCTGTTTCCTGCCCTGGACCACAGCGCTCCCCACGAGGCATGGGGCGACTAGGGCATCATAGAAGGGGGTGGTCCGGGCTCCATTTGTTGTCCCTGATGGCCTTGTACCCCCTCTTCAGCTCTTTGGCCTTCAAGCGGCACTGTGGTCCGATGGTGCCCCGCCGCCTCCATTTCCCGCACTATGTCCTCATAGACATGCTCATTTCGCTGGTTGAGCACAAGCTCCAGCTGGTACACCAGGGTCCCCCAGATCCTTATGAAGTCCCAGGTCTCCTGCAACCCGCACTGGCCCCCTCGGTGGTAAAGCCTTCTCCCCCGTGAGTCCTCCTCCTCCACCGCCTCTTCCACTGCCTCCTCCTCCACCTGGGCTGCGCCGGTGTCCTCCGGGGGCTCGTCCACCCGTGCCCGTTTCCGTGTCTGCAGGACACAGGGGAGGGGGGGTTATGGTTGGGTGCGGTTCTGCCCCCTCTTGTGGCCCACCCCCTTTCCCCCTGTCCCAGCCGGGTGGCCGGGTGGGCCCCCTGCCCCCCCTTGGTGCCCCTGTGCTGCCTGTTCCCCTCCCCTTGGTTCCCCATACCCGTTTCCGGAGCGTCTCCTCCCCTGGTCCAGCTGCTGTCCCCGGGGCAGCCTGTCCCGGCTGCTGCTGCTGTTGGCCCTCCATCTCCCCCATCCGCAGCACGACCCCAGCCTCCC
>QEPC01000931.1:1610267-1650962 GCA_003113815.1 Sphenodon punctatus | reverse complement strand
ACCCCCCCCCCACCCCACCCAATACCACCACCCCATTCCCAAACACCGAAACCATCCCAATCCTCAATTTATCCCTGCCTACCAAATGCCTTTTCAAATAAAAATGTCTCACACCACTTCTGGAAGAAGCTCAGGCCCAGGCTCAAACGAACCTCCTGGGGAAGGAAATTCCAAAGCATCAGGGCAGCAACCAAGAATGCCTCCCTGCAAGCCCTTGTCGTATGAACAAGGCTGACCGACAATATCCACAAGGAGGTGCTCCCGGCTGATCGCAGGGACCATAGCGAAGCATGCAGGCAGTATTTCAGATATGTGGGGCCCAGACCATTTAGGGCTTTAAAGGTCAAAACCAGCACCTTGCATTGTGCCCAGAAAGCTATAGGGAGCCAGTGCAGACTTAGGATCACTAGTATAATGTGCTCCTGGCACCTCATCTGCAAAAGGAGGTGAGCCACCGCATTCTGCACCAGCTGCAGCTTCCGAACAGTCATCAAGGGCAACCCCACAGAGTGCACGTTGCAATAATCTAGCCTCGAGGTGATGAAAGCATGGATGATGGTGCCCAAATCTGAAAGAAAAGGTGGCAGCCTCCTCAAAAGATGGAGTTGGTAAAAAACCCTGCTGGCCACTGCCACAACCTGACAATCCAGGTGCAATAGGGAATCCAGGAGCACTCCAAGGCTGCGAACCTGGTGAACCAGAAGGGACTGGACTCCATCAATAAGAGGAGTCGCAGTTCCCTCCAGGTCACACTGCCGGCCAACCATCATTGCCTCCGTCTTGTCTGGATTCAGCTTCAAACAGCTCACCCTCATCCAGTCCCTGACAGCAACCAGGCACTGGGTCGGATAAAAGAGGAAGGTAGAGCTGGGTGTCATCAGCATACTGATGGCACCTCACCCCAAACCTCCGAGTTCCCCATGAGGGGAAGGTGAGTTCCCAGACCCAACAGGCAGAGGAATCTCCAGCTGCCCACACCATAAACCTCCAGTGTGAGTACTCCCGAGGGCCTGTCCTGGGAGGAGCTAACCCTTGGATTTTCACATGCAATCCACAAGTCCAATTTGTGCTCTCATCCAATTGCACACAGGTCCCCCAACACAGACCACCATGGGGCATCTGGCCATCTCTGGACTTGAGGAGGCTCTTGGGGAGGGGGAAAGTTGAGGGGATTTGTGAATACTTATTGTTTTAGTGTTATTGTGTTAACTGTATGTTAATCTTAAAGTAAAGCACCTGGGGTATCTTCCCCCCCGTTTCTTTGTTAAAGTGCTTGTCAAAAATGGTTTCTGAGATTCCTCTCCCTAGGGTACTGAAATCCCTGGGTGCGAGTCCCTAATTTGCCCCTTCATTTGACGATGACTCCCCAGTTTGCCCCCTCATTTGACAACTCCCCCAGGGTGGAGGCACTGAAGTGCCAAATACCTAGGTTACTTCACCCTCTGCCCCCGAGGAGGTCCCAAACAAGAGAACAAAAGTAACCCGAGCCCAGGGAACCTTAAGTCCCTCTGCCAGGGAGGCAGGAACAACCCCACATGGGATGGTGGCACATACCTGCTCTGAGCCCTGTGCCACTTAGGGGGAGATGAGATGAGGGGGCTTACATTAGAATGGCAAATCTTTAAACTGTTAACTGCTAATAGCATGAAAAGCGTACATGGTGGGTGTGAGATTCACCAGTACATACAGATGCGCATGCACCTCTTGCCATGCGTTTGTGTGTGTGTGTGGGTGGGTGGGTGTGTGCGCGCGCACGCGCGCGTATATCTTCCATTACAGTGCCTTACTCCAATGGGCAGCTTTGCATATGCACATAGACTAATTTATTATAACATATATCTAATGTTCTGTATTGTATTTTCCTAATAAAATGATATATTTTATGTATTGAGTGATACAAAATTCAGGTGAAAATCAGTAAAAACTGAATAGATTTTGTGAAACCCATTCAAATTGGTTTAAACTAAGAACAAATGGGCTTAGTTATTTTTCCAGCATTTGTATAGCGTCAGCTGTGTACTTGGTGCTTTACAGTATTCAAAATGATTTACTATTCTTGATTAGTTCACCCTCACAACAGCCCTGTGAAGTAGGTCATTATTATTCTCATTATACAGATAAACAACTGAGGCTGAGAGATGGTGACTTGTTCAAGGCTACCCAGTGAGTTCATGGCTAAGGCTGGATTTGAAGCCTTGCCTCCTACCTAAATCCAAGTCTGACACTTTGGGTGAAAACAAACATGTGCACAACTCTGCTTTAACACTGCTTTAACATTTCTTATGCATGTTGCAGGGCTGCACAGGGCGCTCTCCCTCATCTCCCCTGCTCCCCTAACCGCCTTCGTCCATTCTCCCTTGCTGCCCCCCGTGCCTGGAACTCCCTCCCTGCCCACATCCGCCTTGCCCCCTCCCTCTGCACCTTCAAATCCCTCCTCAAAACCCACCTCTTCCTCGCCGCCTTTCCCGATGCCTGTTAGAACTTTCCTTTCAATATTTGCTGTCTGCCCTCCCCGCAGACTCCTGCCTAACTGCAACCAAGCCAAGCATGTACACCTGAGACTTCACATCCACTTGAATGTAATTTATCCCTTGTCTCTCCCTATGTCCCCTATCCTTGTCTTCCCCCTCTGTGTCTATTAGATTGTAAGCCGTAGGCAGGGGCCTCGTCTATCTTATTGTTCTGTAAAGCGTCAAGTACACAGCTGGTGCTATACAAATGCTAATTAATAATAATAATAATAATAATAATAATAAATGATAAAGCGGAATTACACGCATGTCTGTTTTCACCCTTTATCCACTAGGCTACACTAGCTTATAGTCAGTAGAGGGTTCAAGCTTGGGGTTACAGACAGGTCAACCTTAAAGAGGCTACCTCCCAGCAGAGGTTCTGTTAGGCCCAAATGGCTTTCGTTCACTTGAAACGTTAATTCTGCAAAAATCTCTTTCTCCCGCTTTTAAAAAAATTATTATTGTGTGAAAAGGTCACAGGATGGTGTGGTTGTAACATGCATTTAATATTTAACTTGAAAACCAAGGATTAACAATTGTGCTTATTCCCTTCAGGCACATTTTTGTGACTTGTGAAGGGATTAAATCCTGCTGTCAATGCACCTGCATCAGAGTCAGGTATTTCCCATGTATTATTGTGGCTGTGGGGTTGGATTGTTTGTTTTTGCCTTTTTGTCTTCCTCTTTGCTCCGTGGTCCCTGGAAGTAATGCCAGGCTTTTAAAAGTTCAGGATATGTAGCAGTGGCCACAGCAGTACAAGAAATTGAAGAGGTAGGAGAAAAGGCTCGTGTGAATGCAGTCTGTAGGCCCTTATCCAGCCTTATTCCAGGTCTAAACCTGCAAGGCCTGCACAGTCCACTGCCTAGAGTTGTGAACTTGTAAGAACTTACCCACTTCTGTAGGTCTGGTTGTGCAAGGGTTTAGGGTTGCCACAGTTATTAAAGCCAACTCAGAACTTGATGAATTTGACATTTGAATTTCAATAATGTCCAATTCAATTTGAATTTTAAACTGTTGCACTTGAATCTAATTTATTGTCTGGACTGGAAACAGTTTTATTTTTTTTAAAAAGTGTTCAAATTCAAATGTGTTGGTTTTTCCCCTTCTTTTTAGCAGTTTTTAAAATAAATAAATAAATAAATATGCAAGACATTGGTTGGCTAACTTGTGTGACATGATATAAGAAACAACCTGCCAAACAACCAAAATACTGAACAACAAAAAAAAAAAAAAAATGAAGAGCTGAAATAGCAAATTCACCAAATTTTGCAGGGGTGTCAAATTTTATTTATGAACATAAAGTTACAAGTTCATTTAAGCTGTAATTCAGATGATGTCTAGTAATGTCAGACCCTAGATTAACTGCTATATAACAAACACATCAAGGTATGGGAGACGCTACCCCTTTGGTGGTGATTGGCAGTCTAGAGATACTACACCTTGTACCACAGAACCATCCCTAATTTACAGAAAAAGTTTGCAGCGAGTATCTAGTGAGTCACCGATTTCCCCCATTTTATAGCAGATAGGATGTCAGCATCCTTAAAGTACCCTGGCTAGATGAGCTGCTAAATCGGCCGGTCTCTTCCCTTTTTAGGGAAGGTTATTGAGCAGGTGGTGGCCCGGCAGTTGCAGGAGCATCTGGATCATATCAGTTTTCTTGATCCTTCGCAGTCGGGGTTTCGCCGGGATACGGCACCGAGACTGCACTTGTGGCGTTGGTTTACGATCTTCGCTGAGACTTGGATCAGGGCCATTTGGCCCTGTTGATTCTATTAGATTTGTAAGCAGTGTTTGATACCGTTGATCATGAGTTGTTGGTGACGCGCCTGCGGGACTGTGCAGGGGTGGGCAGTAGGGGCGGGAAACCGGTAAAATCCGGTATCCGATAATGCCGGTACCGGGCGTACCGGCATTATCGGATTCGACCCGGTAATCCGGTCCGGGGTACCGGATTTTTTTACATTGCAGCCATTTAAAAATGGCTGCAATGTAAAAACTTAAAGCCCCAAATTAAAAAAAAAAAAAAAACCTCCCCGAGTCCAGGCTGTGTGGGTGGAAGGGGGGACACCCCCCACCCACCCTGCCCACCCTGGATTTTTGTTTTAAAACAGACTGAGAGGTGAGCCCACCCCCCAGCACCAGCGGCTGCGGCGTCCCCGCAGCCGCCGGTAAGTATGACCCGATCCCTGGGGGGGTGTGTTTAACACCCCCCCCACCCCCCAGGGATCACCCCTACTAAAGTGCATAGCTTGCGCGCCGCTTACCTTGCGGAGCTCCGGCGGCGGCGGGCGGTCCGGCGGCCTCAGCACCGGCTGTGGCTGCCGGCGTCAGAGACGCTCTAGGCCTCTCTGATGCCAGCAGCCACAGCCAGCGCTGAGGCCGCCGGACCGCCCGCCGCCGCCGGAGCTCCGCAAGGTAAGCGGCGCGCAAGCTATGCACTTTAGTAGGGGTGATCCCTGGGGGGTGGGGGGGGTGTTAAACACACCCCCCCAGGGATCGGGTCATACTTACCGGCGGCTGCGGGGGCGCCGCAGCCGCTGGGGCTGGGGGGGGGGGTCACCTCTCAGTCTGTTTTTAAACAAAAATCCAGGCGGGGCAGGGTGGGGGGGGGGTGTCCCCCCTTCCACCCGCGCAGCCTGGGAGGGGGAGGGGGGAGGAATTGATTTATTTCATTGAGTTCAATGGGGACACAGCGCCCCATTGAACTCAATGAAATAAATCCGGTACCGGTATACCGGATTTAATCCGGGAATCCGGTTTTTGCAGAACCGGTAACCGGTAAATCCGGTAGCCGGTAATGGGGCCGGGGTCCCACCTCTAGTGGGCAGTACAGTTCTTGACTGGTTCAGCTCCTTCCTGGCTGGAAGAACTCAGCGTGTGGTACTCTGTGATTATTTTTCATCACACCGAGACCTCTCATGTGGAGTCCCGCAGGGCTCTGTCTTGTCCCCTCTCCTGTTCAACGTGTATATGCAACTGCTTGGCGAGGTGGTCAGGAGGTTTGACGTGCGGTGTCATCAATATGCTAATGACACCCAGCTTTACCTCTCCTTTTCATCAGACCCAGGCCCGGCCGTCTCGGTGCTTAATGGGTGCCTTGTAGCTATGGGGGATTGGACGAGGGTAAACCGACTGAGGCTGAATCCCAACAATACAGAGGTATATTGGTGGGTAAGGCGGCGGGGATAACAGCCCCCATCATTGATGGGGTCTGCCCTCCGCTGGTTCTCCAGGTGCGGAGTCTGGGGGTGCTCCTTGACTCGCAACTCTGCTTGGATGCTCAGGTGGAGACTGTGGCAAGGAGTGCCTTTTGCCAATTACATCTAGTGTGTCGACTTCGGTCATACGTTTCAGACCCTGACCTGGCCACCGTCCTCCACACCTTCATCACCTCTAGGCTTGACTACTGTAACACGCTCTACGTGGGGCTACCTTTGGTGATGGTACGGAGACTGCAGCTGGTGCAGAATGTGGTGGCCCATCTCCTGGTGGGATTGGGCCGCCGGGAACATATTACACCGGTGCTTCAGTCTCTGCACTAGCTGCCTGTAGTCTTCCAGGCCCAATTCAAGGTGTTGGTGCTTACCTATAAAGCCCTTAATGGCCTTGGCCCAACCTATTTGCAGAACCGCCTCACCACCCCGGGTCCTGGATCGGTCCCTGCAGCCATCAAGGGTTGCCCTCCTGAAGGTCCCTCGAGTCTGCCATGGGGCCACGATGGGGAGGGCTTTTCGGTGGCTGCCCCATGGCTGTGGAACTCCCTGCCAGTGGAAGCCCGTCTGGCCCCAGATCTCCCCTCATTTCAAGACTGTTGCAAGACATGACTGTTCTGTCTGGCTTTGGGGGAGGATGGGTAGGGATTTTTATTCCTCCCTTTGTTGTGTATTTTAAAGTTGTCTGAATATTCCTAATATTTGATATTGTGCACCGCCCCAGAGCTGCCTCTGGCAGGATGGGCAGGTTAAAAATATCTGAATTAAATTAAATAAATGAAATAAATAAATAAATAAATCAAGTCTTGGATTATTATTAATTATTATTATTATTATTTATCTTACATATCCCTCTCAGCATTCAACATGCTGTACAATTGTTATCTAGTTCCTTATCTAGATAGCGCCAACAATTCCCATAACAATTGGTTTTCTAGCCTAACTACATGAACCACCTTAAATCTGGCATTATTCTGTTCACTTTGCTTGCCCAATTCACAGTGCTTCACTTAGCAGCCTAGGTGGCTTTCTCTCAGCACAGATGTAGGATGTAACTCCCTAGTTTATTTTCTAGAAGGCAAACACTAATTCTGTCAGATACAGTTATTATACTCTCTCCATCACACATCATTGATGCCACCTCAAAAGCATGGTTGTCTGACACCTGCTCAAAAAGCCATCTCTTGATGCTCACTCCCTGGCCAGCTATTGGCCTGTCTCTAACCTTCCCTTTTTAGGGAAAGTTATTGAATGGGTAGTTGCCCAGCAGTTTCAGGTGCATCTTGATGCGGTTGGATTTCTGGACCCACAGCAGTCTGATCTTTATCCTGGGTATAGTACTGAGAGCACACTTGTGGCCATGGTTGACAATCTATGTTTGGAGATTAAACTGAAGTGTACACCTTGTTGATCCTGTTAGATCTTTCAGCTACAGTTGATCACAAGTCTGCAGGTAGAACAATTGCTACCTGTATAAAACTGTGGGACCTAGCAGGGGTGCAAGGGACTGCTCTTGAGTGGTTCCAGTTGTTCTTCTCGGGGAGGTCCCAGCAGGTGGTGATGGATGATTGCTTGCCATCCCCTTGGGGCCCCTGTGGGGTCCCGCAAGGTTCCATCTTATCTCCCCTCCTCTTTAATGCGTATCTGAGGCTGCTGGGCAAGACTGTATGGAGGTTTGGCATGAGGTGTCATCAATATGTTGATGACACCTCGCTATACCTCTCTTGTTCATCTGACACAGGCCCCACAGTCTTGGTTCTTATTCAGTGCCTGCTGTAATGAGTGTGGCCGGGCACAGCCCCAGTGTGGCCTGGGTACTCACCCACAGGGGGGAGGAAGGTCCGAGTTCATGGTCAATACACAGGTTTGGGTCAAGTTCCAAAGGAACGGCACCAAGGCTGAAGGGTCCAGGCTCGTAGTCAGGTCAAAGTCCAGGTCATGTCCAAAGGCAGTCTGCAGGAATGGCACCATGGCTGAAGGGAAGTCCAAGCTCATAGTTGGGTCACAGTCTGGACCGAAATCCATATTTCAATCTAAGGTATGGAGGGTTACTGGGGTAAGGGCAGACCAAGGCTGAAGTACGCAGAGGGGTAAGGCAGGTGGTGCAGGAATCCGGGAGCTGAGGGGAGGCATGGACACAGAGACTGGAGTGAAACCCAGGGGCTGAACCAGAGCGCAATAGCAGAAACAGAGACGAAGGCAGGTAGTGAAGCAAGGTATGGGAAGAGGAGACATGGATAGTAGTGAGTCAAAGCAGGAGATCCTTACAGATGGCAAGCTGAGGCTGACCTGACTGCCTTCACCTTACGTAGGGGACAGAAGTACTGGAAACTTCCTGGTCCTCCACCTTTTGTCCCAGTGTGAGACCTAACAGGCTGAAGCTGAAGTAATGGCATGGTGCTTGCTGGTACTGCCTTTGGGCTGATGTCATCCTGACTGGTGGATGGCATCCCCATAAACTGCTGCTGCTGAATGCGAGGTCGGTGGCCAATAAGTCAACTGTGGTCCAGGAGATGATCCTGAACCAGGCAGTCGACCTCGCATGTATCACGTAGACCTGGCTATATTGTTGGGGCCCATATTGGCTGACCTTGTCCTGGCTGGGTACTCCATGCAGCATTAGCCTCGGCTGGGGGCCGGGGGGCAGTGTAGCCACTGTTTTTAAGGATACATTGTCTGTGAGGAGATTTCCTCTGCAAACCATCATGGGGAAAGAGGGCCTGCATTTGGTGTTGGATTTGGCCAGAGACAGATTAGGGATACTGCTGATATACCAGGCACCCACCTGTATGCAGCTTCCCTATCCACACTGACTGAGCTGGTGTTGGGGGTGGTCTTGCGGTCTCCCAGGGCGAAAGTCCTGGGGGACTTCAATATCCATGCCGACGCCAGCCTTGGAGGCGCAGAGCGTGAGTTCACAGCTGCCATGGCAACCATGGGCTCAGAGGATGGTGGGCCCCACACACATTGGAGGACACACCCTAGACATGATATTTTGCACAGGCCTTGAGGCGGGGGATCCATCAGTGGGGAAGGTGTCAGAAGATTATCTCCTCCGGACAAGTATCCTGGCGCATGTCAGCCCCCAGGAGGGTGCAGAACCAATTAGGATGGTTTGCCCCCGACAGCTTATGGAACCTAGAAGGTTCCAGACTGCTCTAGGGGATGTATGCTATGATCTCGATGGCTGCTCACTCGATGACCTCGTGACCATGTGGAATTCCGTGTTGGTGGAGACCACTGACCGGGTGGCTCCCAGGCGTCTGCTCCCAAACCGCCAACAATGCAGGTCCCCGTGGTATACGGAGAAGCTGCGGCGGATGAAGCGGGAAGGGCGGCGGTTAGAGCGATGGTAGCATCACTCCCGTGCTGAAGTTGACCGATTGTGGCATAGAGTCTGGTTACGTACCTATGCCGTGGCGGTGCAGGTAGCAAAGAAAGTTTTCTTTGTTGCCCTCATTGCGTCTGCTAAGTCACGCCCGGCGGAGCTTTTCCAGGTGGTGAGGGGGCTGGTCGGTCCGGCCTCCCTCCACCTGGATTTAGAGTCATAGAATGCCCGCTGTGATTTGTTTGTGGACTTTTTTGCAGATAAAATCGCTCAGATCCACCACAGTTTTGACGCAACACTTTTAGCAGTGGGTGAACCAAAGGCAGTAGAAGACCCACCTTGTCCTGTTTTGTGGGATGAATTTCAGAAAGTGTTGCCCTCAGAAAGTGTTGCCCTCAGAAAGTGTTGCCCTCAGATGTGAACTTCCGGGTTACACCGGAAGGCCTAGAACGTCCTGACGCCGGCAGCCACAGCCGGCGCTGAGGCCGCCGGACCGCCCGCCGCCGCCGGAGCTCCCAAAGGTAAGCGGCAAGCGCGCTGTAGGGGTGATCCCTGGGGGGGGGTGTTAAACACCCCCACCCCCCCAGGGATCGGGTCATACTTACCCGCGGCTGCGGGGACGCCGCGGCCGCTGGTGCTGGGCTCGCCTTCGCCTTCGCCTCCGGGTCTGACTCTGTTCTTTTTTTAAACAAAAAGCCAGGCTGGGCAGGGTGGGTGGGGGGTGTCCCCCCTTCCACCCGCGCAGCCTGGGAGTGGGAGGGGGAGGGGGAGGAATTTATTCCATTGGTTTCAATGGGGACACAGCGCCCCATTGAAACCAATAGAATAAATCCGGTACCGGTATACCGGATTTAATCCGGGAATCCGGTTTTCGTGGAACCGGTAACCGGTAAATCCGGTAGCCGGTAATGGAGCCGGGGTTCCCACCCCTACCAATTACATCTGGTGCATCGGCTTCGGCCATATGTCTCAGACTTCGACCACAATTGTCCATGCTTTTATTACCTCGAGATTGGACTACTGTAACGCACTCTATGTGGGGCTACCCTTGGTGCTGGTTCAGACGCTGCAGCTGGTGCAGAATGCGGCAGCTCGTCTCCTAACAGGGATGGGCCAACGCGAGCATATTACACCAGTGCTTCGCCCTCTGCACTGGCTGCCTATAGTCTTCTGGGCCCAATTCAAGGTGTTGGTGTTGACCTCTAAAGCCCTGAACGGCCTACCTGCGGGACCACCTCACTCTTCGGGTCCTGGATCAGCCCCTGCAGTTGGCCAGGGGCACCCTCCTCAAGGTCCCCCGGGTTTCTTGAGTGTCGACCTTGCGGAGGGCGTTCTCTGTGGCTGCACCACGGTTGTGGAACTCCCTTCTGTTGGAGGTCCGCCTGATTACCGACCTCCCCTCTTTCCGTAGACAATGTAAGGCCTGGCTGTTCCGCGTGCTTTTCCTGAGGGGGGTGGTGGTTGGGTAAGGGGTATGTTGTTTTTTATATTGTGTTTGAATAGTGTTTTAAATCATATTGTTGTTTTAAAATGTTGTTAGCCACCCCGACATGCTTTTAGCAGGAGGGGGTGGCATACAAATTTTATTATAACTAAATGAAATGAATAGACAGTGCTACCTGGGGATCCATGCTACCCAGGCTAGAAGATACTTCTCTTGTAGCTGGTACTGCCTGTGGGCTGGCACCATCCTGACTGGTGGATGGCATCCCCGTAGTCCTCACTTTCTGGAGAATTCTTGCTATCTTGGCTAGAGGATGGTGCCCCTGTAGCTGGTGCTGCCTGGGAACCAGTGCCATCCTGGCTGCTGGATGGTGGTTTTGCACCTTGTTGGCATTTTCATATTACAAGGTGCTCGTGGTGGTGGATGCTACGGGTAGCACCTGGCTGTTACTGAGGACTGGATGAGGGTGAGTTGTCGGAAGCTGAATCCAGACAAGACTGAGGTGATGATGGTTGGCTAGCTCTGCAACCTGGGGAGCAGAACATCACAAAGTCTGTCCCCTAGTGAGGGTATCTGCAGGAATACCAACCTGTATGCAAATTTAACCTGTTTCTAAGCTTAATTTGCCTTCCTCAAACCCAACTCTGCCAACATACATCTATCACAGCCCCTCAGTCCTCAAACTATGGGGTGTAAACAAATGAGCAGTTAGCCTTCTGGAGTCAGTGTTTGATCCGTGTATCCACCACTCACAGGTTTAGCGTGTAGACTCTAATAAATAGGCAGCCCCTGCATGTAGTTCTCCCTGCGGGCAGCCCCACTCACAGGTTTAGCCCGAGTAACCGAACAGATAGGCAGGTGTTCTTCCCTGCCACACTCCACCCACCAACCCCCCTCCCCTTCCTGTTGTGAACTATGGGAAGAAGAAGCCACCCAGCTGTTTCTTCGGGCTATTATGACTCTGGGAGTACACATGACCAGTAGTGGCCAATAATATCTGTTAGAACTGTTGCTAGAGTTCACAGACTGGTACCAGGACTACAGTCATGGATCCCGAGACCTTGAGGGTCACACTCCAGCTTTTCAATTCCATAGTGGAGCAGAACCTGTGAATGATCCATGAGTGATCAATGAGATTGTAATGAGCTTGTAATGAGATCCATGAGTGATCAATGAGACTGTAATGAGCTTGTAATGAGACTGCGATGAGATCCATGAGTGATCAATGAGATTGTAAGGCACAGACGGGCTTTTGCTTGAGCTTTGGCCAAGCTACTGCAGTGCATTAGAAGGCAGAGGTGGCTCCAGCTTTGGTGCTGTAGACTTTGCCTCCTCTGGCAACAACAGGCTCTCTGCTGGGGACTGTGGAAGTCATGCAAGGGATGATAAGGTGTGCTGATAGTGACCTCTCAGGAGACACTGCTTACGTCACCCAGGCCATGTGTCTGGCTGTTCCCACCAAAGGGGCTGGTGGGGGTGAAGGAGAAAGGTACAGACTGGTGGGAGAACATGCTGCCCTCTTGGGGAGACAGAATAGGCTGAAAGCCTCGGGATGCCCCATCACCTCCTTCACCAGATAGCTGAGATCCTCAGGTCATGACTAGAGAAAGATAGTAGGGTGATGCGGGAGCCCATCCTCATGGAGAAGTAAATTGCCATCGGAAGTTGGAAGCTCACCACTCCACACTCCTGCTGCTCTGTCACCCAGCAATTAGACATGGGAACCTTCATGGTGGGTGCCATCCTTGTCAAGGTTTGCAGTGACAGTGGAAATTGCCTAGGGAGGTGATAGGATCTCCTTTACTGGAGGATTTCAAAGAGGCTGGACAGCCATCTGTCACAGATGCTGTAGCTGCACATTTCCTGAATCGAGTAGGAGGTTGGACTACATGACCTCTGAGGTACCTTCAAATGCTATGATTCTATAATTCTACTGCTGGACCCAGTGGTGCAGTTGGCTGACCCCATGAAGCTAATGTAGGACTTCCAGAGAGAGGGGTTGCCCAACTGTATCAGGGCAATCGATGGGAGCCATGTTATCATCATATGCCACAGCAAAGATGACTACCTTAACCACAAGTGGTTCTTCTCTGTGGTTCTTCAAGATGTGGTGGACCACCATGACCAGTTCGAAGTTGTGCTGACTGGGCATTCAGGAAAGAACCAGGACACCTGCATATTCCACCAGTCCCCCTTCTTCAGACACATGTACACTGGGGACTTTGGACCCTGCATGCAAACATACATTGAGGGGGTGCTCATACAGCCTGTGGTTGTGGGGGACCCTGCCTACCCACTCAAGCTATGGCCCATGGAGACATACAGCATCGCCTGCACCCTGGAGCAAATCTACTTTAACTGGCAGCTCAGTGCCACCTGCTCGGTTTCAAGAGGTTTGGGTTTTTGAAAGCAGAGGCAGAACAATTGTGGTCAGAACTGATTTCAAACTAGAGACTGTGCCACTTCTAATTACTGCCCTCTATGTTCTTCATAACATATGTGAGACTGGTGCGATGGTGTTGGAGAACCCGGTGCCAGTGAGCTCCAGGAAACAAGTGCCCTTGTTCAGGGACAAGCTCAACAGAGTAGAGCAGCGAATTGCGAGAGAGGTCTGGGATGCCTTGTGCCACCAGAGTTATCGGACTGCTTCCGGAAATCGGTGACACTTCACAAAAATGCTTTATTAAAGAAATTACTAAATAAAACCTTTAGGAATGCTTCTAGTTGACGGTGTCTTTTCCTCTGGCCCGTTCAGTCCCCACCCCCGTGCTCTAACCTGCCCTTTCCTTTCCCTGTCCGTTCTCTATTGACATTGGCAGACAAGCATCTGCATTCCCTGCGCATTCCCTACTGCCATTTGCAGCTTCCCTGCACCTTCCTTCCCTTTCTACCCCACAGCCCTCAAAGCCAATTCTCCATGGCTCCCTTTTCCTTTCCTGCACGCCTCCTTCCATTTCCAACCTCAGCCCCCACAGTGGATTCTCTATGGCGCCCCTTTTTCTTCCCTGCACTCCCTTCTTCCCTTTCTATCCTCAGCCCCCAAAGCAGATTCTCCCAAGCCCCCAGAATAAGCACAGAAGCCATGAATTGAGAGAAATATGCTTTATTAAACTGTTACTTTAATAAAATCATTACTTTCTATTTACATTAACTTTCATTTAACTGTATATTATCTTTTATTTAACCTTATAATAGCTACATTTAACAGCCAACTTTTTAAAAAAAAAATCTTTTTCTTTTTTTCTTTCTTTCTGTGCCTTGCCTTCTCCTTTTAGGTGCAGCTACATTCAGAGGACTACATTCTCCTCATCCTCGTGTCGTGGATCTGCCTGGGGATGTTCAGGCAGGGTGTTGAAATTGGTGGTGGAAGGGGAGGCGTGCATGGACCAGGGTGGTATGCCCTGCACAAGCACTGAGGGGAGTGGGCTCTGGGTGTTTCACAGCAGGGGAAACCAGGGTGGGCAGGCAAGATTCATGTGGGCCAGTGTGAGCTACCAAAGGGGGTTGGCACTTGCCCCAGGACAACAGTTGTTGCACTCCTGGAAATTCCACGCTGGAGAAGGTAGGTATGAATCTGCAGAGACTGGGACAACAGACCTGTCATCACCTTGCTTGCCCTCCAGCACGTTGTCCGAGCTCTTAGACTGCAGCCAGAGTCAGACCCAGTGCCTGTCCTTCTGCCGACAGTCCAGGTGGACCTCGCCAGCAAGGGCCATGCGTTCTGCAGTGATCTGCCTCACCAGCTGCCTATGCTCCCTGGTCAGGGTCTGAATGGTGTCTTTAGTTCTCATCTGACCACCTTGTGGTCTCCATGAGCAGCTCGCTTGCAAAATCCTCCCTACGCCGCTGGTTGCAGACCCACAAGTTCTGGTTCTGTTGGGTGCTTGTGCCTCACAGTTCTGGGTTTGGTGGCAGACCTGTAACATGGCAACAGTGAAAGCCATTACTTCCGACCGCCCCAATAACCCCTCACCCTCCAGGTAATGGCTGCACTTCCTGCTCAGTCTAATGGCCCTCCAGCCACACTGAGGGAAGTGGGAATGAGTACCTGGAACTGGTTGCTGCTGGGGAGGTTGCTGTTCTAATGAGCACCGCACCTCACCCCTTCCCTCCATGCCTGCCATTTTGGCATCCACCCTGCCAAGCCCAACATCCCTTCTGGGTTCCTCCATCTCTCCCATCTTGCCATTGTTTCTCCCCACACCCCCTGCCACCTGTGGTCCCACCATGGTGCCTTCCCAACCACTTCCCATGCATACCGTTAATCTCTGGTGCTGCTGTGTCAGGGGAGTACCCTCCTGCTCCCCACTGCTCTCCTGGCTACCTGTGTGCGCTGTAAAGAAAAGAAAAAAACACCACATAATTAGAAAGCAATAAATGGAAGCTTTTATCATGCAGCTGTGGAAACACAGCACCACCCGTAGTTCCATTCACTTACTATCGGCTACCTTGCTGAAGGTAAATCTGGTTTCTCAGTTCCCTGCATGAGCACCTGCAGTAGCTCCTCAAATAGAGGCTGGCTCTCAAGGGGGGTAAACTATCAGAGTCATAGTGTCCTCTTCAACCACTGGTGACTCTGTGTCAGGGATAGGCACGGAGGTATCTCTGCCATCAGTCACAGCTTTTGTGGTGGGAACAGGAGTGGATGGAGTGGGAGAAGTTGTATCGCAAGTGGGCAGTAGAGGAAAAGTATCCACCCATTTCTGACTCCTGGCGAAGGCACATCTGTAGAGGTGGGATGCCTGAATGGTTCCATCAATGCAAAGGAACCTATCCAGAAGCTCATAATATGGCATTGTTTGCCTCCCATGGCTTGAGGTAAAGCTGTTGTCCCAACCTCCTTATAGCCGTGCCTCAAGTCCTTGATCTGCTGTCAGCATTGATTCATGTCCCAGGTGTACCCCAGCTGTGCCATTTGGGCCAGTATCTCCTGGATTTGATTACATTTGACCAGGGCAGATTTTCTCCTCTCCCCACAGAGCTATGAAAGCCTTCATCTCTTCCTCGGTCCAAGGAATGTAGCATTTTTGGGTGGATTGGTAGGTGGAAATACCAATACTGGTTGTCGCCTATGAACACAGTACAGGAAAAAGAAACACATAATTAGTAAATGTAACAGGGCCAAGTCCCTGAGGGTTGCTGCCCCTTTAAGAAGAACAGCAAGCATCAGCAGAGAGGCTGGGCTAGCAAGGCTGCAGGCGCCACAAAAAGTGGAGAACAGCGCTTAACTGAGCAGCAGCTGTGTTTGGACGTGGCGCAACCTATATAAGAAGCTAGAGAAGAGGCAGTTGGCTGCTGGCTTGACAGTCAGAGGAGTTGAGTTCGGTCTCTGAACCAAGCCCAGAGGGTGCTGCCTGGGTTTGGAGAAGACTTCTTGGAGTACAGGGGAAGAGGGTCTGACTCAGAAGCCCAAAGAGACTGGTGTAGCCCAGAGGACATTGCCTGGGCTGAGTTTGTAAGTAAAAGCCAGGAAGTGGAGTGCTAGCCTGAGGGAAGCCAAGGCCTGGAGCTGTGATTAGCCAGGCACAGGCCAGGACTTAGGAGCAGGACCCCTAGGTCCGGGCCTTGGGCGACATTTTCTGTGGGGCGGCAATCCTGGCTCTCTCGCCTCCGTTGTTGTTTTTCCCACCCTGCATGCCACCTGCAGTGGAAGCCTGCTGCATGGCAGGCCCCCAAGGGGCCTCTGCCTGGTCCTGCAGGGGCAGCCCAGCATCCCCACATCATGGCACAGTCCCCAACCCTCACCTGCCTCTGCCGTTAGTGGTGCTCCAGCAGCAGCAGATTGGACTGGAAGATAAAGCTGTTTGTTTACAAACTTCTTCCCATGTGAGTGATCAGAAGGTTGTTGCCTTGTAAAGAAGGTTCTTCGAGATGGCGCCTAACATTCTCACAACTGGGTTGTGCATACTCACCATATTCAAATAATAGACCACATGATGGTCTCGAGCTCCTCTAGTATAAAAAGCACTCTCCCCCTCAGAATGACTGTTCCTTCCAACCTTATGGAGCAACCGCTGTTTTCCCTGGTTGTTCCATGCGTGCGGACGAGTGAGGGTGAGTGGGGATGCGTGTTAGGCGGGCACGCGCACGCACCCCCACTCATCGCAGGTGCATGCGCTGCATCATTCACATGGGGCTCCCCCACCCATGAACATGCAGTGTGGAGGTGGGGCTTGGCTTGGGGGCAACAGCCTGAGAAGAGCCATGGGGTGCAAAATTCCTAAGTCCGGCCCTGGTCAGGCAGGAGGCTTGAGGCTCGGCCTGGCTTGACAGAGAGACTATGCCTGGCATGATAAGAGACTGATGCTGTATATGGGGACTAGATGGTGAAGGAGATGTAAATAAACTGTTGTTGGAGAAGCATGTAATACTGGCTATGGACTGCTAGAGTGTTTGTTATGTACTGAATAAAGACTTTGTACAGCTAATTCCCTAGAGCCTGGTACTATTTGGCTCCTGATCCTGTAATAACTTATGCCTGGCAAGGCTTGTCAAAGTTAGCAATAAATAGAAGCACTCCCTTCTCTCTCCCCCCCGTGCATTAACTTACCATATCACTGCTGTTGTCAGCCATGTCCTTCCGAACCATGTCATTCTGCATGTAATGCAAGACAGGAGAAGTTGGGACAATGACTACATGAATTTTGCCTGCATTGAGCTTTTAAGGCACCAGTGAGAGCAAGAGACGAGCAGGAAAAAGCAGCCAACTGTTTCTTCTGGGCTATTCTCACACTGGGAAGACACATGACCAACTGTGGCCAATAACTGCTCACGTACAGCGTGCAGCCAATCCTAGCTAGGCAGCTGCCCACCTCTTTAAACTGTTCAAAGCATTTACCATGTGTTCTTACAGCCTTTATAGACACAGCAATATGTATCCTCACAACTTGAGGGTCATCCATATCGAACTCCAGGTCTTCATTCTCGCTGCTCGGCAGAACTGTACAGTGGTCCAGGTGATCCAAACACTCATCCATCAGTGGCAACATGCAGGGCCGGCCCCAGGCATGTGTGGCATGTGCGGTCGCACATGACCCCGCGGGAGCTGGGGCACCACTCCTGGAGCCTAGTCTGTTGCTGCGGCGGAGGCAGCGCCGCCTGAATTCAAAATCCAGGCTGGCCCCGCCCCCGAAGTCAGAGCTGCTAGCCCTAGCTCAGCTCTAGCCCCGCAGTGCGGGAGGGTGGAGGGAAGAAAGTCTCTTCTCTCCCCTCCCCCGCCTCATCACTTGCCGCTGGCCCCACATGCCCCAGCCCAGCGAGCCAGGATTCAGAACAGAAGGTTGCTGCCTTGTAAACAAGGTTCTTTGAGCTGGCTTCTAACATTCTCACAAATGGGTTTGCGCTTGCGTGCCTTTCTCTTACCGGCAGAGACCAAGCTCACTAGTTTTGAAAAACCACGTGACAGTCTCAAGCCCCCACAGTATATAAGGTACCTTCCTGCCCAAACCCAACAATTCCTTCCAACCCTAAGCTTACAGGAAGAAAATTCCTTGACACTTTATTCTGTCAACTTAGTTCAAATGTTCCTCTTTTTTTTTTAAATGACAAAACCATTGTAAGTAAAATAGATTATTAAGTCTTAATTACAGAATTCAATATCGATACTCCTAGAGGTGTCAGATTCAGAATGGAGATGTAAAGCATATGCTTAGTGAATGTATGCTGGGAACTCCAGGTCGCAGCCCTGCCTATCTCGAGGAGAGATGTTGCAAAATGCTGCTGTAGAAGCACCCAGACCTCTGAGCGAATGAGCCTTTAAATAAGGCGGGGATGGACTTCCTACCTGCTCATAGGCAATGGAGATCAAATGCACTAACTATTTTGAGATAGTTTGGGATGAAACTTTTTGCCCTAACTTGGGAAGGGGAGAGGAACAAATTGTCAGTCCATCTGCAGTGTTGGGTCTTGTCTAAATAGAGCAGGACCGTTCTCTTAACATCCAAAGTGTGAAATCTGTTTTTATTGTTTTTATATTTGCTGTTCACCGCCCCGGGCTGCCCTGTGGGTAGGAGGGGCAGGATAGAAATTTTGTATAAATAAAAAAATAAAATCTGGCTAAGATTTCTAACTCATGAGGTGAAGGGAGGAATACTGGGAGGACAATTTTTTGTGCCATATGAAATCTGGACACCGTTTTAGGGATAAACAATGGATGGAGAGAGATCCCTATCCTGTCTGGGAAGACTGAGAAGTAAGGCTCCTTGATAGATATAGCGGTGAGTTCACTCACCTGCCTGAGGGACGTGATGGCAACCAAAGAGGCAGTCTTCAGAGACCAGTGGAACAGGTCAGATTGTTCTGCAGGTTCAAAAGGGTGCTGATCTAGAACAGTTGATCTAGAACAAGGTTCAGATCCCACTGAGAAACGGGGTGTTTGTGAGGGGGAAACAAATTTAGTCCCTTAAGAAACTTTTTTACCAGAGGGTGACCAAAAAGGGATTGGGAATTTGGGAGGGCAATACACTGGGCTATTGCTGAGAGATGCACTCTTATAGAAGAGTGCGCAAGGCCCTTCTCAGCCAGGTTCAACAAGTATTGAAGGACTAGTGGCAAGGTTACCTGATCTACTGAGATGGATCTCCCAGATAACCAATAGGAGAATCTCCTCCATTTGGAATCGTATGATCTTTTGGTAGATTATTTCAAATCACTATCCAGCACCAGATTTAATTTCAGAATAATTTGGGATGGACAATTTAAGAACCCACTTGAAGCAGGGTCAATGGTATGCAGTTATTGATCTAAAAGATGCTTATTTTCATGTTAGATTGCATACCTCCTGTAGAAGATTCTTCTGTTTCACCCATGACTCCATGCATTTTCAGTTTTGTTCATTACCTTTTGGACTCTCCTTGGTCCCTAGGGTCTTTACTAAGGTTATGGCCCCAGTCATAGCTTTCCTTTGCCATTGCCATTTGCATTGCCATTTCCCCCTACCTAAATGACTGGTTACTGGTTGCTAATACCCCAGACACCTTAAATGCCAACCTTTGCTTCACTCTAGATCTATGCGTAAAGCTGGGACTAACTATAAATGTACAGAAGTCCCGCCTGTCTCCTAAATGTCTTGTTGAAAAAGACATTTGTTCTGTTATTACTATATATGAACACTTTTGTTTGATTATTTTCATTTGTTTTGACAATTACTGCCAAATTCTTGCAAAAAATCAATAATGCTCTGCCCTCCATCTTCCCCTGTTCCCTTCATATATTGGCAGGAAGGGAAACTGGGAGAGGGGGTTAGATGAGGGGGTATTTTTGGCATTTGGGGGTGGTTTAAGCAAGGGGGTGGATGGATCTGTGAGATAAGTGGCAAGGGGGTGCTCTGTGTGGGAAGCTAAGGGGTAAAAAAATGCTGGGACTAAAGAGGGCACAAGGCATGTGTGCTGATATGATGGAAATTTATGCAAAATAGGCAAATGTGTGTATTTGCATAAACGGACAGGGCCTAATTATGCAAATTGGACCCCGCACCAAGACTTCGCACATGGCTCCACAAACCCTAGGGCCGGCCCTGGCAACATGACCTTGCAAAGCACAAATGGGCTTTTGCATGATCTGTGGCCGTGGTACTGGGGCACACCTGATTTCGGAGGCCACTCTGGCCAGATGATGAGTGTATTTCTAACTTCAGGATGACCTGTGGCTTTGCTTTGCCAATAGCCAAGATCCTCTGGCCTGCTGTCGATTAATATGGGCTTCTCAGCTCTCAAAGCGGACTCTCCATCCTGCCATTCTCCAATTACACCCCCCAGGGCTGGCCTTAGCCTAAGCGGGGCCCCTATGTTCCGGCAGCCAGCGGGCCTAGGGGCGCTCCCCGGCCAGGGGGCGGCGCGCTGCCTGGACTCGGGGATGGGCGGAGGGGCACTCCCCTCTGACCATCCCCAAGCCTGTGCAGCCATCGGGTCACCTACCTGATCCGCTGTCGCCAGTGCCGCTGCAGCTGCCATCGGCAGTCATTGCCGCCGCTGCGGGCCCCACACCAGGCTCAGAGCTTCAGGCGGGGTGGGCTGCCAGCCACCACCGGAATTTCCGCTACCCCCCCTCCGCTCCAAGACTGTGACAGGCAGCGGGGGGGGCACGGAGTGTGGGAGAGGCAGGGCCTCTGTCTCTCCCTCACTCCTGCTGGCCCCCTCCACTGCCTATCACAGTCGGAGTTGGCCGTGGGCCCTGCACTCGGGGTCCCCAGCTCCCAGCCACTGTCAGGCAGGAAGCTGGGGACCCTGAGTGCGAGGCCCTGAGCGACTGCCCCGAGCCGCCCCGCGGTATGGCCAACCCTGACACCCCCCCTTCCCTTTCCACCCCAGAGGTTACAAAAGCATGAATAATGGTGGCCAGATCTGAATTAGATAGAAAAGGTCGCAGCCTCCTCCTCAGATGGAGTTGGCAAAAAGCACTGTTGGCCACTGCTACAACCTGATGTTCCAGCCGCAACATGGGATCCAGGAGCATCCCAAGGCTATAAACCTGAGTGACCAGAGGAGGCTGGACTCCCTCAGTAATAGGAATCCATATCTCACCCAGGTCACAGGACTGACCAACCATCATCACTTCAATCTTGTCTAGGTTCAGCTTCAATTGGCTTGCCTGCATCCAGTCCCCAATGGTAGCCAAACACGGGGTGAGCACCAAGACTGCAGAGCTTGGGTCGGATAAAAAGAAGAGATAGAGTTGGATGTCATCAGCATACTGATGGCACCACACCCCAAAGTCTCACAGGGGAGCCCTGTGGGAATGATGAGTAATCACTCATCACCACCTGCTGGACCTTCCTGACAATAAAAATAGAACCACTTACGGGTTGCCCCATGCACCCTTGCCAAATCCAGTAATCACCTCATCATCAACTTATGATTCACTGTGTCAAAGCTTACTTAAAGATCTAACAGGATCAGCAGGGTATGATTTCTCCTGTTGATTGCTAGGTGAAGGTAACTGACCAAGGCCACAAGCACAATCTCAGTACAAAAGACAGAGTGACAAGGAGGTACAGAAATCCAATAGTGTCAAGATGCGCATGAAGCTGCTAAGAGACTACCCATTCAATTTCCTTCCCTAAAAAGGAAGGTTATATTACAGACAGGTGGTAACAGGCCAGAGTCAGCGTCAAGGTATGGTTTCTTGAGCAGGGACTGGACAACCACAGTCTTAAGGACAGTGACCAGAGGAGGGCAGTCTAACCTCTTGAAAGGAGGCACTGACAGCCCCAGCTAGCAAAGGTTCCAGTGTCTCCCAGCTGGCTTTCACCAGTAAGGATGGGCACAGATCTAGTTAACAACAGGTCACCCACATGAATCCAAGCATACTTTTCGCTTTGGTGGGGGACACCAATTTAATTTGATCCAAATAAAAAAGACAGGACTGAGCTTCCACAACCCCAAACTCTGACTCTGAAGCCAAACTAGCAGCCCCTATGTCGTGGTAAATACGAGTGATTTTGTCTGCAAAGTAGGTAGCAAGGTCAACAGATGACTCTGATAGTAGGTGGAGACAAGCCAGAGTAACTAGGCTGGCTACCACCCAGAACAGTTCAACTGGACGGGACTTTGCAGATGCTATGGTAACCTCTTAGTACAATGGTTTGCATCAATAACCCTAGAGGAAGGGGGTAATTGTTGTTTTGGTCCTATGTAAAACCTGGCAGACTCCCCACCTTGGAGACTCAGTCGTCTTGCCCTTAGGAGGGGGGTACACAAATTGGACATGCACCTGGGTCTGCCACAGTCTTGCTATATACCTTCTGGGTCAGGCAATCCCTAGTTCAAGTACAAATACCTTATCAAGCAGATCAAGTGAGTGAGAACAAGTAAGCATGTGAAACATTATGTGGTAAACCCTACAATACCAAGGACTAAGAAGTCTTGCACCTTTTCCCTATAGCATTTTCCCTTAAGAACTTTCATGCTGGTGTATGCTCCAAAAATTGAATGGTGGCATAGGGTATCCATAAAATATATAACTTGTTCTAAAATAAATTAGTATGTTATGTTCACAGAGTGCTTTGATACTACTTTATTAAATATTACTAAAATACAAAACTATTTTCATCCAGTTTTCTTGAACAGCATTCTATATTAAGAACTAACTGTTCCAAAATTGTTTATGGATTCACACATTTGAGTATTTCTGGCAAAATTGATTGGAAGTAGCGGATTTTGAAAATGCAGTACAAACACACTGGGGGGAAAGTGTGCATTATGACAACCTGAAACAATTCAACCAATTTCATGCAAACCTTAAAAAGAATCACTTTCAGGGTGAGACCAAGGTGGGAGAGTTCCAGTTCAACAGGAACATTTTTGAGAAAGTGTCTGATCTCCAAAGTTACCTACTAGGTACAAGCTTCATTTGGCCATCCATTATCAACAAGAGGAAAAAGCAAATTAGATCACAAAGCCCAAGCAACCTCAACTTTCATATTTGTTAACCTAAGGCACCTGCTATTGCAAGGAAATATCAGGAGCCAAGAGGCCAAATGCAGCCTGGGGCTAGTTGTTATGTGGCCCCTTTCCAATTCCTGCATTTGACCCCGGATCCAGTTCCTATACCCAAAGACGGAGTTCAGAATAAGGGAGCAGAGATGAGGACATGTACACCAAGATAGGAGATAGAGCCATGATTTGGACCTTCCTCTTTCTGAGTGCACCCCTTAGTCCCCAATGTTTATGTGGCCCTTGGACCTTGTATTAAAGTGGCCTCGGGGAGGGGAAAGGTTCTCCCCCTGTGCTCCGGAACTACAGCTATCTTTATACTGAAAATTGCAAACCACTTTATTCTGGTGTAGTCCCAGTGATTTCAATAGAACTGTTCTGAAGTAAGTGATTGGACAAGCACTGCCTTGGGGTGTCAGATGGAAGTCTGACAATGCACAGAAGAGCCTCATATGGCTCATAAACAAGGAGCAAATCATTTATCCTTTGTAAAGCAGGGAAGCAATCGTAGGTTGATGAAAGGTAATTAACAAAACTAGAATGTGGCTGTGAGACCCCATACCTGGGGAAGACAATGGTGTGGGATCCATTACGACACACGCCATAAGTGATCAAATGCTTAGGTGGATGTCCCCATACAAATGGTGGAACTTCCAATGACACGAACACCCTAATATGATATTAAGACATTGGATCAGTACCAGGTAGGCAAAGAGGCTGTCATCCACTGAACGACTTCCTGCAGTACTGAGGTTTTCCTCAAGGCTCCCATCCAAATGTTAACCAGGCCAGACCAGAGCACATACTGAAATGCTGTGGCTGAAAGCATGGTCTCCCTGAAAGCCAGAATACCTTACAGCTGCCTGGATTTACAGTACTCTTCAAAGATGAGGTAACTCCATGTGCAGAGCTAATCTGCATAAGGGATATCGAGTTACTGTTACTACACAATACTCATTTTTAAAGCTCCTTTTAAAAATCCCTTTATGCCTTTTAATACAGATTCTTAATAGTTCCCGGGTGTAAACGAAAGAGCAGAACCCTGCCTACAGCGATAAACAGTTACAAGAGCAGCCGAGTCTCAGCGTTATGGAGGCCACCGCAAAGGCCCTGGTACCGCCCAGGATAGCCCATGCAGGATGTGCTTTCTAATTCCTGTCGCCTGCGATCTCCTCTCAGAATAGAGGAATGAATGGCTCCTACCGGGCTCTGGCGCATCAGGACTCCCCAAGGTTTCGGCGCGGGCTCCTCTTCTAGTTAAATGAAAGGAACAGCAAGTCCCAGTTGGTCAAAAACGAATGCGTCGCCCTTTGCTGCAGCGGAGTGACAAACGCGGAGCACGAATAGCAAGCAATGTTCATACTACCCCTCCGGATCCCTTTCTGGGGCGTGTATAAAAAACACACTATTGGATGCTCAGAGCGACCCCGGCAAGCTCCCTACGCTCCTAACAAAGCGCCACCATTACCAAGCGCGCCCGCTCCGCCTTCTCGGCGAGGGGCCGGGCCAAGCTTCCCTTCACCTCTTCGCTGCTCAGCCTTTCCCAATCTGCGGTCTGGATCCACCTGCTACGGCAGAAGCCAGGCCAGTGTGACTGGGATCGGCTGTACGCCAGAGAGCTCGCCACACAGCCTCGTGTGGGCAGGGGACAAACAGGCTGCGATTGCAGTGGCAAGAAACAGAACCTCCAAAGGGGGGCGATGGCTGGTGGGATGGGATGTCAGTCTGTTTATTCTCCGATTCTTTCTGTGTGGTGGAAGTTGATTCTTGAGAACTCTTCCAGCCCAGTGGCAGGCAGAGCAGTGATCAACTTTGGGCTAAAGATTGAAGGGGAAGCTGCTGGATTCATCTGTAGGACCTCAGCCGACAACAATCAAAATAACTTGAAAAATTAAACTAAGAAATGCTTGAAACTGTAAATTATGTTTATTGTTGTGGAAGGGTTTATGATTCCCAAGTTATGTTCCCTGTCTACTCCATTTGCATTTCTGGACCCCTGGTTCCAGAACTGGATCTCCAAGTTTGTTTGTTTTTCAATGTTATTTATATAGTGCCAGCAATAATTAGATTATAGACAACAGGTCCCGGTCCTGGGGAGGGAAAGGGAATTTACAATCTAGGATAGGCAAGTGTGAGGGAATACGGAAATTATCCACAATGGCATGGGAAACATAGGGTGAGACAGGGATACGTTCAAGAAGTTGCAGGTACCAAATGCTTAGTTTACATGAAGAGGAGTGGGATCCTAAAGGAAAAGACAGTTTACAGAGAAGCATAAGTGGGGGGCCTCGCTTTCCTGTAAACAAGTCATTTATTGCCCATGGTAATGTTTTTATTAATTACTTTGCAGACAAAATCATTCATATTCGGCATGATTTGTGTGCTGCTACTTCAACTGCAGAGTCAGAGTTTGAGGCTGTGGAAGCTCAGCCTTGTCCTGTTTGCTTCAGTTTCATTTATTTTCTGCCACCGATGCAAGCAATGTACTTGGGGCGATGCTGGCAACTAGTTGTGAATTACATCCATGCCTGTCCTGGCTGGTGAAGGCCCACCAGGAGACACTGGGAGTATTGGTGGCTGAGGTTGTCAATGCCTCCTTGTCAGACCCCCTCAAAACTGTGGTTCTCCAGCCCCTGCTCAAGAAACCATCTTTGAACACTGACTCCTGGTCAGCTATAGCCCTTTTTAGGGAAGGTTATTGAATGGGTGGTTGCCCAGCAGCTTCAGGCTCACCTTGATATCAGATTCCTGGACCGATTTCATGCAGGCTTTCATTCAGGGTGTAGCACAGGGACTGCGCTTCTACGCCTAGAGATCAACAAGTAAAAGGGGAATTATGCCCTGCTGATCATGTTAGACCTTTCAGTGGCCTTCACTACAAATGATCATGAGGTGTTGTTGACATGACTGTGGCACCTGGCGGGGGTGCATGGGACTGCTCTTGAGTGGTTCTGTTCATTCCTGTCAGGGAGGTCCCAGCAGGTGGTGATGGGAAACTGCTTATTGTCCCCTCAGGGCCTCCCCTGTGGTGTCTGGAAGTGTTCAGTCTTGTTCCCCCTCTTGTTCAATGTGTATCTGAGGCAACTGAGCAAGATTAGTGAGGAGATTTGGAGTAAGGTGCCATCAGTATGCTGATTATACCAAGCTCTACTTTTTTTCATCTGACCCAGATCCTGCAGTCTTGGTGCTTACCCAGTGCCTAAGACTGATAAGACTGAAGTGATGCTGATTTTTGTGACTTGGAAGAGATTGGTGCCCTGTAGCAGAGTCCCAGTTGACTGTGAGAAATGTTTTCAGGATCAGTGCCCAAAGTACCAAGTCAATCCAGGAATCAACACAAAACTAGTTTATTTACATACAGTTAGTTCTACTCAGGCCAGGCACCAAACTTCTGACCAGTCTTCTATTACGCGCGTAACATTCACATATGCTTAGCCCAGCCATACATAGTCATCAGCCTGGCGTGGCTAGTATCAACTCATGCCTTAGCTCTTCACATCAAGCTCCTTTCTTCAAGCCAACCATGTTGATGTGTCCTCCTCAATGGTCAGGAACAGACTACCCCTGCGTCCTACGCTGGCTTCTCTCTTACACTGTTGGCCATGCCCCTCTACTTCCTCTTCCTGGTGGTGGCCATTTTAAGTAGTCCTTTTCATGGCAGGTGCCATCTTATGGTATAGTCTTGCCACGCACATTCCCATGAAGATGGGATTACCAAAGGCAAGTCCATCTGATAACCATGGCTTTCCTTCAAGCCTTTACATTACATAATTTCCTATAAACACAGCCTAAGATCGACACAACCCATACAATATTATTCAGGGGTCTACCCAGTACATTATTTAAGGGTCTGCCACCCCAAGCTAGGGCTTTACTACCCTCCTGGCCTCCACATCACCCCTTAACAGCCAGGCCCATTCCACTGGGTATCCATATTTACACAGAGTTACCTGCAACTCACATTCCCTACCTGGGAGGCAATCCTCCACCATGCTCACAGTCTATTTCCCCTCTTGGGGTTGGGAGGCCGGCCCACCCTTGCCATCCAGACACACACACACACCCAGGACCCTCATGACCTTATCAGGTCAGTAATAACTATACATGTCATTATCCCCTTCCCAGGGATTACAGTGCCACTCATTAAGCGTTTTCTTTCTAGCCAGTGAGAAAATCTTCCAATTGGTGCAGGTTTTGTATCAGCCTTTCCATTGCTTACATTAATACTGATTCAGCCTTCGAGCCTCCTCTGCCAGGCCTCTTTATTTAATAACAGAACTACCTTCCACTCTTTTTGTGTGACCTGTGAGCCTCCTCTGTCAGGTCTCTTTAATTCATATTAGAGCTACCTTCCACTCTTTTTGTATACTCTGCAAGTCTCCTTACCAGGGAGACATCCTCCTCTGGTTTACAATCTTAGTTTAGACTTCCATCAGCCTTTACATTTATTTCCATTTATTAGAGCTTCCTGCAGCTCAGAGTAGACTGATAATCCCCTGCTGGGCTGGGAGGCAGGCCCACCCTTTTCTTCCATGCCTCCCAGCCCTGTCCAAGGGGGAGTAAAGCAGGGGAGTCTTGTAGAGATAGATAGCTGGAGAATAATAGCCATAATTGTGCTGGGGGAGAGCCCTGGAGAGAGGAGAACTGAGTGAGGGAGCTTTGTACAGGGGGAGAGCTGCAGGATGGGCAGCGTTATGCCAGGTGGAGAGTGCACAGCAGAGTCAGGAAGCCCTGTACAAAGAGTGAATTAGCTAGGGGGTCCTGTACAGGGGGAGGTCCTTATAGAATAGCCAGTGTTGTATAAGGAAAAGAGCTCTGATAGTGGCGAGTAGAGTGGAAGACTCCTGTACAAGCCATAAGCTAGAGAGATCAGAGAGAGCAGTTTTGGAAGTTTGCAATGCTTAAACCAAACCAAAGTTGTTGTATTCTTAGTAAAGCAGGGAGCTACTAGTAAAAATCTAGCTTCGCCTTGCTTGCTGTTTGAAAGAAGTAATAACCTAAGCTGAAAGGAGCAGCTCTTCCACCTTGGCCTTCCCTAAACCCTGCTCCCATAGTGGTTATGCTGCTCAGCATGCTACTGCACCAGCAGGACAAATTTTCTCCACTGCATTTTATTTAACAAAAAACTTGGATATGCCATAATAAAAAATAAAAAAAAACAGTTTACGAGAAGAGTTAAGGCTCTTGCAAATTCAACCATTCGCTAAAAAGCATGGAAATCACAAGTTAAGGCTCCCGTCTTAACTTCTTTGCCATGTTAGCAGTAAAGACATTGTACAGTCTCACATATTGTGCTCACTTACAACTTAGGCTCCATGCACCCACACTTTGCCTTCATCTTTCTGCCCCAATTCTCTTCCTCTTTGCAGGTTGGGGGCAGCACTGAAGCTGGGGACAGGAGGGTGTGAGCTGGCCCCTCACCCCTTCCTTTCTCTCTGTCCTTTCATTTCAGTTGGGGAGAATGGGATAGCTGACTAATGGCTCACAACTGTCCCTCTTACCCACTAGTCTCCACTGCCCTCCCAGAGCACAGTGAAGCTGTGTACAGTCATATACAAATGTTTAATTAAAACTAAGTTTAATATGTACTGAAATTAATAAAATGGAATGGCCGTTGGAAGGAATAGAGGCAACAGCAGTGCCAATTTATAAATAAATACTATTGTCATTCCAGCATCCAATTAAGTGATTGTGAAATTATAAAACACAGTTGCAGCTTTGGGAGTACATAGGGAAGGCAAGAAATGATGAGGAAGGCACCAGATGCAGTAAGTGGAATGGTTGGAATGACAGGGAATAATACAATGAGTGTGCAGGATGAAGTAAGTGGGTGGAATGACAGGAGAAATTATAAATAGTTACAATAATAGATTTCTGAGTGAAGTAACTGATTCGGAAGTCTGATGGAATATCCGATGAAGCAGTCCTACTTACCATAGCTGACTCCCTAGCCTTTGACTCCCAATAGCCTCCCTCCCTGTTATTCCATTTCCTCTGGTGTTTTTTTTTTTTTTTCATTCCACACACCCCGTCTTGTTCCATATAACACATACAGACAAACATATTTTCCAGGACTTTTGAGTTCTCTGTGAGGGAAGTGGGGGCTGCACGTTTAGAGGGTCAACTTGGACCCAGGACTCCTGGGTTGTCTGTTAAGAGCAAGGGAGGAGAACAGGCTCGGAACCAGGACTATTGAGCCTGTAAAGGGAGTGCAGCCTACTGGATTAGAGTGGGGTGGAAAGGCTGGAAGCCAGGAGTCCTGAGTTCTCTGTTACAGGGCTGGGACCAAGTAGATTAGAGGGGGAGAAGGGGTGGGAGCCACAACTCTCTCTTTCTTAAAGAGGAAAGGGGGAGGGCCAGCTCATCCCCTCCTGTCCCCAGCTTCAGTGTTGCCCCAACCTGCAAAGAGGAAGAGGATTGGGGCTGAAAGACGAAGGCCAAGTGTGGGTGCATAGAGTCTAACTTGTAAGTGAGCACAATATGTGAGACTGTACTGCTAACATGGCACGGAAGTTAAGACAGAAGCCTTAACTTGCAATTTCCATGCTTTTTAGTTCATGATTGAATTTGCAAGAGCCTTAACTCTTCTTGTAAACCAGAGGGTTTTTTATTATGGAATTTACTCTCTAGGTCTCCTGCAACCTTTCAACCATTACCATGGCAGCCTAGCCATGGGTCTTCTTCCCCTTCAAAAGACATCCTCTAAACCTTTCTGGCTTCCTTAACAACCAGGTGTTTGTAATTCTGTTAAGCTTGCTCTTCAGCTTCCAGCTGCTGTATTTGCTTATCAAGGTCTCAGCTCTCTACAGCTTGACCTAGTTTTCACTTATTGTTTGGAGCACAAGACTCTTTTACTGGGTTCTCTCAGAGGTTAAGTTCTCTCCTCTGATCTATTCCCACAGAGCCACTTGCTCATTCTCTCTATTATCCAGTACCTCCAACAAGGCTTTCTCTCTACCAGGTCTCTCCTTGGGGCTTGAGGTAAGTTTAGCCAGTTTCTCTATCTGGGTCAAGACTTTTTCCAGTTTTTGTAACTCCTTTTTGTAACTCTCCACTCTTTCCTTCTAAAGCCTCCACAGCCAGATTTGTTTGTACCTTTTTATCTAATTTGTTAGGGGAATTCTCAGCCCTCTTATCCACTATATTTTTCCATTTTTCTAGGACCTCTAATGTTAATCCGGTCTGTATTTCTTTGGGTGTTTTTACACACACGTTTCTCCTGCATGTTTGCTGTTATATCCTGAACTTTCTGTGTGTCTAAATCACTCACCCAGATCTTAAACATCCAGAGCTTTGAACTTCTGCATAGAACTTCTTCCAGAACTTTTGTGTGTAAAAAGTTCTCCTGGTAAACTGCTTTGTTCCAGGCAGCTGTGGTCACTTGGTTTCCATGGCAGCCTGTCACATCTACAGCTGCGGCTACTTTAGGCTGCCTCAGGTCAGTGGTTGTGTGAAGAATGCATCCAGGAACTACCTCAGGGCAGTGTGTGTGTGAAAAATGAATCCGGAACTTACTTGTGGACTTTTAAACCCAGAAGATTTAAAAATCCGGAACTTTAACATGTGTGTAAAATTGCCCTTTATCTACAGCTGAGTTTAAACGAGGCTTGGACAAGTTTCTGGAAGATAGGTCCATTAGCAGCTATTAGCCAGACAGGATCAGGAAACACGATGGGAGCTGGGGGAAAACAACAGGGAATGGATCCACCATTGTGACCTTTTGCGTGCTTCTCCCAAGCCACCGTGATTGGCCACTGTCGGAGACAGGATGCTGGGCTAGATGGACTGTTGGTCTGACCCGGTATGGCACTTCTTATGTTCCTTCTTACTCCTGTCCTGCCTTTGTGTGTGTGTGTGTGTGTGTCTCTCTCTCTCTTTCTGTCTCCTTGGGGCTTTTCCCTTCTTTGTCTTGGGAGCTTTAGTTTCTCTGGGCAATCTCGCTGTGGATGCCCTATCTTATTACAGGCCCAGTAGATCCTTCTCTCTACTGGCCTTTTGCTACAGCTTGTATCTTCACAAGTAGCCAAGTTAAATTCCTGTTCCCGTCTCCTAGTCGCTTGGCCCTTTCTTTCAGGGCACTCCCTTCTTAGGTGCTCTATGATACTGCAAGTCTAGCACCTTCTTCTATTTACTCCAGAGGGGCCAATCACGGTCTCTCTGGGCCACATGCACAACATAGTCCCGTGGACCTCTTCCTTTAGTACCTTTCCTCCGTTATATAGGGGCACCATTTACATACAAGAAATCCAGCTCTGCATCCCTGCGCATGTCTGCCGGGAAAGCTGCAGGGGGGGGGCTTTCAGACCGGCTGATCCCCGCGCATATCCTGGCTGCGCATTCCCTTCCACAGCCAAAATATGTGTAGGTTGGGGGGAGATCTGAAAGTGGCCTTACTTTGGGGAGCGGTATTAAGAAATCTAGCTGTGCTAAAAAAAAGTGTGGCCTGAATTTATTTTGTGTTTTATAGTTTTGAAGTTCTGATATTTTAAAGTGCCTATTTTGGCAAATGGGGAGAGTGAGAAAAGTGGCTTCTCAGTGCCTGTTTCATTAACATTCTAATGAACATGAGGAGATAAGCTTTCATGAAGGCTACTGTTGTATATAAGGCATGTGGAGCTACAAGAAGTTGGTGGAGTATCTGTTATTGCTTGTTGCTCTGACACACTCTTGGATTCCGTCCTTTTCAGCTTCAGGCTATATTTTCCCGTATTGTTAATATATGGTTTATGTTCCTTTTCCTTTCTCAAATCTCTATGGATAGAAATTCCATGCGTGATGAGGAAGTGTATATAGCAGTGGGGCTATACTATTGTCCCCCTGACCAGGATGGTGAGACTGACTATGAAATGCTAACAGAGATTAGACAGACTACTAAAATTGAAAACATTATAGAGGCGCAATTGCGCCTCTATTAATAGTTAAGGCAAGATGCTATTTCTATGCAATCTCCGCCTGTCTGTAACATGGGAGTATTTTTTGCACTACACTTCCAGGTTGCGACCGAAAATTGTTGGAGATGATTTATTTACTTATTGCAGGTCTTTAATGTTCTATTCCATTCCAGTTTTATTAAAGTTTAGATTCAGGTATTCGCTGGTGAATTTTGGGACATAATGGTGCTGTAAATAAAAAACTTAGATGAAAAAAAGAGCATGTTAATATCAAGGGAAGAAATCCTTAAGTCACGCATGCACATTTCATCTACTGATGTTGTAAAAACATCTCTTGTAGTAGATGACAGGCCACATCGATTCTTGTTTCTATTTGCTAGGGGTATGGGGGGGGGCACTGTGGAAAGATGGTGAAATTAATAAAAAGTTCATGTTGAAATAATGACACGTTGAAGAGAATATCTTCAGTGTGAAGGAGAGCTGAGACGCTAGCTGGCTGAGATACTAGTTGGCGGGGAGGCAGGTTAGCTGGGGCGGGGGTTAAGTATGGCTGGTGGGGGGCAGGTTAGCTGGGGCAGGGGGTAAGTGTGGCTGGCGGTGCAACAGGTTAGCTGGGGCAGGGGGTAAGTGTGGCTGGAGGGGGTTTCAGGTTAGGAGTAAAATCTCTTGCAGGGGATGGCTTGTTTGTTTAGTTATGTAGCTTTACAGGGGTTGGTCTACTCCACAGGTTGCACAAGTTGGCACAGAAGCACCCCTAGCTGCTCTACTTACTGTTGAATATTCATTACCACCTGTGGGGCTTTAGGGGAAAGGACGGGTAGGACATATAAGCACACTGGGAGACAAGCGCGGCTCGTCTATAAAGAAACCTCGGGATCAAATATGGCCTTCGGGATATAGATCCCCAGCCTGGATCATCATGGGGTAGTGGAGCACAACGCCTGAAAACCTGTATCCACAGGGTCCCAGTCAGGCACACGGGACCTAAGGCCAACTGCTGGGGGGTGCAGGGAGTGGAGGTAGGGGATGGTGTTCGGGAGTCCAGGAATGGAGAAGGGGAGGTCAGGACACGAACACTGGGAAGTGAACCCCAGGAACTAGAAGACAGTGCAGGCAGGGCACAAACCTTTCACACACCCACCCAAGATACTTACCCAAAGTCACACACCACTCGTTCTCTCGCAGTGGCGGTGCCACCCCTAGGGGGAAATGTCCCTCCTGACCCCAATAACAACATTTTACTTACTGGAACAGTTCCTTCTGTCTCCGGTGCTGGCCGTGCATTCAGAGCCCCAGCGCAGCTGTTTCAAACTGCGCCGGGGCTCTGAACTGAATTTTGAGCAGTGCATCTGCGCAAGCGAGCTCCCAGGCTCTGCGCATGCGCAAAGGTCACAGCAGGCCAGGACTGACTCACGGAGCCGGGAGTCAGTCGGTGGAGTTCTCTACTTCTCTAGAGACCCGTAAGGGTCAAAACTCTGCAGAATGCGCATTGGGCAGCTAGGGACTGCCGTCCAGCGCATGTTCCTTCAAATTGTAATGCGTTGCAATTTGCTGGGGGCAGTGTCTCTTGCATCAAGTCTATGGAGTGAATACCGGCAGCAGAGTATGTAATATGGGCTATATCCCTTGGCACCCTGTGGGCAGGAGAGGGAGGGGGACTTCAGGGAGCAACGTGTGTGTGTGACTGTTGACGTGTACTACTGGCTGGTGGAACAGTGGGGGTGGGGGAGTGGAGAGTGCTTGTGTGTTGTTACTGTTTACTTTTAAATTTATTCAGAGCAGGCTTTTTCTCTGTGTTGACACTCGTGGTGAGGGTGGGGGTTGCCTGCTGCAGAGAGCATATATAAAGGTTGATTCCACCAGGTGCCATTTTATATCTCTCTGACTCAGTTCTTCTAAGTTGAGAGAGTGAGAGTGTGTTTGCAGTTGGCCATCCGGCTGGTAATCAAAATTAATCCTTTCTTTGGATCAATTCACTTTCACTGTTATTTATTTAGATTAGATTAATTCATAGATATTTTATTATTAATCCTCTCAAGGAAGCAAGTTAGGTTTATAGGGTAGTGCTAGTAAGTCAGTCCAAGGATCAGCAAGCCCAGCATCCTGTGCTCGAGTGAGGAGGAGATGCTGCCGAACTCAGCCTGCCCTGTCTGGGTGAGTACATTGGGGCTTGGCCTTGGCTTTTTGGGGGGGGGGCTGGGGGACTTGTCTTGGGAGGAGGGGGGATGTCTAAATAGTGATTATTACGGGATGGTATGGCATATGGTGGTTATAGATTAGCTTTGCCCTTTTAGTATATTTTTTGTATTTTAGGATATTTTAAATTAATTTTTAAATTGTGAGTTATAGTATGTTTTAATTATGAATTGTAATTGTTGATAGTGTGTGTAGTAAGCTGGTGGTGTAGCTACTAGGAATGCTGGTCTGGAGGGGCCTGGTTTCCTTGCAATGGAGCCCCAAAAGGGGCCAAACTTTAAATAAAAAGGGCCTGCTGTGTGCTTGGACAGACATTTGGTGGTGCTAATGTAGTTTAGAAGTAGTTAGTTATAAGAGTAGCCGGATTTTATATTTTGGACCCACCTCTGCCCCCAAGGAGAGGTACAGTGGGCATTCATTGTGAGGGTGGAACCTCTTCTTGGGGGTAGGGGTGGGCCCACGGCCAAGGGACACCCTAAAGTCTTGGGTCACCCCCAACAACTCATGTGGGCTCCAGAACCCCAGCCATAGGGGCCTCTACACCAACTTGCCCCCCCACCACTGTGCCTTCAGATGCAGTGTTTGACTTTAGGAGTTACTGGGCTTCTCTAGGTTAGGGATGGGCAAACAGAACTGAGTTCAGAAATTCAATTCGGAAATTCGGTTCAGTCGACTGAACTATTTGCGTTTAGTCTGAACTCTGAACTTCCGAACAAAGTTCAGAAATTCAAACCCCAATGAACTAAATGGAATATTTTAGGGATGGACGAACAGAGCCAGGTTCGGAAATTCGGTTCAGTTTGGTTTGAAAATCGAGTTGGGTTCAGAAGTTCGGTTCGGTCGACAGAACTGGTTGAGTTCGATCTGAACTCTGAACCACGTTCGCCCATCCCTACTATAGGTCCAATGAAGCCTGAAGTCACACTGTGTCTGGAGGCCTCCAGAAGACCAGCTGTGTGACCTGAACAGTGAATGGACTGGTAGCCTACCCTAGAAAACTACAGGCACCCAAGGAAAGCATGAAAATGAAGAGTGTTCAGGATAATGGTAAGTGATGGTATGGGGATTGGGAGGGTCTTGGACCTCTTCTTTGGGGGAGAGGTCCACAAAGAAGCAAAATTAAAAATGACATTCAAAATGCAAACCTCTAAAGTAATTTGCTTCTTTTTTCTATCTAGTTTGACTGAGATCTGGCATGATTCCACACCTCACCTCGCTCTTCTTGTGAACATAAGAGAAAGTAGGTAGGAGCGGGGCAGACGAGAAGGCTGCAGACAACAAATAAATGCTTCCCCCCTGTACCCCACTGAACCCATTTCTTTCCCCTTCCTCTTCTTGTGCTCCAAAACCAAACCCTTTCCCTCCTACTTTTCCTCTGTCCTGTCCTTCTCTTCCCTTTCATTCTCTTCTGATTCGGCTTGTTGCAGAACAGGGAGCTAACTCAGTCCTCCTGGTTCTCCAAGCCAGAAGGAGGCTTGTCCCAAAGCCTACACCTTCAGAAGACTACAGGTGGCCAAGCATGCCATGAAAATTGAGGATTTGAGGGTTCAGGATAAAGGTAGGCGATGGCAAATTGATCTGTTTTTTTCTTTTTTTAACTTACTATGGTTAATTTGGAACCAGTGGGAAAGAGAGAGGAGAGTGAACGGGACCCCAGTAAGAGGGTTCTCTATTCCCCGGTGGCAGTTTTTCACACAGCAGCGTTCCCAGCATTAAGTAACGTAATGTCCATCCAACGTTAACCCTTGGAACTCCCTGCTGCTGGGTTATGCCCTGGCTCTGCCTACTGTTGCCCTGGCTCCGCCCCTAGGCTAGGCTCTGGCCCTATGCCTGCCACCAGCAGGTTTAACCTGCCCACTGCCCCTCCAGCCTCCAAACCCACCAGCCGCCCCTGCTCTCTTGCTCCCACTCTCGCTCCCTCTCTCTCTCATCTCAATCAGAATAGGGCTTGTCCAACACACACGCAACAACAAGGGAGCCAGTCTCACAGGCTTGCAAGGTACTGATCACTGGTGAGGAACTGAGGTCTGGGAGCTCCTTTTATCCTGCTGCAAGCAGGAACGCTGTCGCAGCCGCTCTGAGCAGCAAGGCAGCGCTGCAGGGGGCGTGACCGGTGGGGACATGCTGGGCGGGGCAAACAGCCTGCAGGTGTGTCTTGTTGGTCTGCCGCTGCTGGGAGCGGTGGTGGCACTGTGCTTTCTCTGGGCTTGGCTGGCCCCTCGGGGGGCTGTGATGATGGTCCCACTTCAAGGATCAGCAGCGGTGCTGTGGGGGCCTTGGCATTGTCGTGCCCCCCCGCAATGTCACGGACCAGGCGGCTCCACGGTTTCTTGGTGGGGCCCCATCTCCTCAGGCCCTGGCAGCGGGGCCTGACACCACCACAGCAGCAGGACCTATTAAAGTGTGGTATATATCGGTATAAGTCCCCCGATCAGGAGCGGAAAACGTTGCTCAAAAGAACACTTTTTTTTTTTTTTAATTAAAAGGTATCTGGGATTCAATTAACAGCACCACCTTGTGTTCAACCAATGTATAACTGATTGTAAACTCTGTTTTACTCATACATCCTTTCTGTAACTCACATATTATTTCTCACTCCACTGTCTTTCACAAAATATTATTCAGTTATACCAAGTCAAAAACCTGATTATATTCCAACATCTAAAAACCTTTGCTTTTAAATTCATAGTTAAGGCAAATTAGTGAAAAATAACCATTTCACTACTATACAATGTACAAATATCTTACAA
This sequence comes from Sphenodon punctatus, assembly GCA_003113815.1. NCBI lineage: Eukaryota > Metazoa > Chordata > Lepidosauria > Sphenodontia > Sphenodontidae > Sphenodon > Sphenodon punctatus. The sequence continues at coordinate 1,614,194 of QEPC01000931.1, read as the reverse complement.
TTATAATACATCATTTTCAACTACATCAGTATTACCCAATCACATACATTTCATTAACAACTCTGTCCATATCAATATCTTCTCAACATCATAACTCTCATTCTTCCTTAAACACCATCAAGATTATAATATCAAGAATGAAAAATACCCACCACTTCACCATCTCTACTAGTTAAGAAATTTATTTTCATTCAAATGCCTTAACGAGTTAATTATTTATTTCATTATAATTACTGATATTTCATTTGTAGATTTTGAAAGCAAATATACAATTTCTACAGAAAAATTAATTTGTTAAGGTGTTAAGGCATTATTGACTGAATGAATAAAGTAAAGTTTCTAGATGCCATAAATGATTGCTTCTTACAGCAGGTGGTCCTGAAACCAACAAGAGGATGAGCTGCTGCTTGGCAATAGTGATCATAAGCCTCCCTGAACCGCCTGTGGTCAGAGGGGGCATGGTATAAGAATTTTAAATAAATTAAATAAAATAACTATAATAAAATTTTATGTAATTACTGGAAGGAGAATGATAAAACTACTGCAGTAACATTTAACTTAAAAAAGGTAGAATATGCTAAAATGAGGAACTTAGTTAGAAAGAAACTAAAAGGAGCAGTTTCAAGGATTGAATGTCTGCAAGCGGCATGGAGACTATTTTAAAAACACCATCTTGGAAACCCTGATTAAATGTATACCACAATAAAAAAGGTAGCAAGAGGACCAAACGTCTGCCATATGGTATTTACCCCAGAGTTCTGAAGGAACTCAAATATGAAATTGCAGATCTGCTACTGGTAATTTGTTACCTATTGCTAAAATCTGGTACTGGACTGGAGGGTAGCGAATGTAACGCCGATATGTAAAAATAGTTCTGTGGCTGGGTACCTTCCTGTGTGCACTTTGTCCATAGACACAACTTTGCTGGATCTTCAAGAGGAAGGTAGTAGGCTTGAAAAAACTTTGGGTAGACATCTGGACCATTTAGCAGATAATGTTGTCACTAGTGATGTACAGGTTTCTGTTACTGAACACTGGCACATAACTTCCACAGTTCTGTACATAATGCTATTGTTTTGGGTGTCCAATTAAAACTTTTCTTTTGCAAGATGAAAGATATGTTTGTTCAATCATATCACATAGGTAAACACTATTGCATACTTCTGCACACCAAGTCACACCAGTAAACAAAAAGAGCAAAATGCTATAACTTCTTGTTCAGTTAAATGTTGAAAGATTTCAAAATGGATTATTGCATTCAGGTGTAGAGGAACTCTGGCATTTACAGAAGGTGCAGTAAGAGACTGTCACTGCTTGACATACACAATGACGAGATGTGAGATATATGGTGGCAAGAGCTGGCATGGTGTACTGGCCAAGGTACTGGATTTGGACTTGGAAAACCAAAGTTTGAATTTCAGCCTAGCCAATGGACTCATGGGTGGCCTTGGGCAAGTCTTAGCCTCAATTCCCCATTTGTAAAATGGGAATAGGTGTGTGTTTGTTTTTCCATGTTTGTTCCCCTCATCCTTGTCCATCTGAAATTGTAAGCCCACTGGGTAGGGTCTCTGAAAATCTGTGACTGTAAAGTGCTGCATATGCCTAGTAGTGCTATAGAAATTATTATTAACAGCAGCCTATTAGGGGATCATGCTGCCTATCTCCCTTGCACATACAATTGCAGGTAGGAAGAAGGTCTGCAGGAACAAATCTCAGTAGTTGCGATGGGACCAAATCATCACCATCCCTTTCATATCCAAATTGTGTGGGACACAATGAGGGGTATTTTCATCAAGGCAGTTGATCATGAGGTAAGTGTAATAGGCTGACTTCAAGAGATGTCCTTGCACAGAATAGCTGGTAGGTGGTAAATTCAATATGCTATGTGCCCCTTTCCCATGGTTATATATCCAGTACCTCAATTGGTCAAGCACTGTGCTGAATGAATTCTTCTTCAGCAGGTGAACAAGGTACCATTTGGCTGTCATTGCTATCTAGTGCACTGGACATATTGGGTAATCTCAGATGTAACAAGACCATGGTCAACCACAGTGAATCCCCTGTGGTGGCTGTTTGTCCCATTATGTCTAAAAGATTCCCACCAGATGTTCACCATGGTGAATACCTGGCAGGAATAAAAATTACCACGATTCCGGAGGTGAGACCGGCCTCACCTCTGGAATCGTGGTTAGATTGGCTACGATCTGGGATGGGGCTGGCAATGGCCACACTGAACGTCTGGCCGCCAGCCCTGTCCGGGAATCTAGCCCCAACCACGGGACAGGATCAGGCGTAGCAGCTGAATTGGCCGCTGCGCCCACCCGTCTCCTGGAGGGTGGGCGGCCGCGAGGGGGTGGGGCTGTGCGTCCGCATGTCGCACCGTGCAGCTCTGCCCAATCCCGGATGAGAATCAGGCCGGCACATCTAAAGGATGGCCGGCCTGATTCCTGACCTGGATCCAAAATGGATCCCAGTGCATGATTCAGCATGTCGGGCCTGCAGCCCCAGCACATCTGAAATTACCCATGGTGTCATACCCCCAACTCCAGCATGAACTCAAGCCTCCTACAGAGCAAAAACCAAACATTGTTGTTCCACGTTATGGAACAAAATTGAACAAGAAAATATTCTATTAATACATAGATGCATACTTACCTTCAGATCACAAAGACTGAACATGTTCCAATGAAATAGTGACAGGACAAGTATGTTCATATCTGATTAAATGGCAACTACTCTCAGATCAATTAATTACAGCATGTAAAATGTGAGGCATCATGTGTATGGGTGTTTTCAGATGTTACGGGCGGCCAGTTCATCACAGTGGATTCCCAGTGGGGGTGAACAAAACAACCACCCCCCGGGGCGAATAAAAGCCCCGAACAGACGTGACGGGACCGGGACCACGGCCGGGAATCGGACCGTCAGATCACAGACCGGGGCAGCGCAACAGACGTGAGGCCGATTCCCAGCCGTGGTCAAAACACCCAGAATCCACCGGGCAGGGGCGGGACACAGACATGGCCGCCTAAGGGCAAATGAAGCCAAAAGGCACAAAAGGGAACACCTACACAAGGGAAACGGGAAGGGAGAGGGAGAAGAGCCGGACCGGTACCACACACAGCCAGCGGAGGCACAGCGGAACACACAGCACGACCACACACACACACAAGGGAAAGGAAGGGAAGGGAAGGGGGGCACGGGCACCTGGACAACACACAAGGCACAACGAGAACAAGGGGGGGGGGAAATCACAAAAGGGCAGGGCAGGACACAGGCATCCGCAACACAGCAGCACAGTCTGCACGGGCGCCCCCACAGCAACACAAGCAGTCTTGGAAATGGGGGGGCCAGACCTCGGGGCCAAGGCACAGTGGGGGCCCGCAATGCACAGCGAGCCGGGCGGGAATGGTCCAGGAGGCATAGGGAGACCCCACACCTGCAGAGGGGCCAATGGAGGGCAGCCAGGACAGCCGGTGCAGCGCTGCACGTCCAAGGACGCACATACACCCCTACAGGAAGCACCGAGGGCCAGTCCGGGGGTCCTGGAACCCCCAGGTTACACAAGCACCCAAGGGGGGGGGGCGGGCAGCAGGTGGCAGAGCTGGGACATCTTCCTTGGCCCCCTTCTTCTGCCTGCTGTGTGTCGGAGCCTTCCGCAACAGAGATGTTGGCCCTGTTGGGGGTGTGGTCCCATTTGGACGTCCAGCTGGGTCTCCCCATGCATGATTCCTTCGAGGCCTACTACCTGATCGCCCACCACATGTCCGTGCTGGGGGCCACCGTGGGCCCAGGGGGCGGGTGCCTCGCCCGGTGAACCAGGTGGGGCCAATGGATCAAGCCCTGGCGGTACCCCAGCACGGACATGTGGTGGGCGATCAGGTAGTAGGCCTCGAAGGGATCATGCATGGAGAGACCCAGCTGGAC
>QEPC01000931.1:1591419-1606093 GCA_003113815.1 Sphenodon punctatus | reverse complement strand
CCTCCCTACTGGGCCGCCTGCCTCACCTGGTTCCTGCGCCTGCTGGTGGGTCTCCTCGGCGGCTGTCTGCTTGCTCGCCGGGGTCTGGTCCCGGGGTGTCCCGTGGCCTGCGGGCGAGTAGGGGGGGGGTTGTGGGTGTTCAGGTGTGCGGCTGGCCGACTTGGGACTGGGCCCCCTCCCACCTTGGTCTTGGGGGGCTGGGGCTTGGTCTGGGGATGGGCCGGACCCATCCATCCCCCCCTTGGCCCCTGCCCCCGTGGGCCCGGTCCCTCCCCCTCCAAGTCACCCGCTTACCCTCGATGTCGGTCTCGGATCCTTCCAAGGCTGGCCCCTCGGTGTGGGGGTGCTCCCCCATGGACCACTGGCTGAGGGTGATGAGGGTGCCGGCCTCGGACTCCGTTTGCCCAGCCTGGGGGTGGGTGCTCTCTGGGCTGCTGTCTAGGGGGGGCCTTCAGGTGCCGGGGGACCCGGGGCTTTCCTCCTGGGGGTCCGAGGCCCTGGAGCTTGTGTCTACCAGTGGGGCAGCGAGGGGAGGGGGTACCTCAGCCCGTTCCCTGCCCTGGACCACAGCGCTCCCGACGAGCCGTGGGGTGACTATGGACCCTTTCATATGCAGGATGCGGTCCTTGCATCGTAGAACGGGGCGGTCCGGGCTCCATGTCCGGACCGCCTATTGTTGTCCCGGATGGCCTTGTACCCCCTCTTCAGCTCCTTGGCCTTTGAGCGGCACTGTGCTGCTGTGCGCTGATGCCCCGCCACCTCCATGTCCCGCACTATGTCCTGGTAGACATGCTCATTGCGCTGGTTGAGCACGAGCTCAAGCTGGTACTCCAGGGTCCCCCATATCCTAATGAAGTCCCGGGTCTCCTGGAGGCCCCACTGGCTCCCTCTGTGGTGTGCCTTCCTCCCTCTTCTCCACTGTGGGTCGTCGTCGTCCTCCTCCTCCGCCGCCCGGGCTGGTCTGGTGTCCTCCGGGGGCTGATCCACCCGGACTCACTTCCGTGTCTGCGGGAGGCAGGGGGTAGGGTGTTAGGGTTTGGTGCATGCCCTGGCCCCTCGTGTGGCACCCCTTCCCCCTCCTCCCTGGCAGGAGCCCGGGCTTGCCCCATGCCCCCCCAGTACCCCGGCTCCCCTGCCCTTGTTTCCCTTTACCCGTTTCCTGGGTGCCTTCTCCGGCCCCGTTCCAGCTGCTGTCCCCGGGGCATCGTGTCCCGCCTGCTGCTGCGGGTGTTGTCCCTGCACCTCCTCCATGGTCAGCACAACCCCCGGCTCCCCCTCCTCCACCTGCGCTCCCTCCACCGCTGCCCCTGACTCCTCCTCCTCCACCGTCGCTCTCTCGCCCATCGCTCTCTTCTGCCTCCCTCCTCGCTCCATCCTGCCATGCTTCCCTGCTGCTGATTTCCCTTTAAATCTCCCTCCGGTGGTTGTGTTGTTGTTGGTTGCCTGGCAGCGACGCTGCGTGCATTGTCCATGGCTGGGGATAATTTCCTTTGGTTCCGCCCGGGGATTGACATCCAGACGTTACTTTTTGTTGGTTCCCGGTGGGGATCTCTTTGACCATGCTTCCCGAGATTTTGCGCTGGCTAACCCGGGAAGCGTGGTTGAAATTGACCCCATGTGGGTATTGAGCGTGGTGAACATCTGGCGGCCGCCTAACAGACATTCAGGGCTCTGTGGCCCCGCTGCGGGATTGAGCGTGGTTCACTGTGGTTGAGCGTGATCTCGTAACGTCTGAAAACACCCACTGTGTTCTTCCTCAAGTTCTGGATACATTTGTTCTGGATGCTGATGGAGGTGCCCATCATATTGGAAGGAGACACATTCCATTTCCTGGTCGTCTACAGTTGCACTGAAGTATACATGAATCTCCAGGAAAGTGTTTCTGGATTGCCAGAGAACAGTATCCTTGATGATATCAGCAACTTCCTCTAGTTTTGTTTGTTTTTTTAAATTTATAATTCCATTTATACCCTGCCCCTCTCACATGCGATTTGGGGCAGCTTACAATTTTAAAACAAACAAAACAACAATAGCAATATAAATATAAATACAATCCTATAAAACATCAGTATAAAAATTATAATGATCATTGCTTTGTGACAAAAGAAGGTGACTCCATCTTGTCTGCAACTCTGAGAGACAGTGGGCTCTTTGAAGTGGATTATGTTAGTGAAAATGCAAATTCAGCAAGCAGTCACAAATGCACTCATAGACTCTGTAATAAAACTTGGCATCGCAGACTGGGACACAGAAATGTTAATTTAATTCACCAGCTTGAGAAGGGAAATTTAATTAAAGACTTTAAACTGCAACTGTGTACTGAAGAATTGGAAAGATGTGTGTGTTGCATTTCTGCAAAAGGTGTTAAGCCAGCTTTTCACAAGATAGAGGAGAGAAAGTCTCAGCGCCCTCTAGAGTTGATTCACAGTGATGTATCAGGTCCTCTGCAAAGGAGCATTGGAGGAAACCTGTACATAGTTACTTTTATTGATGATTTCTCAAGATTTGCCTATGTTTACACTTTGAGAGAGAAAAGTCAAGTGTTTGAAAAGTTTAAAGAGTATGTTGCATTGGTCAGCAACAAGTTTGGGAGAAAGCCTCAGAGACTAAGGTCAGACAATGGAGGCGAATACACCTCAAACGAAATGAAATCCTTTCTGAGAGAACAGGGAATTGAGCATGAGACTACAGCCCCATACTCTCCTGAGCAGAATGGTGTTGCAGAAAGGAAAAATAGAACCCTAATGGAGATGGCAAGATGTATGTTGAAAGATGCAAGTTTGCCAAGCAAGTTCTGGGGAGAAGCAGTGATGACTGCCAGCTATCTGCAGAACAGATTGCCAACTAAAGCCATAGAGAAAACTCCATTTGAACTGTGGTTTGGACACAAGCCTAGCCTAAATCACATCAGAGTTTTTGGTTGTGATGTGTATGCATATATACCAAAGGCAAAGAGAAACAAGTTGAATTGCAGAAGCAAGAAAGGAGTTTTATGTGGATATGTTTTAGGAGGCAAAGGATACAGAATTCTTGATGTTGAAACTGGTAATATTGAAATTTGCAATGTTGTGTACTTTGATGAAAGACACAGACCAACCAAAGGTGAATTACCAGACCTGGAGCCAAGGATCCAGATGCAAGAGGAACCAAGTGAGCAGGCCTTCAGCTACCAAATGCCAATCTGTGAACCAGAACCAGCTGCAGATTCAGAAGGGGTTACAGAAGCTGCAGATTCAGAAGGGGTCACAGAAGCTGAGCCAGAACCCAGGCGCTCACAGAGGTCCAACAAAGGAGTTCCACCCTTGAAATACTCCTACCTCACCACAAGTGCAGAGCTGCAAGAACCCAGCACATGGAAGGATGTTGACAGGATGCCAACCCATGAAGCTGAAAAATGGAGGAAAGCAGCAAAGGAAGAGATTGAATCTCTACACAAGAACAAAACCTGGACACTTATGGAACTACCTGCTGGAAGAAAACCTGTAGGTTGCAAATGGGTCTTCAAAATCAAGCAAGATGCAGAAGGGGATGTACAGCGCTACAAAGCCAGACTAGTAGCCAAAGGATACTCCCAAATATATGGAGAAGACTATGATGAAACATTTGCACCAGTTGTCAAGCACACTTCCATCAGAACACTACTTAGCATAGCAGCTTCCAGAAAGATGCATGTTAACCATTTAGATGTCAAAACTGCATTCCTGAATGGAGAACTTGAGGAAGACATCTATATGCAGCAGCCACCAGGCTTCGAGCAACCTGGAAGGGAGAAGCTTGTATGCAAACTCCAGAAGAGCATTTATGGCTTGAAGCAAGCAGCTAGAGCATGGAATGAGAAACTGAATCAGCTACTGCTTAAGGAAGGGTTCACACAAGGAAAAGCTGACCCCTGCCTGTACTCAAGATTCAGAGACAATAAGTGGACTTATATCCTGACTTATGTTGATGATCTGATCATCTGTTGTGAACAGGAGCAAGACAGTCACGAGATTGTTGAGCACCTAAACAAGGAAGTAGAGGTGAAGGAACTTGGAAGCATCTCACACTACCTTGGCATTCAAATAGAAAAAGAAGAAGATGGAAGTTATCTTCTCAACCAGAAAGCAAAGATCAAGGATCTTTTGGAATGTCTGGGACTGACAGATGCCAATGAGGCCAGAACACCAATGGATGTCAATTTCCTGAAACAAAGGGAAGATGATGAGCCTCTGGCAGGCAACAACCAGTACAGAAAAGCGATTGGCAAGCTTTTGTACATAGCCACAGTGACAAGGCCAGATATTGCCACAGCGGTGGGAATCTTAAGCAGGAAAGTAAGTGCCCCAACCAAGAATGACTGGACTGCAGTCAAGAGACTGGGGAGATACCTGAAGGGTACCGCGCACTACGCATTGAAGATTCCAGTAAGCAGCAACCCTAGACTGGTGGGATACATGGATGCAGATTGGGCTGAAGACATAGCTGATCGCAAGTCCACCAGTGGACACCTGTTTCTCTATGGAGATGGAGCCATAAGTTGGACTAGCAGGAAGCAGTCACTTGTTACACTCTCATCAACAGAAGCAGAATACATATCAGCTAGTGAAGCATGCAGGGAAGCTGTGTGGATACACAAGCTGCTGTTGGACTTTGGAATTGAAGAGCCAAAGCCTACCACGATGTTTGAGGACAACCAGAGTTGCATTAAGCTCTCACAAATGGAGAAGTCCAAGTCTCGAACGAAGCACATTGACATAAAGTACCACTATGTTCGAGAGGCACAGGAAGAAGGGCTAATTGAGTTGAAGTATTGCCCAACTGAAGAAATGGTGGCAGATGGACTGACCAAGCCACTACCAAGGGATCGATTCCAGATGCTACGTGAGCGAATGGGAGTCGTGAGCCGGTGCGACAGGCGATGAGAAGGGGTGTTGGAAAAACAGCTCCAGATGACATCACCTTTTGCACCAACAAACCCTAATGACCACTAGGGGCATTTGGGAGTAGAGATAGTGAGTTAGTGTGAGTGTCACTTTAACCTTTCCTGATCTCTGCTTCTAAGCCCCCTCCCAGGTGGGATGTGCCCAGGAAGCTCCACTGGACTTACTCCTTCTTCCTGACCTTTCGCCATTCCTAAATTCTCTCTCTGACCTTCAACATGTCTGGCCACCATGCTGGTGGCAGCTAGCTATTAAGACTAGGGATAGGCCTTTCCTATCACAATGTACTTCTCAATAAAGCAGTTTATTTTAATCTAGAAACAATCTCCAAGGTGTTGATTACTACTAAGCTGTTGCTACTAACAATTCAAGCTGCTTTTTGGGGTTTTGTTTTTCTGACCATTAATAAAAATCCCAACAGTACCAACAGGCTATCTTACGGGCTGTGACTTGATAATTCCTCTTGGGTAGAAATATCCAGTAGCTGCTGTTTAATATCATTTATTAGCTGCCTTTGGTTAGATAGTATGCAAAAATCTGGAGATAAACTAATTCTAGAGAGAAGTTTAGATACCTCTCTCCACCACCAATATTTCCTGCTCCCTTCATGTTTAACTTGTTTGACAAAACACTTGTATGGCAATTGAGCAGGATCCAGGTGGCAAACCTTGTTACAATAACATAAGGCCCTAATTTTAGCCAGAACAAAGATCGAGTGAAGTTCTGTTTTTGCATGTAGCATTGTAGCATTGCTTACTGGTATAGATGTAGGTACCCTCAATAAATCCCTAATAAATTTATTTTTTATTACTTCTGTCCCATTTAAGTGATGGGGAAACCAATCTTCAAGCCATAAAGGACGTGTGGTAATATTTTGGCATTTAAAAGCTTGAGCGCAGCTGGCACGCCCTGGCATTTAGAGGATAAAAATGCCCATAAAATCCCCACAACAGAGCTCCTAGCTTTCCCTATTAAAGTTTTCTTATGTGCAGCCCAGGAACCAGAGGCCAAAAAACATACTCCCAAATAGACATATTTTGAAGCCTGATGTAAGCAATGCCCACCTAAGAACCATTTGTACTGAGGGTTATAGCGGCCAAAACAAATCACCTGTGATTTTTGTGGATTCACAATCCTATTCTTCTCCGTGCAATAATGATGCACTTGATTGAGACAGTTCTGTAGGTCTTGTTGAGTCTGTGACATCAGAATTACATCATCTGTGTACATGAGGATGGCTGAAGATCTATCGCCAATCTTGGTGTGGGTGGGTGTCCTACTAACTCTATTTATAAAACTGGCCAGATCATTGATAAAGAGACAGAAAAGCATGGGAGCCAAAAGACATCCCTACCTTACCCCTAGGTTGATTGGAAAAAAATTAGAGAGACTACCCCTTTTATTGAGGGGAAGAACAGTCAGGCTTCCGGCAGGGCTGATCAATGATAGATAATTGCTTTGTCTTCATGCATCTTGTAGATAAATAAGTTTCGGTCAGAGGGGGTAAGTTGTTTGTCATATTTATTGACTTTTCTGAAGCATTTGATTCAGTAGGCAGAGGAAAGCTCTGGGCAGTGGGTGCTGTTAAGAAAGAAATCCTGATGAGGACAAGTGACATTGGAAGGCAGGTCAAGATATGGAATATTAAGATTTTAGGTCATATGCGTGCATATCTTGAGTGGGTGCTGGATCTGGGTCAAATGGCACATTATTTACTTTTTCCCATCTCACAAAAGGCTAAGACTCTCTAATGTTCTGGCCACGGGTGAACTTCTTCCCCTCCAGGGTGCTTGAGGGTCGGCTCCGGGGGACACCTTTTCTTGAAAGGCTATGTCCTTTCGATTATGCTACAGTCGAGAATGTGGAGCACATTTTCTTCTTCTGTCATTTGTATGATGGCCCTAGAGGCCGACTCATTGCTCCCCATACTGACAAATTTCCTGGCAGATCAGCTGGCACCCTTTTGGGGTTACTCATTAATAGTTCAGATTATCAGGTTACTCGTGATGTTGTTTCATTTATTTTCCAGGTGGTGCATATTAGGGAAAATTTCTTGGATTTCAAACCTATAAATGATAATCCGCAGGGAGGTCCTGACTGGATGGGTTAGGTATTTGGGTGGGCAAGAGCATTGAGCTAATTACCTAGTGATATTACCCAGTATTTATTTAGATATTTCAGTCATTTTAATAATTGTGTTGTTGCTATTCGGGGAGATTAAATGGGTGATAGGGAAGAATAATACCTCTCTGAGGAAGGCGATAGGAAAGGACAATACCTTGGCTTGTTATATTTATTTAGTAGCTAAGGCTGACTTAATTCAAGGATCAGTATTTCAAGGTTTTGGTATGGAGGCGTATTGTTAGATATTATTACTATCATTATTGTTATTTATATTGTATTATTACTGTGGTTATTTCCTTGTTTGTATGTTTGTTTGCTTTTAATGCAATGACCATGCTTGATAATAAAGTGAAACTGAACAGTAGGCAGAGGAAAGTTGGTTAAAATGGGCATTAACCGCCATTTGTTGGAAATGATTATGCAGTTGCATTTTAATACACAAGCTGCTGTGAGACTCAATAATGTTTGTTTGGCAAGAAAGAACATTAAAAATAAACAGCTGAACTGAGTCCAAGAAATGTTTTTTTTGTGAGTACTGAACAAGGGGCAGTATGAAAGGGGCAGTATGAAATGAAGTTAGTGCAGAAGGAAGAGAATCTGACTGTAAGCAGCAGTACTACCGTCAGTTCTCCCACAATACAGTATAGTACCTCTAAAGAGGGCAATTATTCCTCTTCCCTTAATCACCTGTGCAGTGAACAGTTGCACTTGAGCTGCTGCCTGAGAAAGGAACTATAGAAGGAGATAGTGGGTGATTTCAGACGTTACGTGGTCCCGATTCACCACAGTGGATTCCCGGCAGGGGTGAACCGAACAACACCCCCCCCGGGGCGAATAAAAACCCCAAACAGACATGACGGGACTGGACCACGGCAGGGAATCGGGCCGGCAGATCATGGCCCGGGACAGTGCAACAGATGTGTCACCAATTCCCAGCCATGGTCAAAACACCCAGAAGGCGCCGGGTCAGCCCGTCCTGGCTGCTGCTGTCCTTCCACCGACTCCAGCTGCAGCACAACCGCCTCCTCCCCTGCCCGCACCTCTACTGCCGCCTTTTCCATTGCTCTCTCACCCTCCGCTTGCCTCTCCCTTCCGCCTCACTCCATCCCGCCCCGCCCCCCTGCTGCTGTGTGCCCTTTAATTCTCCCTCCGCTGCCTGTGTTGTTGCTCGTTGCCTGGCAGCGACACTGCGTGCTTTGTCCCAGCTGGGAATCGTTTCCTTTGATTCCGACAGGTGGTTGCCGGCCAGACGTTACTTTTTGTTGGTTCCCGTCGGGAATCTCTTTGACCACGCTTTAAGAGATGGTCTGACGGGGAGCTCCGGAAGTGTGGTTGATATTGACCCCATGTGGGTATTGACTGTGGTGAACATCTAGCGGCCGCTGAACAGATATTCTGGGCGCTTTGGCCCCGCCGCGGGATTGACCGTGGTTCACTGTGGTTGAGCGTGATCTCGTAACGTCAGAAAATACCCATAGTGGCCACAGTGGAGACAGAGATCAAAGCGCATAATTTGGGGTACAGAGGAGCTTTTTGCCTCCAGCTTCAGTGTCGCCTGCAACCTGCAGAGGAAGAAGATTGGGGTAAAGTTGTGGGTGTATTGAATCTAAGGGTGCTTTTACATGAGCAGGTATTTAATCTGCAGTCTGCAAACAATGCATGACCACCTTCAAAGCGCGTGATCCCAGACTTCCATCTCCTCTAATCCTGTGTTATGGGATTTTGAAATCTCACGCAAGCAGGTCATGTCACGGTGTAAAAGCACCCATGGGTGTGAGGGAGCACAATATGTGGTCTTTACTGCTTACAGGACATGCAAGTAAATGTAGGAGCCTTAATTTACAATTTACATGCGGGAGCATGGCTGAATTTGTAAGAGCCTTAACTCTTAAACTGAAGGTTTTTTGATCTAAGAACAAAAGCTATCATTTGAAGTACTTTGTCTCCACCTCTTACATATGGGTCCAAACACAGTTATCACCAGTGAATTACACTGAGATTATTTCTGAGAGAGGCAATAATTGTTAAACTCCTTCCTTGTCAAGGAGCTCGTTGTTTGCAGCATGTTGAGGCATTGGCTTTAGCGGCTAATGATCGGAAGCTGAGGTTTGAGGGCAATCGTGGCTCTTCTCTCCGAGAATTAGGGCAGATGCAGAGCCGCGATTGCCCTTATGGAAGCCCCCCACCACGTGTGCGCCCAGCGAGCCAGGCATCATCTCCCGACGAAAGAGCAGCCTTTGCCGAGCAGACAGATCCACCCCGCCTTTTCCATCCAGCTCCTCTCGCCCCTCCTACCACGTAAGGTCATTGCGCCTGCGCACTAGCGTGGAGAGCTCGGTGAAAGTGTGGTGCGTGCTGTGGTGTCTCGCTTCAGGCCGGGCTTACGGCGTCTCTTCCTCTCTCGGGCCAGTCGGCGGTGTCAGTACCTGCGGGTCCCGGTAACTGGCCGGGACTCTCATGGGGGGTGGGGCGGTGCGGGTCTTAGTCGGGCTGTTCTCATTCCACCGCTCGCCTCGCTTACTCTGGAGGAAATCATTGGCGTGGGCTTATCCTGTCAGGCGAGCTGATCCGGCCTGAGCTGCAGGCTCCCACTGTCTCTGGCGCATTGAATGTGCCTGAGGTTGTAACTAAAGGTTGGGCGGGAGAAGCGGCTTTAACGTCTCAGCCGCTGAGAATCTCTGCTGCTTTCGGGGCCAGAACTGCAAGTTGCATTTAAAAATAAACTTTAAAAATGGGGGAATTTGGTTGCTAAGAATAAACTAAAACAATAATAGTGTATTCTTCTGCTAACCATGAGTGGAAACTGCAGAAAGCTTGGAAGGAGAGCTTTGTGAATTGCTCTGTTAATAGTTTATATTGCACCTGCTTGATTACAGTTAATTTAAGGGCATTAAGGGAGGGAAGAGAAAGGGCAGGGGAACAAAGTAAAAGAGAGGCAAAGATGATAACTTAAATTGCAGTACTCTACAGTAGTCTCATTCATTTAAAATGGATTGCTCTGGAATATGTGATTTCAAGATTGCAAGCTATCCGTTTTACTAGCTCTCTGCTTGATCCCCCAAAGTGATGTGCCTTAGCAGACTACACTGAAATAGAGGCTTTTATTGATGGACCAGTTGAATCACAAGTTTATTTTACTGCTGCTCAAGGTATCTCTGAGAGGAGAGAGGTGATGATACATGTAGGTGGGGGTAGCTGCTGTGGAGGAGGGCTTTCTTTTTCCTGAGGAGTAGCTGTGGAGCTAGCCAGTTGGTGTCCTTCCTGTTCTTTGTTTATTATCTGTTAGAAACTGATTACACTTGAAAAGCTAGCAGTTCATCTCTCTTCTTTATATTTGTAGGCTTTTCTTTGTAAGCAGAAAAGTTAGAAACACTTTCTAATATGAAATGTTAGACTATGACATGACTGTAGGAGCTTGGGGTACTGTAGGTATATGCTTACTGTATCTATGTGTTACTCCAGCACTGCCCTTGGACATGTTTGATTCCCCACTGGCGGGGGGAGTCAAGAGGATTCCAGCAGAGCATGCGGGTTCATGTTTTCAGCATTTGCATCACCTGCCTGCGATACCTTATTCCTTGTAGGCACTATGTTTAAAAGTACCACTGCTTTCCCTGATTAGGCCACTGCTCTTGAGAAAATACAATAGTTTCTTTCCAAAGCTCGAGCAACAGCCTTAAGTGAAGCTTCCAAACTTACGTGAAGCTTCAAAAACACTATGCAAATGTCTAGTTATTACTATGTCCTTACATATGAACCAGAATTAGTGTGTTTTTGTCATACTAAATTAATACTTGATTATTTTACAGTTTTCCAAGTTCAGTTCATATTGCTTAAATTGCCATCATGGATACTGAACCAGAGGCAAAGAAAGAGAAGACATACCACCCTTTCTATTGCAATGTGAGTACTTAATATTATGAACAGAACTGTGAAAGATCTTTCTTTATTTATTTACTTCTGTATTCTTCTACCGTGCAACCCTCCTGCTTACAGAGCAGCTCAAGGTGGTTCTTTAGCCAAATGTACTGTTGGTGCAGCATTCAGGAGATTCAAAGCAAGAGCAAAACCTAAGACTTAATAGAAACCATTAGTTCAGTATTCTTAAGTGAAAAAAGCAGCTCATATAAGGAAGTGTCATCCCATAGTTGCCATAAACTATGCAGGCTGAAGAAATATGTTGTTTGGGCAGGCTATTAAGTTGTCTTATAATTTTGTTTGTCATTGTTTTGTATGTTCGTTACTGGTCTATTTTTAGTTGGTGCAGCAGATGAGTAACATCTGTGTTTGTGTATAATTTGGTGAAGCAGACTTTCATGATTTGTGTACGTTGTAAAAATTTATGGCATTTTATGTTGGCTATGGCGAGAGCTATGCCATAAATTGGTATTACATTTTTTTTTCCATATAAGAGGAATGATTCCATATAATCAAATGGCTTCTGCTAATGACGTGCTTAGTGTTTGGAATCTTCCCCCATTTTTATTCAAATTTTATTTGGTTTATACACAAAGTTAATATGGTCTTAACTAAAAGGGCTTTAAAACTGCTTTAGTTAAATTAGTACAAAACTGTATGTAAACCACTAAGTGTTAAACTTGGTTTCGCTTGTGTTGGTATGTTCCAGTTTAGTTTACGTTGACATAATGTAACCAGCTGTGTGTGTGCACAACGCATGCATATTGCTGGGTCCTGGAGATAGATGTGCCTCATTACAGCTTTCCATGGTACTGGTATGAGTACACAAGTATGGCTGCCCAGGCATACATACACTGTCTTGTGGTTTGTGCTCCTCGAGCAGAAGGGGGACACAAACTGGTGGTACTGGGGAGGTTTTCTGGAACAACTGAGAATTGTATGTATACGCTTGCAGTTTTGAACTGGCTTAGGACTAGGTGTGCCAGAGTAAGTGTTGTGTTTGGATGAGTCAGAAACGTTATAGATAGATGCAAGCTAGCGCAGTAACCAACAAATACAAGGGTCTGCACAGACTTTGTGTGCAGACAAGGCCTTAGTAACTTGTTTGCACACAACATTACATTAGTTGATGCTAATGTATGTCTCCCTGCACTGAAATATTAATTTCAGTGGGGATAGGCACAGGAATAAAAAGAGCCACCCATGTTTAGTTTTTCCAGGATGGGGGCCTAAGAGCTTGCCTTATCCATTTAGAACGCAAACACTCTCAATCTTGATGGAAGAACACCACCATATTATTCTTAGTCGTAGAGTAGGTGAACCGACGTTGTCCTCTACAGACATAAAGGAGTCATATTAAAAGGACTTTATCACTGTCATTCCATCTTGCCATAGGATTCTCTGTTTCTATCCCTATTAGGGGTTTCTAAGCTTCCTCTTACTATTCTCTCTGTCACCTGTGTATAGGTATTGGCAAATACAGTGTATCTGCGTGCATATGTTTTGTAGGAGATTGTACTCCAGACATAAGAATTCCGATTACATATATTACAGACTGCTTAAAATTCTTACGACTAGTATTAAATAGTATGGTTCTGCTCCCTCCAAAACAGTTGGAAGGGATATTAACCCTCATGCTTAAAGGCACAAGATAGTCTTTACCTAAACTCCTTCAGGTAATCCCATAACTAGCTCAACCTGACATTCTGGGTTTGATGCACTGGAAATCTATCCAGTAAATTTCTGCATGTTGGACTGGATGATCCTAATAGTTCTTGCTGGCCTTAACGTATAGGGCCGTGCTGACTCTTGGGAAGAGGGGCGACTGGGCTACGGCAGGAGCTTGGACAGAGAGGCTTATTGGTGAAATAAGCTGAAGCATCTGTTCACTTCCCTGAAGATTCTCACGTAACCGTCAACCATGCAAAGGCTTTGGGCACTATGAATGGTCTTGACTATCATATGAATAATCACAGTGCATGATGTTAAGCACAGTCTCTGTATAACTAAGTTACTAGTAGGCTCTAACTTGTCACAAATTGAAACATTAATAGCCTACTGAGGTGTGTGTTGTGAGGGGAACATGCATATATGCGTAGGCTGGTAAAGCAGAGGGGAGAGAAGAAGTGGTTGGCTGACAACTCCCACATGTATACATTTCCCTGGGTATCTCTGTAGTCTTATCTTGTCCTAGAAAGCCTGCTTAAGTTCATTGGGAACTGCCTGCAAGGTTCACTGTGCTTGTGTCTGGGTGGCGTGCAATTAGTGTTCAGAGGTGCTGTGTGTGAACCACGGTGGTAGCTTGAAGTGGTGGTGTGAACCATATATTGAGGGCTGATAAGGAACTGAGGAGTTGGAATAGGATATGATGGTGTGTGGAAGGAAGAGTGGAGGTTTCTCACTTTCTCTACACAAGAATAGAAGTTCATTTGTTGGTTCCTTTATTCAAAATTTATAACCCATCCTTTCCTGCCAAATGGCAGCTTGGGGCAGCATACAAAAGACAATAAAAACATAATATAGAAAATACAAAGTACAATATAAAAACAATTAAAAATCATCAAATAAACAAGGCCTGACTAAGAAAGAAAACCTTCCCATCCGCTACCTGTCTCCCTCACCAAACACCTGGCAAAACAGCCAGATCTTATATTGTCTGTGGAAAGAGGGGAGATCCAGAGAGAGGCAAAACTCCACTGGGAGGGAGTCCCACAACCGTGGTGTGGCCACCAAGAACACCCTCTTGAACATCGCCACTCGGGGGACCTCCAAGAGGGTGCCCCTGGCCAATCCAGGACACGAGGGGTGAGGCGGTCCCGCAGGTACGCAGGGCCCAGGCCATATAGGGCTTTAAAGGTAATAACCAACACCTTGAATCAGGCCCAGAAGACTATCGGGAGCCAATGCAGAGAACAGAACCCCGATGTTATGTGTTCTCGGCAACCTGTTCCTGCCAGGAGGCGGGCCACCACGTTCTGCACCAGCTGCAGCCTCCAGGTAGTCACCAAGGGTAGCTCCACGTAGAGTGCATTGCAGTAGTCACATCTTGAAGTGATGAATGCATGGATGACGCTGGCCAGATCAGAGCCTGAGCTATATGGCCGAAGACAATGAACCAGATGCAGCTTACAAAAAGCACTACTTGCCACAGCAGCCACCTGGTGGAGCTGCGCATCAAGAAGCACTCCAAGACTCTGAACCTGAAGGACCAAGGAGGGACGCACCCCATCAGTGATGAGGAGCCTCCACTCCCTTGTCCCTTTCCACCATCAGCTCTGTCTTATCGGGATTCAGCCTCAGACGGCTCGTCCTCATCCAATCCCCCACTGCAGCCAAACACAGGGTAAACACCAAGCCTGCTGGGCCTAGGTCAGATGAAAAGAAAGGTAGAGCTGGGTGTCAGCAGCATACTGATGAAGCCCAACCTCAGACCCTCTCGTAATCTCACCCACGGGCTGCGTGTACATGTTGATAGGAGTGAGGACAGAAAGGAACCCTGTGGAACTCCGCACGTAAGATGATGTAAAATCGCCCATAACCACACGCTGAGTTCTACCAGCCAGGAAAGAGCAGAACCAGTCAAGAACTGTTCTGCCCACCCCAGCATGGTCCCACAAGCAAGTCATCAGCATCTCATGGTCAGGGCCCCAAGCCAAATGCATGTCTGCGATTCGCAGATTTCCCGCAGAATTCCCTTCCCCCCCCCCCCCCGG
>QEPC01000931.1:1553950-1586709 GCA_003113815.1 Sphenodon punctatus | reverse complement strand
CATGGCGCCTGCTGCTGGGGGTGTTGTTCCCGGACTGGCTGCAGGGTCAGCATGACCCCCTCCTCCCCCACCTGTGCTCCCTCCACCTCCACCGGTGCCCCTGCCACCTCCTCCTCCTCCACCGTCGCTCTGTCGCCCGCCGCTCTCTTCCGCCTCCCTCCTCGCTCCATCCTGCCATGCTTGCCTGTGGCTGAGTTTCCTTTAAATCTCCCTCCGGTGCTTGTGTTGTTGCTGGTTGCCCGGCAGCGATGCTGCGTGCTTTGTCCATGGCTGGGGCTCGTTTCCTTTGGTTCTGCCCGGGGATTGACGTCCAGACGTTACTTTTTGTTGGTTCCTAGTGGGGATCTCTTTGACCACGCTTCCCGGGATATTCCCCCGGCTAGCCCGGGAAGCGTGGTTGAAATTGACCCCATGTGGGTATTGAGCGTGATGAACATCTGGCACGCACCTAACAGACGTTCAGGGCCCTTTGGCCCCGCTGCGGGATTGAGCGTGGTTCACTGTGGTTGAGCGTGATCTCGTAACATCTGAAAATACCCAAAATATAAAATGAGAACAAGTTTTAGATATAAGGGTAAATAAAAATTGTAACGGGGACAATGATATCAGAAATATAAAAATGGGTTGCGACGGGTTGGAGCGGTAGAAAGTACCACAAGGTGCGAGACCAGTGATAACCCCCCTTGCAGAGAGTGTTAGGTTCTGCAGTAGTCTAAGATAGGGAATCTGCTGTTTTACAGCATGAAGAGAAGGTTAACTCAGTTGGTAATATATGTTGTTTTTGATAAGCTTAAGTTAAGTTACTCTGCGCAACAGTTGATGGGGAGAGAACAAATAGACAACAATATAATATTAAGAATACACCATAAATTACTCATAAGAGGATATGTAATAAAGTTTCAGAGGAACGCAAATTATAAACCAATGCTATGGCCAGCTTGAGAATTTGTTCCATAAACGTGAAAGGTCTCAATAACCCTATAAAGAGGAATTATTTTTGGCAATTTGTAGGACAAACAGGCATCGATATAATAGCTGCACAAGAGACACACCTTCTCAAAAAGGATAATTATAGAATTAAAAATAAGAAATTCAGAGACATTTTTTTTGCCAATGCAAAGCAAAAAAAGGCGGGAGTTCTGCTGGCTATCTCCAGTTCATTAGACTTTACTCTACAGAAAAAAATTTGCGATAAAGAAGGTAGATGGATAATTTTAATAGGAGACATTCAAAAATGCACACATACAATTGTCTGCATATATGCCCCCAACAAAAACACACTTGACTACTTCAAAGAGATAATACCTATAATCAGGAGGCGAAAAAAAGGAAAGTTAATTCTATGTGGGGACTTTAACTCCCCCTTATCACAACTGGATAAATCAAATGCCATGCCACTAAGGAAATACTGTTATAAGATAATTCAGCTGATGGAACAAGAAGCTCTAATTAGTGTGTGGCGAACTCAAAACCCTACAGGGAGAGAATATTCATTTTATTCTAACAAGCACATGACTTACTCCCTCGTAGACCACATCTTAATTGAAAAAGGGGAGTATAACCTAGGCATACATTCTAAAATCATTCGAACAACATTCACAGACCACAACGCTATCTGGTGTAAATTTGGCAATAAATTAAAGGAAAAAGAGACAAACAACAGATGGAAGTTAAACAAAGCAATTTTATTAGATCCAATTATCAAGGAACAAATTCAGAAGGAGATCGGAGAATATTTTAAAAATAATTTATTTTATTTATTTATTTTATAAATTTCTACCCCGCCCCTCCTGCAACGCAGCTCGGGGCGGCTTCCATCATTAAAACAATAAAATCAATCTAAAAATAACACACATGCAGGAACTTCCCCATTGATGGTATGGGACACCATGAAGGCAGTTATCCGCGGCTCGTATATCGCCGCGGCAGCCCATAAATGGAAAGAAAAAAATAGAGAAGTCAAAGAACTTCAATTGAAACTGTCCGCTTTACAAGAAATACAAAAAAAAGACCTAAAAAATCCAGAGGAAAAAAAATAACAGTGATCCGAGGTCTAATAGAAGCTATGGATTTGGAACAAATTATAAAAAAAATTAAGATACACAAAACAATGTTATTTTTCTAAAGCCAATAAGGCAGATAAAACACTGGCCTGGTTGGTTAAAAAAAAAAAAGGGACAGAAACTACATTTCCCATATCAGAGACAGGTCAGGCACCTTGAATTTAACAGATAAAGATATGAGACAGAGATTCCTCCAATTTTACACAGCATTATACCAATCTACAAACCCCTCAGAGGAACATATAGAAAACTTTTTAAAGGGAATTCGGCTGCCTCAATTGTCCAAGACACAAAAAGAATATTTAAATGCCCCGATAACATTGGAGGAAACCCAAGCAACAATAAAAGAACTTCCTAACAATAAAGCTACTGGGCCCGACGGATTCCCTTTCGAATTCTACAAGATATACAGCGGCAAGGTAACACCAGGGCTGGTAGAAGCTTTTAAATACTTTACAAAAGAAGGGAAATTACCCCCTACCTTCTATGAGGCTAACATCGCGTTATGTCATAAAAGTGGCAAAAGTAAAGAGGATTGTTCAGGGTATAGACCCATTTCACTATTGAATTCGGACTCTAAAATATTTACAAAAATTTTGGCCAACAGTCTACAGGCCTATATTAAAGATTTAGTATCCCCAGATCAAACTGGCTTTATAAGCAATAGAATTGGCATAGATAACATTAGAAAAGTAATCAATGTAATGTATAAGATTCAACAGGACAAAGCCCCAGCGGCGGTAATTTCCTTGGACGCGGACAAGGCCTTTGACCGCTTGGAATATAATTTTTTGACCAAAACAATGGAAAAAATGGGGTTTCAAGGCAATTTTTTAAAATGGGTAAAATTGATACAAAAAGACCCAACTTCAAGAATTATAGTAAATGGAATCCTTACTGAGGAATTTTCTTTGAAGAGAGGCACAAGACAGGGCTGCCCACTTTCACCTCTACTTTTTAATATTGGACTGGAGCCATTGGCCCAGGCTATAAAACAAAATCCGAAGATTACAGGGGTGGAAGTGGGACCACAACAGTGGAAAACATCATTATATGCAGACGATACCATGCCATTCTTAACCAATTTAAAACAATCAGTCCCAGAGACCGTGACTCTTCTGGAGAGATTTGGTTCAGTATCTGGTTATAAGGTTAATGTGTCTAAATCACAAATGTTTTTATTACAAGACAAAGATATGTCTAAGGAAGAAAGAGATTGAGTCACCCCATTTCAAATAAATAATTCAACAATTAAATATCTGGGAATATACTTACCGAAGAACATAGCAGACCTATATAAATACGATTATGTCCCTCTGATAGAAAGAATGTCAAACTTGAGTTCCTCTTGGAAGGGAATTGGCTGCACATGGATGGGCAAAATAAATCTAATTAAAATGATTTTGATTCCTAAACTACTTTACACATTAATCGCTCTACCAATTCAAATACCAGAGAACTTCTTTACCAAAGTAAATAGAATAATCAATACCATAATCTGGAACAAAAGCAAACCACGAATTAGACGTTCTATAATGCGGACCCCAAAAGAGTTGGGGGGGACTGAACTTACCCAATGTTAAATATTATTATTGGGCCTCGGCTATGCGGGGTGTGAAATTATGGTACGAAGAGGGCAGAGATCCCTCTTGGGTAACCTTAGAAAAGCAATTTATAGCTCCAAACACATTCAAAAATTTATTAACGGAGGAGACACCCAGAAATGAACCAGTTAAGAAGTCCCGGTCACATCCATTTATCGGTACAGCGCTTAATATATGGAGAAGATGTAAATATAAATTGGAAATAACACAAGGTTAATTCCCATATAAACGAATTCAATGTGAAGCTTTGTCACTAAATAAAAAGGAAAAAGGCACACTGGATAGATGGAGTAAAAAGGGGTTGTGACAGGTTAAACATTTTTTCATAGGAGATGACATAATTACTCAGGATACGCTACAAGATAAATGTGAAGAACCGATAGATGGATGGTTATATCTGAAAATACATAGTTACCTGTCACACCCAACAAATAAAACACACTTCACAAGAGCGCCATACCCTTTAGAAACTGAGTTATTTAACTTTACTCCACACCGGAAAGTGATACAGGTGTATACGCAAAATATTTCAGTTCCCGGATGCGGGTTATATTGAAAAATGGGAGGAAGATCTAAATATGGCATTTACCAAAGAGACTATGGTGCAGATCTGGACACACACACAAAATTGTGCTAAATTCCTTATGGTAAAAGAACCCCAAATTAAATTAGTGTTCAGATTTTATCTAACCCCACTCCATACATAGGGCCAACAGGAATTACAGTGAATTGTGTTGGTGTGGTTGTGGTCAAGTGGGCTCTTACCTACACCATTGGTGGGAATGTGAGACCATTGGGGGGTTCTGGAGTACTATCTGGAACGAGGTAGTAGAACACACTTACTTACAGGTGCCATTTACACCTCAGATAGCTCTATTGGGGCTTTGGCCCGCAGATATGGAAAAAAACCCTAATGTAATCGCTTGCAAGGTAATGTTTTTGGCTGCCATACACTGTATAGTAAGTAAATGGAAGACACCAGAAGGTCCCACTCGATTAGATTGGATTAAAAGACTATGGTATGTCCTATCTATGGAAAGAATCGCGGCCGGAATAAACGAAAAACTAGACGAATTTTACACCACATGGACGCCAAGCTGGAACTTGATTACAAAACACATTGAAATGGAAAAAGAACAACTCTCCATCAACCTACAATCAATATAGGTCGGCCTCCCTTGAGAACTGTCGGAAGGAAATCAGTCGCAGAGTCTAATTTGTTTTGTTAATTTTGTTTGTATGTATTTGTTTATGTTAAAAAAAATTAAAAAATAGAGAATTAAAAAAACAAAAACCCCGCTGATCGATCAAGCAAAATCAGAAGAGTGGACTAGCCTCGGTCCAGCTCCTGGCACAGATTGTCAACCAAGGTCACAAATAGTGTCAGTGCCATAGACTGGATGAAGACCTGACTGTGAGGGATCAAGGAAGCCGATGCTGTCCAGATGCCTCTGGAGCTGCTGGGCCCCATCCGTTCAATAGTCTTCCCTAAAAAGGGAAAGTTAGAGACTGGCCAATAACTGGTAAGGGAGTCATTGTCCAAGGATGACTTCTCAAGCAAAGGTTGCACCACTGCCTCCTTCAGGCACCCTGCCACCTTGCCCTCTACAAGAGAGGCATTGACAACCCCAGCCAGCAACGACCCCAACGTCTCCCGGCTGGCTTTCACCAGCCAGGATGGGCAGGGGTCCAGTTCACAAGTTGTGGCCCTCGCAGCCCCCAGCATCTCCACCTGCTGAAACTGATTCCACAAAATCTGACCAGACAAGGCTTCCATAACTTCAGGTACATCCATCACATCACGTGCAGTGTCGGATGTCGTGGTGGATCCGAGCGATTTCTCCCCTCCCCCCCAAATAGTCAATAAACATGTTGCAACGAGCACTGGAAGATTCCAGTTCCAGGCAGAGAGAGGCTGGACTGACCAACCCCTTTACCACCCAGAAAAGCTCAGCTGGACAAGAATTTGCAGATGCTATGATGATAGCAAAGAACCTCCTCTTTGCTGCTTGCATAGCCACAGCATAGGCTTTTAATGCAGCTCTATGCCGCAATCGGTTGGCTTCAGTACGAGTACAGCACCACTGTTGCTCTAATGGTCTCCTCCCCTACTTCAGCTGACGCATGTCTTCCATGAACTGTGGAGCCCTGTGCTTGGGGAGTGGTCACCTGTCTGGTCAGTGGCCTTGGCTAACAAAGTGTTCCAGAAAGTAATGAGGTAATTGACCAATCGGCCGTCATGGTTGGAAGGTATATTCCCCCAGAGTGTTCTGGAACTACTCCAGTTCCATAAGTATCTGGGGGGTGAACCAAATGAACGGGTTCCACACCCTGCCCGGGGCAGACGTGCCAGGAGATTGACCTGTAGGAGGTAATGATCTGTCCATGACAAGGGCACAAATGACCCCTCCCCCACTAACAGACTGTCCGCTTCAAGGCCAGTGCAAAATACCAGATCCAGAGTGTGCTCCCCCTCGTGCGTCAGGCCAGATACTACCGGAGACAGGCCCATGGTTGTCATGGTGGCCATGAACTCTTGCATCACCCCCTTGACACTGGAGTCAGTGTGAATATTGAAATCCACCCTCCAAGGACAGCAGCCTTGGGGATCGCAATACCACCTCCAACACCAGATCGGCTAGAGCAAGTAGAGATGCTGCTGTGCAGGAAGGTGCACGGTATACAAGCAGCACCCCCAATCTGTCTCCTTGGGCCAAATTGACCACAAGATAAAGGCCCTCTGTTCCGATGGAGTTTGCACTGGGTATGTCTGAACGGACCAAGTATCCCTAAAAATAATGGTTATACCGTCCCTTTGGTCGTGGTGTTGCTGCACAGAGTACCCAACTGGAACAAGGTCAGCCAAGATAGACCTTGACTTGTCCAGCAGGTCTCAGTGATAATACCAGGTTGGCCACCTGGTCCAGGATCAGGTCCGGACTGTGAAGGACTTATTTATGACCAACTTGGCATTTAACAGCAGCAAGACATGACATGGGGCCTTTCCAGCCTCAACCACCTCGCTACCTGACCTGGGGGCGATGAGGGGGACAGGCACTAAACACGTTGACTCCCTCCAAGATCATATATGGTCCTTCTGAAGCATAATTCCCCCTGCCCATCTTGATCCCTATGGCCATGCCCTCCCGTGGCTGAGTCACCAGGCAGGTGAGGGAGACCCCCCACCCCCAAAAACTCCCACACCTCCCCCTCTCACAGTGAGGTGTGTTCCCTCCCCCCCCTTACTGGGTCAAGCCCCCCTCTCTCACAGGGGGACAGAGGCCCTCTACCCCATTTCCCCACCCAACCCCCTGCTCTCACCAGGGGGCCAGGGCAATCCCCACTAACACATCCTAAAAAAAATTAATACCCACCCTACCCAAATAAAACAACCCCACTATCCAATATCTAATCGAGCCACACCAGATAAAAAGACCTGCAACTCTCGTCGCTGTCTCACACCCCACCGCCATATGCCCCACCAGACCAACAAAATCTCCCCCTGTCCTGCTAAGGACTATGCCCAAGGGCCCTTTGGCATGGTCCTTAGGCGCACAGATTGTGGTGCTGATGGGCGGCAGACCGCTTTTTACTCGCCCACTCCCAGATGGAAGATAATGATAGAAGGTTGCAGGTAATGGGTTTTGGCTGCCATCGCCAGTTCCACCCGCTAACAGCTGCCAACTGAGTCCGCCCTTTGGCCGGCATTCTTTGGTTGCTGCCCAAAGGCCACAGCCCTCAGGGCAACAGGCCTGCTTTTATACCGCTGCTCTGCCTGTAAATGGAGCACAGGCAGCCACCGGTGGAGAGCATAAGTATGCTTATGCTTATGCTTGGCTGCTCCAGATGAGTCTGCGTAAGTTTCTTAGGAACTAAGTCATGTCTGGAGGTTTTGGGAAATGACAGCTTTGTAGGGACATGTTGCGATATGGTGGTACAGAGGATCATAGGTTATATCTCAGGGTGTACCAAGATCCCCAAATCGCTACCTCATGTTCAAACTATTTATTATAACAAAAAAGCCATATCCATTCATAATCTGTATTTTTGTAGTTATCAAATACTGTTTTTACTTGCAGTAAATTCTGAACACCATAATGCCCAATCATTTGAAGATGGTATTTTCAACATTGGTGAATTTTTTTTTTAAACCGATCAAAATAAAAATAGAAAAATTAACAGATATTCCTGGTCTTCAAAGCATTTGGTACCTTTTCAGTTGAAAATATTTTAGTGTTCTGTCCTCGACAGGAAGCAAACTAAATGGTACACTTCTTGACATCAAACGTTTGGTGACAAAGTGCTAATGTTTATTTACACAGTTCTGTCAAAAATAGAGATTTTCACAGGTAGCATTAAGTGAAAATTGTGAACTCTGTGATCATGAAAATAATACAGCCTAATTTATAGGGAGTGTGTAACATCAAGGCACTTGAGGTTGGAGTTGCATGGTCCTTGGTATGACAGCCATTCAGAGGCTTGCACAGAGGATGTGTCCTGTATGTACTTGCTCTTCCATTGGAAAGTGAGGCTACTCTGTGAGCAGTTCAGGGGTTGACAAACATTCCCACCAGTTTCATTCACTATATGAATTGCGTTTTGTTTTGTAGTTCCTTAAATTGTTAGTTACTGGTGAGTAACTTAATTCATTCTTGCTATTTTAGATTCAGGTGCATGACAGGAGATTGAGTATTGTACAGTACCAGAAAAAATGATGTGTTTAAAATCTGTTTCTCTAGCTTTGTCCTTTTTTAATTTGGTCATTAATTATAGAAAATTTCTCTAGATCAACTTTTCATAGCTCTCTTACTTGACATGTCACTTGTGATGAGTTTTCTATTTGATACTACAAGAGGAAATCTCCCCCCCCCCCCCAAGCATACACATTCCCCTTCCCCCACCCTTCCTGCTTTCTTCCTGAAGTATCAAAGCTTATCCACAACTGGAGGTGGAGCTGATAATACATTCGGATTCCTTTTTAATTATATGTCGGGTGCCTGGCTGGTGAGAACTATAAACATACTCAGAGTCTAACTGATCGCCATAATTGGGCTTGGGAAGGAATTTTCCTTTGGGACAGTGTGGCAGTTGTGGTTCACCTGTTTGAGACATCTGGATCTCTTTATAAAATTGTTCTGTTATTTCAGGCATGGTGTGCTCTGGGACTGACTTCTACTTGAAGCAGATTTTTTAACACCCTCTGTGTCACGGGTTGGAGGTCCGCACCCCCACTTTACCGGGTTTGAGTGACTCAGTTTCCCTCGCGTACAGCCCACTTGAATCAGTTTTTCTCTCTGGCCGATTCAAGCCTGCCGCAGGGACAACCCCTTTGTCCCCCAAGGACCCGATCCTTCCCATTGACAGACTCTTTAATCTCTGGGTTCGCAAGAGCTTGAGAACTCTTGTTGCTCACTTGTGTTCCAATGTTAGACAGACACTTCTTCATAAAGATAAGAAGTAAGTTTATTGATTACATAGGCAAGATTGTTGCTATAGAGTGGTTACTAGAAATCAAAGGTAAATATAACGCATTCCTAACCTATACTGGTTGAGTTGTTGTTATTATTATTATTATTATTATTATTATTATTATTATTATTTATTAACATTTATATAGCGCCGGTCATGTACCTGGTACTGTGCAGAACATAGGAATAGACGCGGTCCCTGCCTGTGGCTTACAATCTGAAAGACAAGGATGGGGAGACAGGGAGAGGGGACAGTGGGAGAGACAGGCGAGAAGACAGACAAACATTCAAGCGGATGCGAAGTCTCAGTTGCGTGTGCTTGACTTGGTTACAATCAGGTTGGTTGCAGCAGTCTGCAGAGGAGGGCAGACAGTAAGTATATGGGGAACGACTAGAAGGCATTGGGAAAGGCAGCGAGGAAAGAGTGGGTCTTGAGGAGGGATTTGAAGGAGCGGACGGAGGGGGCAAGACGGATGTGGGTAGGGAGGGAGTTCCAGGCATGGGGGGCAGCGAGGGAGAAGGGTCGAAGGCAGTTAGGTGAGCAGGAGAAATGAGTGAGAGAGGGAACAGAGGAGGAGCGGAGAGCGCGTGCAGGAGTGCGTACAGAGATTAGGTCCGAGAGGTAAGGGGGAGCTTGGTTGTGGAGTGTTTTGAACGTGAAAATCAGGAGTTTAAACAGGATAAGTTCAGGAAGGGGGAGCCAGTGAAGAGAGAAGAGGAGAGGCTGCACATGGTCGAAGTGACCAGCAGAGTGAACGACCTTGGCAGCGGAGTTTTGGATTGCGATAAGGGGGGACAGGTGAAAGCGAGGGAGGCCAGCAAGGAGGAGGTTACAGTAATCGAGGCGAGAGATAACCATGGCATGAACAAGGGTTTTGGCCGAGGAGGTAGAGAGAAAGGGGTGGATCTGAGCAATGTTATGGAGGGCGAATCGGCAGGATTTGGCAACAGTCAATGTAAGGTTTAAAAGAGAGGTGCGTGTCAAAGATGAAGCCCAAGCTACGGGCTTGGAGAACAGGATGGATGGTGACTCCATCAATGCAGATGGGCGGGGTTAGAGGGAGAGGAAGGGGAGGGAGGAAAAATGAGGAGTTCGGTCTTTGCCATGTTGAGCTTGAGTTGACGTCGGGACATTCAGGCGGAGATATCAGAGAGGCAGTTGATGAGGCGTGAGCGGACAGAGGAGGAGAGAGAGGGGGTAGAAAGATACATTGGGTGTCAGTGTAGAGATGATATTGGAATCCGTGGGAGGCAATAACTTTGTCAAAGGACAGGGTATAAATAGAGAAGAGGAGAGGACCAAGGACAGAGCCTTGGGGAACCCCAACTGAAAGGGGGAGGGAGGAGGAGCTGGAATTGGGAAGGGACACATTAAAGGAGCGGTCAGAGAGGTAGGAGGAGAACCAGTCAAGGAATAAGCATCTTACCCTACAAAGGTCCATAAGTTCTTCTAAGTTCTTGATGTAAGCGACTGGGTCTTCAATCTTAGAGTTGCTAGAAAGCAAAGTCATGCCTCTCCGTCTATGGCTTCCAGCCTTGTTTGCTGGCAAGATGCAGGATGCAGCTGAGAGTGCTTAAGATGGTTCTGGCCAAGCAATCGCGAAGCTGGCTTAATGGCCCTTGCTTAAGTACCTTTCATGGTCTCTTTGTCTCGGGTTTCCCACTCATTTCCCACTCCCTCCCTACCCACATCCGCCTTGCCCCCTCCGTCCGCTCCTTCAAATCCCTTTCCTCGCGTAGCCAACCCAGGCAACCATGAAGATCCATTTGCATCTCCATAGGGTTCCGTCTGGCAAAGGTTGCCAATACACAGTCTTTTAACTGTCCCTACTTGGAGTTTGGTCAGTTTTCACAGTCTTGATTAGAGTTTTACAGTTTTCAATTGTAACATCACATACATGTTGAACCGTTTGCTTCATATAGTTACTAGACTTGTAGTTTACATGTAGGCCAGTGTCACGTGTGTGACCATATGTTTCTCCGTGACACTGTTTCTTGTTGGATGGATTTTTCTGTGCGGGTAGTTTGGTCTGGTGAATCTTGCACTGGTACAGGGGAGCTGGACTAGATGGCCCCCACGGTACCTTTGAGCTATGACTGTAGGTGGAGATAAATGGCACCGACTGTAGTAAAAGATGGTGTCATTTACTGTAAATACTTGGAGGATAGATTGAAAGACAAAACTTTGGTTGCTAGTCATGGAACTCGAGGAACATAATGGTGGGCAGTTTTCAGACTTGCTTTAGAGTGTCTGTGCTTTGGTGGGACTCAGTATTGTGCAGTTCCATGAATACAAAGGAATCCTCAAGAGATGCAGAAAGGAAGATCCTGGGAATTATAGGCCAGTCAGTCTGACTTCACTACCTGGTAACTTGGAATAAATGGTAACAGTCAATTTATGAGCAACTCAAGGAGTATAGATTGCTCTTGCTTGATTTGTTCTTAAGTTAGTTTCCTTCCGTGTCTACTAAACCAGTTACCCTGACAAGGGGAATGCGGTAGACAGATCTTGACTTCAATAAGGCTTTTAGCATGATACCGTATGATTCACATAAGGAAACTAGAGAAATGTGGGCTGGAAAGAATTGCTATTAGGTGGGTTTGCAGGTGGCTGAAAAGCTGTGCTCCATAATACTTGGACTGGAAGTGGGTGGCCCTGGTTCAAGTCGTGCCTTAGCCAGAAATTTGTTGGGTGACCTTAGACCAGTACCAATATTCTCTCAGCCTAACCTACCTCGCAGGGTGGTTGTGAGAATTAAAAAAGTTGTGTTAAATTGTTCTTTTGTGAAGTGCTCAGAGTGCCATGGCAGGGGTGCTATATAAAAATAAAAATTACTATTGTCAATGGATCAGTATCAAGTGGAGCCACACAGGGGTTCATTCTGGGGCCAGTTGTCTCCTGTGTTTAATGATTTGGAAGAATAAATGGAGAGTATACTCATTGAATTTGCTGTTGACACAAAACTTGGGAGGGGTTTGCAAACATTTTGGAGAAGTCAAGTTTACTTTATTGTTCTGACCTCAGCCATGACAAGGCATACATAAACATATTTTATAACAAAAAGACAATAAAAACTACCAGATATTAAGAAGATAAACAAACTAACTACCAAATCATAAAGTATATGAAAATGCATGAAAATTCATCTTCATCATCAAATACATATCTGGTATCCGTAAATCTGCCATTTATGGCATCTACCATATCTGTAGATAAACACAACAAATACATTTACAACATAACATAAATGGAGCTAGCCAAAATTACTAATATGCTAATATAATCTTCATTCCCCTTGCCCAAGGGGTGGTGGTTTATTCCCAGGGGGCGTAGTATAAAGGTCAAGAATTTAAAATAAGACACTATCTAAACTCTGTTTACTCTATCCATGACTTTTTCCCTCTCCTCCATTAGCAAACCTATAAAAGCCACTACCCATGTAATCTTTTGACATTTATCAGAGAGGAGTAATATTACTTTTCTCTCTGCTGAAAAGTCTTTTTGGACACCAGTTTCTTTAAATAATCTATCCCTTAATCTATTATACTGGGGGCAGTGAAAAAGATAATGTACCAAATCCTCAATTTCAGTACCACAGCATGCGCATAGCCTCTCCTGGAAGGGGATCCCCTTATATCTCCCCTCCAGGACCGCAGTAGGCATCACCTGGAGACGGAGCGCCAGAAAGGCTCTCTTCTGCTGAAAAGACACATCCCCTTTTAAATATTGGTAACCATTCCTCCCTGGGATCAAGAACTTATACTATGGGGGAGTTTTTGTGTCCACAGCCATTGCTCTTGTGGCTTGTCTATCAATATCAGTGATTCTAGTTTTAAGCAGGAATTTTGCCTGCCGAAGGGGCTGTAGAAACAAATATGACAGACCCAATCTGTCAAAAATATTTTGAGTCCCCTGCCACCATGACCCTTTACAGCTTGCAGCTTTTTGCTTTTCCCTTAAACAACTTCGAGCAAGATCTCCCAATGGCATGGATTCAATTTTCATGACTGAGACCAGCAAATTTTCTATTAGATATGAATCAATAGATCTAAACCCAAACTCCAATCTCACTATTGCAGATGGGGTAGATACAGGGAATTGTAATAATCTTTTTAGAAATATATTCAAGATGGGTTCTAGCACCTTTTTTAGCACTGGGCAAATATCCCCAGAGCAAAGCTCCATATCTCAGTTTTGCTATTACTTTAGCTTCAAAAACCCTGGTTGCTGGCACAATTTGTTGGCCCCCATGGACTTTAAAAAAACTAAGCAAGACACCTGTTGTAGCAGTTGCACTTTGTTTAAGGCAGCTAAATGTGAAGACCAAGATCCATTATAAGAAAAAGACCAAGATAATTAAAGATCTTAACCTGATCAATTTTTTGATCATTAATAGTCCATCTCTGTGCTTTAAATTTTTTCTCAAAAATCATAACTTTTGTCTTGGAATAATTTATCCTTAGTTCTTGTCTAATACATTCTGCACCAAAATCCTTAAGTAGGATTCTGAGGCCCAATCCTGACGTGGATAAGAGGATGGTGTCGTCTGCGTACATCAAGACAGAAATCCTTTTCTCTTTTTTCTAGGTGCCATATATCTTCCCACATCCCTGTGTTTAATGATTAAATCATTCACATAAAAATTGAACAAAAGGGGCGCAAGAAGACACCCCTGTCGCACCCCTCGAGATGTCCTAATTTCCTTTGTTGTCGCACCTCTGATGTTATACCTTATCCTTAATCCTGTATTTGAATAAAGTGATCTAATCAGAAACAGCAATCTTTTATCTATATACATGACTTCCAATTTTTCCCATAATTTCTCTCCATTTATAAGGTCGAACGCAGATGAAAAATCTATAAAGGCCTCAAATTTCACCCAGGCCTTTGGGGAGGGGGTGGGTTGGGTTAGGGCTTTGTTTTCGTTCCCCTACCTTGTTTTATGGTCTTAATGTCGAAGCTGTTTCTCTGGCCCTGTTTTAAAAAGTAAATAACTTTGATTGTTTTAAATTGTTTTTATATTGTTTGATGTTTTGTTGTTGGAACCCGCCCCGAGCTGTGTACAGGAGGGGCGGGGTACAAATGTCTTAAATAAATAAATAATAAATAAAAAATAGTTTAATATCTTTTTGCTTATATTTTTCAACTAAATGAGCCAAGACAAAACAATGCCCCAAAGTGCTTCTGTTTACTCTAAAACCTGCCTGTTCCTCTTCCTGCAGGCCTCCTTCTGCCACCCAACTTTGTAGTCTATCTAACAGCAACCGCGAGTATATTTTTGAGATAATAGGGAGCAAACTTATCGGACGGTCATTCCTAGGATAATTTTTATCACCCTTTTTTATAGATTGGGATGACTACTGCAATTCTCCAATAATCAGGAATAATACCTGAATTGTTAATTAATGTAAAGAGATTCGCCAAGGCTCCCAGCCACCAATCTGGGTTTTCTTTAAAAATTTCAATAGGGATAATGTCACCCCCAGGGGCTTTTCCACTCTTCTGGTTTTTAATTGCCTCCAGTACTTTTTCCTCCCTTACTGGATCCCATGCAGGGTAAGTTGGATCTATACAACTTGCCTTGGAGTTAATAAGTGGAATTACTGGCATTAAAGATCTGCCAAAAATGTTTTCCCCATGCTGAATAATTAATCGTTGGCTCCACGTAGATCTTATTATCCTTCATGGAATGATTTAATAAACGCCAAAATTCCTTAATATTTCCCCCCTTTAAAGCTATCAATAACTGGTCCCATTTGTATTTATAATAAAGAGCCGCCTTAGCCATTATTAATTTCTTATACTCCTGATAATACTTTCTATAGTGAGCAACCAGAGTAACCCCATTCTCTTGTTTGATAAGATGAGCTTTTTTCCGCAGAGTCAGTCTAGCCTCATAACACTCCTTATCCCACCATCCATAACCAGTTGCCCTTTCTTATCTTACACAAACTATCCTCCAGACCCCTAGGACACACTTGACAATCCATTGCCCCATCAGAGATGTCTATAATAGAATCTTGCAACCTTTCGGTTAGTAGACCCTGAGTACTTATCTCTGGGTCACTCCAGGGTACTTGATCATCACAGGGGCTACTAGGCGAGATCCCTACCTCATATTTATCATATATTCTTGCCAGGAAAATTCCTCTTTGTTCCAAAAAAGCTTGGGCTTTAATAATTTTGGGGAAATAATTTACACCCCTGAAGTGCACTAATACATTTCTTCTTCCTCTAGTAAAAGGAAGTTGGGACACTGACATAATGTCTTTACTAACAATTGGTAGCCTCAAAAGGAACCTAAGATGTTCTGCGACATCCAATGCAGTGTCCCAAGATGGCAAATTACCCTTAGGAAGGGGTTTAACAATAAACACCAACTTGTTTCCGGACAAACAAAACTTTTCTTGGGCATCTGGTAAACCTTCAAGGTTTTTTGCCAACATAATTAAACCCTGTTGTCCTTGGCCCCCCCTTTTATCTTTTACAAGATTACCTTTGGGGGTAGTCTGATACTTGGGGGATCTCTTCTCTTGGTAAATACCCAACGGTGCCTTTATCATGTCTAGCTTCCTACTTAAGTTATTTAACTGACTAAAAATAAATTTAACAGTTTGTGATGTAAGCAAGATATGTTCCGCTAATATAGTGGTGGTTTCTTGTAATCCTTCCTTTT
Source organism: Sphenodon punctatus (assembly GCA_003113815.1). Classification (NCBI taxonomy): domain Eukaryota; kingdom Metazoa; phylum Chordata; class Lepidosauria; order Sphenodontia; family Sphenodontidae; genus Sphenodon; species Sphenodon punctatus. Next base: position 1,570,897 of record QEPC01000931.1, on the reverse strand, counting down.
CACCCTTCATGTCCTGAGACCATCTCACCTTCTCACTTCCATTAATTTGCTGGGGGCCCCTACCCCTCTTCCTTGAAACGGGATTTCCCCTCACATGATGACCCTAAATCTTCAAAAACCGAAAAGGCATTTGAAACAGATAAATTAAAATTCGTAACATTTTCTTTTGGCCTAGTATCCTCAAGGAAGTGTTCAATCTTCCTTTGTTTTCCTGGAGGAAATGCCTGTACTTTCATGGCCCTTGGCCTTTTTGTTCTTGATGTCATAGTGAAACTTATTCAACACAGGAGGGGAATAACAAATAAGGAAAGTAAAAAACCCTTAATTTAAAATGTATCTAAACCAAACACAATCTTTATATCCTCCGAAAACTAGCTCCTATAACAACATAATCCAGCCCCTTCTTTAGGAGCACTGTCAAAAGGAAACTTAACCCCTGCAAATAATAGTCCTACCCCTTCTCAGGGGATGCTATCGGGAAGCTTGGCCCCTGTGCATGATAGTCCTACCCCTTCTCGGGGGATGCTGTCGGGAAGCTTGGCCCGAAGCTTGGCCCCTGTGGCGGGTGCTGTCAGAAAGATTAACCCTTGCAAAACAAAAAGACCTACCCCTAATGTCGGGGAACTTAACCCCTACAATAAAACCAGCAACCAGCCCTGGCGCTTAAGGCCTTAGGCGTGCACGCCAGGGGCGAGCTGCTCTTTAAGCCCTCACTGGGACGCCGGTTCCCTCCCACCAATCAGAGTTGACCACAGCCGGCAACAATTAATGCAGCGGGGAATCCTCGGGCAGCTACAAGCCTCTGGCGGCTCCAAATACAAAGTCAAAAGCACAGAGCACACAAATAAGGCACCTAGCTGCAGCAAGCCCAGCCTGCCACACTATTCTCCCCACGAGCACTTGCCCACCCATTTTGGAGAACAAAATTAGGATACAAAATTATCTAGATAAATAAACAAAATGAGATTTAACACCCACAAATGCAAAGTATTACACACAAGAACAAAAAAAATTGAAAGTATAAAATAGAGGAAAATTGACTAGGAAGTGGCACTGGAGAACAGGATCTGGGAGTTATGGTAGATTGTAAACTGAACGCGAGGCAACAATGTGAAACTTGCAAAGAGAAAAAGTCAAGTGCCATTTGGGGTTGCTTTAACAGATGCATTGTATCCAAGAAGCAGTGGCTAATAGTGCCACTTCGCTTGTGATTGATGAAATACTGCGCTCAGTTTGAAGCACCACACTTCCAAGAAAGATGTTGTCTAAAAGAAGATATAGTGGGTAAGTCATAAGAACGCATGCCATTAGAAGAAAGCTTGAAGGAATTGGGCATGTTTAGCCTAGAGAAAAGAAGGCATAACAGTTTTCAAATATCTAAACGGTGACCACAAAAAGTATAGAGAAGAATTGTTTTCTACTGCTACTGGAGACAGAGCAAGAGGGAGTGGGCTTAAATTGGTGCAAGGTAGATATCAATTAAATATTAGTAAGAATTTATTAACTGTAAGAACAGTTGAGCAGCGGAATTGGTCGTTTAGGGAGATTGTGGAATTTCTTTCCTTGGATGTTTTCAAGAACTGGCTGGCAAAGAATTTGTCTGTGATACTGTAGTGTAGTTCATGTGAACGTGAAGCAGGGAGCTGGTCTACCGCTTTGAGGTACTTTTTAAGCCTAGGTTTGTGTAATACTATGCTGAAGTATAAATGGGGACAATTTTATCCATTTGTAATCTTTGCTATAAGTGTTTTGAATTATTTCCAGGCAAAGAGCAAAAATACAACCACTAAATCTTTTTTTTTTTTAATATAGATCTGCAAAATTGCATGTGCATCTGCATTAAACCTGCAAACTCATTTCCTCGGATACAAACACAAGACGGTAAGATCGGTTTTTGAATCTGCTTTTTTAAACATCAGATTTTGTGAACGTTGTTAAGGAATGGAATATAGGATTGCATTCAAATTCATGTTTCAAAACGAGTGAGTAATGGCATCTGGAATTTGATTTTAATTTTTTATTTTACTGTTCTGTCATGTTGTATACTACAAGTAATTTTTTCTTTACTATGCATTTAAAATTGCAGTATAAAAAGTTTTACTGCTATAAAAGCTGATGATGTGTAACTGTGTGTCTGTGTGTGAATTTCTGTGCATCTAGCCATGATCTACAAAATGTACATGTGCATGACTGTGTACATAAACACATGGGAGTCCCTGAGAGAGCCATGCCTCCTTGCAAGGTGGCTAATCTTTTCTCTCGTACATTGAGCTGTTGGCTGTCTCCCCTCCACCTTGGGATAACCAGGAGCTCGCACCTGCTGTTTGTTTTGGGGACTTGGGAGCCTGTGCCCCCCTGCACCTGCCCAAGGTGCCAACTCTTCTGCACATGATCCACACAAGTGGCAGTGGCTGCTCAGGAATCGTGCACGGTTACTGCTGGTTCAGAGTCATAGTAAATGCCCAATGCCTGAGCAGCTGCTGCTGCAGTGAACATGCAGCCCCTCTGCCTCTGCCTGGGCTCTCACTGAGCTGTAACAGCTCAGCAAGCAGGAGGAAAGCTCAGCTGCCTTGCAAGGGGGCATAGTTTCCGACTGGCTCAGGGATTACCATTCACAACTATTGGGAGCTTGTGTGCACAGGCTTGTGGATCACGGCCTCTGAGATTTAAGCTCTCGTTGATGGAAAAGGCACACGAAGCATCAAATATAGATACAGAAAATTATTATTTAATAAGAAACAAAGGATATTTTAATGTAAATTTTCTTCTGCTGGAGGAAAATGACTGACTTTATATACTTTAATATTAATTTTGGAGGGTTAATATATTGGGCAATTAATACTTGCACATCAGTTTAACATATATATAAAACTTTACACTTTTGATTTTCTCTGTCTTCCTCCCCTACTTGGAAATATTTGATCAACAAACCAGGTTGAAGAAGCTCTAAAAGCCCATGGCATTGGTAAGTGCTGAAGTACAACTTGTTACTCTTATTAAAACAAACAAACAATCCCTAGGATATCTTGTTCATGTTCATTTCTCATGCCTGGACTACGAAGTTACTATAAATTATTTCTTTAGAGTTATGCTTTATAAACACTTGTTGTTTTTTTATACATAAAATGCTCAAATGTTACCAGCTCAGCAACAAAATAAACTTGGTTTAAGCATAGTCACGATTCTAGATATACACTGTAGGGGATTATAAATATATTTGTAAATTACATAATTCTGTTGAAGCTATAAAAACCCACAACCTTCCAAACATGTTAAAATAAGGGTTTGGGTAATAAAACAAAACTTGTATATACAAAGGATTTTGTTTTAAAAGGAAGAAGGGAAGAAATGGGTTAAGGGAAAGAAAAGGGTCATGGAGTGGAATGGCAAGGCAAAATAGAGGCCTGTGCAGTCTCGGGTGTGCCTGTCCAAATGTGTTCTAAAATGGGGTCCAAATCAACTCCCCTGCGCGACCTCTAGGTTGGTAAGCTATTTTTTCTTCAGCTGCCAACTCTTGATAGGTTCAAATTGTCTTAGTTTGGGCATTTTCTTGCTGCAGTAGCAGCAAGTAAGTTAGACAGAACAACTGTCTATTATAAACAGGACTCGTGAAGCCCCAATTTTGAAGAAACTGCTCGAGCTACAGTTGTGAAAATTTATCCATGGCTTATATTTGTGGGGACCATCATACATGCAAAATTTTGAAGAACATCCATCCAGAAAATTAAGTTATAACTGTTTAAAAGTTAATTTTTGGTGATTGATCATGCAGTGCGTCTTGACCATTTTGAATCCTCTATCTCCTCCCCCATCCCCCACAATGAGTTGAGGCCCCAGACTCCACAGCCTTGGAGCCTGAGATGTCCATCAAGTGCTACTGTAGTATGATAGTGCTTGGTGCAGCCAAAACCAAGTTATTAAACATGAAAAAACTGCTGGCTGGTGCATGTGCAGTCAAGCAGCCGCTGACCGCTGCTTGTGCTTTTTATAAAAAAACAGCATAAGGAAAGTTAATGTGATTGTGCTTTTTAAAATCACGTAACTTTATCAGGAGCCAGGTCTGTCACAAAGACTTTAAGCTCTACTCAGTTTCATGTCAATTACCCTTTTGCCTCGGAAGCTACTGGCAATTCATTCACTCTGTAGGGAGGATTTTGAGCAATCATCTCTCCTCCCCCTGGATGAGTTGAGCCCCCGGACTTCAAAGCCTTGGAATATGCGATGACCAACAAGTGCTACTGTAACAAAAAGTTATTAAACATTAAAAAAAATCAGTTCTGCTGGCTGACACATGCACAGTTGTATGAAAAGTTGCATGGCTCTCAATAAGAACAATGATGTTTTGCTAACAGAGTTCTCACAAATGGGTTTTATATTCCTGCAAAAGCAAGAAATAACCTCCAAGACTAGCAAAATGGAAATATGGCAGACAGTATTTTCACTATTCTATATCCATCTTATTCTCACTGAAGATTGAAGTCATCTGTCGTCTGAAAAATCACCTTTCAACAAATATTAAGAGACTTACACAGGCAGAATGCCTGTCAGGCTTTGGTCTAGCAAATAATATTTTTAGTTGAGCAAATCCATTAGAGTGTTGCTGATCTTCCTTTGACATTCAGGCAGCGCTGAGCTCAGGGAAAACACTTTAGAGGAAACTCCAGACCTCCCTTCCCCTAGTTCAATGGCTGCAAACCCCAAGGTGTATTCAAGCAGAATAGAGTGCTGATCAATAACTTCATAAGACGAAGGCATGGACAATACACTTCTCAGTTTTGCTGGCGACACAGAATTTGGGAGAATTGCAAATACCTTAGAGGATAGGGTTAAAATTCCAAAATAATTTTTTATTTTGGAATTTTAAAGATAGAATTAAAATTCCAGCAGCAGTGAGATTAGGAAGTGATTTATCCCTAGGGGAGGGGAAAGGGGGAGTATCTATGTTTCTGTGTGGTGTGTGAGAGAGAACGTGTGTGTGTGTGTTTCTGTGGTTGTGTCAGTGCATTTTCTTAAACCTGTCTTTGATACATTGTATCCGTGTGGGACATAATCTTTCAACATGTCCATGATACAGTGAATCATAAAACGGACATATGTGATATCTTTTAACATTCTCAATATATTAATCACATTGCAAAAAGCTTGGAAATTTTCCAAAACAAAAAACTCACGGTTTAAAAAATCGTTAAAAGGTAGAACCATTTCTAAAAAAAAAACTTTCGTCTTCAAAAACATTTAACGAAATACGTTTTACCCTAACTTGTTTAAGTTAGGGTAAAACGTATTTCGTTAAATGTTTTTGAAGGCGAAAACATGAAAATTACTTACAATTGCTATTTAAAAAACACTTAACATACGTTACAACAAAAATAAATGCCAAAAAGTATGGAAATTATTTAAAGATTTTCTGTCTATTAATTTATCATCAACATAAACGTAAGATATGTACTTAATTCCTTAACACACACATTCACTATCTATCGCTAACTAAACTCACGTTTTTTCTTTAGCATGAATTTATTATAATTTGATGACGAACAATTTTTTCAAACTGCCTTAACTGTCTTTTCACAATTAATTGCATTCTGTTGAAATGATTCTATACAGTTGTCTGCACTGACACTGTCAATCGTTCATTGTATGAAATGTACACAATTAGTATACATGGAAACGACAGTTAAGGCAGTTTGAAATTGTTCATCATCGAATTATGATAAATTAATGCTTAAGATAAAAAATGTGATAGTTGAGTTAGTGATAACTGTTAAGTAAGTATGGTAAAGTATTAAGTACATACTTTACGTTTATGTTGGTAAATTATGAAACAGAAACAGAAAATCTTGAAATTTCCATTTCATTTGGCCCGAGCTGTGTTCAGGAAGGGCGAGGTATAAATGGAATAAATAAATAAATAAATAAATTTAATTTTTGTTACATGTTTTTGGAGTTTTAAGTTAGGGCAAAATATATTTTGTGAAATGTTTTTGAAAACTAATTTATTTTTAAAAAAAAATTTTTTAAAAAAGAAATGGTTCTGCCTTCAACTTTTTTTTTGTTTTGTTTGTTTTTTTGTTTTTTTTAAACTTTGAGGTTTTTTGTTTTGGAAGTAATCTTACTCTTCCATTTTTGTAAAATGATGTTCTTCACAATCATTACAGCCCTTAAGAACCAAAGCCTCTTTGCAGGATTTAAGCTGTTTGGAAAGTAAATACTTTGAAGAAGTTTTGCAGCACAGATTTGACTGCTAAAATTGAACACCATTTTTGCTTTATAAACACTTTAAATAGACACATGCTCGGTTTTAAAAGGAGTTGAAAATCTTAAGCAAAAGTTGGGCAAGCTGGAGGAATTCATTGCTTTAGACCTGTGTGGAGATGACCATAAAACTGAAGCGAATTCTAGCTAACCACATTTTACCCAACATTTTGTGATTAATTTTTAAAAGGCTCCTCTGTCAACTCTATGCTCGAGAAGCTAAAGTATTGCAAGACAATGGAAATATATTTTAAATGCTTTGTGTTCCCAAATACGTCAAAGTGATCTACAAAATATTGTAGCGGATTGCTTTACACCAGGCTTACTAAATGGCTAAAATGATCATGTTCAGTCTGAACTGGTTAGTACAGTGTGGATGTAGACAAACAAAAATGGTCCCACTCCTGTCCCTATAAGTCTTGTATATGGCACAGTATGGCCCTTGTTGCTGCTGTGCCATGAACCCTCACTTTACCTACCTCATTGTGCACTAGTGTCCATGTAAAATCTTCCAGAATGTGCTGAGTCAAGAATGATGAGAAATGTCCCCATAAAGGTAGAGATTTCAAACAGGGTTGGGAACCCATGTGTGGCTACACCATCTGTGGATGGGGTTGCGATCCTGGTGGTTGTTGTGTTTACTTTGCATGACTGTGGTACTGCCTGATGTTGCAGGCTCATTTAATTCTCAAAATGGGGTTGTACAGGCAAAATAAGCATCAGTCTAATATATTGCTGTTGTAGACAATGGAAAAACATGATTTTGGTGGTTATAGGACTTAGTTTCTGATTATTTTTCTAGAACTGAGTTGGCTTATTTGCGGTGATGTGCAAGATATTTGAAAATATCATTTATAATCTGTTATTGGAGCTGTAAAGTATCTTAAAAAGATTGCAACAGTATAGTATCTTGGAAGGATGCCAAATAAAAGTATGAGAGATACTTTGAAAGATACTTGGGCATTTGAAAAATTAAAGTCATGAACAGCACTTAATATCGTTATGCAGGGGTGCCTGTTGATGTGACCGTAGTATCATAAGAGCATAAGAAGTGCCATACTGAGTCAGACCAATGGTCCATCAAGCCCAGCATCCTGTGTCCGACAGTGGCCAATTTCAGTCGCATGGGCGAAGAATCGGCAGTCGCAATGGACAATCCGTTCCCTGTTGATCGCTCCCCCTGCTCCTGTCAGTAAGAAGTTCCCATCTTGTAACATACTTGGTGAATAACTGCTCTTGGAGAATAGGTTCATTAACTTACCCAGTCCTTTTATTAAATGCAGCTATACTACTGGTCCTGACAACCTCCTCTGGCAACAAATTCCACTGTTTATCTGTGCGTTGAGTGAAAAAATACTTGTATTTGTTTTAAATCTGCCACCAGTTAGTTTCATAGTGTCCCCTAGGACAAGTACTACTTGAGAGGGTAAATAACCGTTCCCTATCTACTCATTCCACGCCACTCAAGTTTTTATAAACCTATCATATCCTTCTGCCTTCTCTTCTCCAACCTGAAGAGCCCCAACCTATCAAGCCTTTTCAGCTTGGAGAAGTGAAGACTGAGATACATTGAACAAACAAACCAAGAGCTATATTATAGTATTATGACCATGATCCCCCATCACTCTGTGCTGATGCAGTGATACCCCAGGCAATCCTGCACCTGTAGGCCAGCAGTCAGAAGCTGGAAATGCGTGGGCATTGTCGCAGATATGCCACCCACAGCTGGTCGCGCTGCCAAGGAAAGCTAGTCCTGCTCCTTGCGCCAGCTGGATCCAGGAGTGAACCCCAAGTCCCATGGTGCAGAGGGGCGAGGATGGGAAAGAGGACCTATTGGATGGGCTTCTTTTGTCTTGCTGCCCCACTCCAGAGCCTACCACAGTCCCTGCTGGATCTTGGTGATAGCACACCAGCGTATGCCACAATTGCACGTTAGTTTACGCAGATGTATGTGTGACAGCTGCAGAAGTCACGCAGGCCTGATTCCTCCCACCCTGCTTTAGATCCACAGGCATGAGCTACAGCTGGAAAGGGCAAGAGAGGGACAAGGCACAAGTGCCTCAATCCATCGGTGCAGAAAGACTGCTGCACTGCACGTCAATGGTTTGATGTTGGAACGTGGGGGCCACCAGCCTCTGAGTGCCCTCTCAAACTCCCATGGAGCTGTTGGCATGGCAAGGGTTAATGACAAGTGCCAGACCCTACATGGTCTGACAATTCATTTGGCTACAGGTAGTGTCATAACAATGCCACCACAGGTGAAAATGTCAACTCATAGCTGCATTATCAGGGTCCCACCCAGGAAGGGATGTTCCCTCCCCACCTCTGCTCAAAGATAGGAGGGCAGCTCCCTACATTAACTGCACTGAGGAGGCAATCTGGTCATTTGAACTCCCCATGCTGGTGTGGGGAACAACAAGGATTGAGCATAGCTGTTGTGGCGTCTTGTGTGCACCCCATCTGGATGCAAAGGGATCTTTCTGTGGGTGCTTCCTGGACTTTATTTTTCAATGCCGGACTGGGGATGCAGGGCAGGTTTTGTACTCTTGTCCCCCCACAACCTGGGGAAAGGATGTTAAGAACAGAGTCAAACATGATTGGTTGAATGTCAGAAATCTCACTTGTATGGGTTAGGAAGCCTAACCCTCACCCCTCCTACCATCCCTGCACCTTGTTTTTCCCATTTTTACCACATCAGTGCTCTACCCCATTCTTGCAAAATATGCACCCATGCATCACCCACCAATTGCCCCATGGTATGATGGGGATGTGCATTCTGGGTGCATGCGCATAACTGGTATGGAGCATTTGGTGATGGTGTAGGTGCTATGCCTCCAGTGAATGCATGATTACTGCAGTGAGGGAGGAAGGGAGTGGGTAAAATATTGGTCTTGGGTGTCTGCTGCCCTCTGTAAGGAGAATGGCTAGCAAATGGATTGTTGCTGTACTTGGGGGTATTCACTGTAAGTGGGCTTTGGGGGAAAGAGTGAAGCTGGTTTTTGATAGCTGGATTTGGCATATGGCTGTGCCTGGTGCACTTCTTTGTACATGGCTAGCATGTGTGCTGCACAGCTTTGTTTAGATGGATCACGCTCTATATCTTTGGTTTTCCATTATGGAAATTGGAAATGTTTCATAGTATAGTCCCTCCCTCCAAAATGATCTAGTTTCATTTGCTTTTCTTGGTTACACCTTTGTACATTCCTTCATTTTCCTTCCCAATTTAATAAGCTCCAAACACCCTTGCACACTTCTAGCCCCTGAAACACATGGATAAATGCTCCAGCCCCACACAATCCTAAATCATCCTCCCAGCTCTATAAAACCAAACCACCAGGCACATGCAACTACAGCTCAAATGGTTCCCTGGTGGATAGAGCTAGTAGGCAGAGAATATGGCTGCTTGCCAACAAACTTCATTAGCAAAACTAATGGGGGAAATTGCATGAGTCCCCAATCATGGGCACAGGGATCTTATTGTTGTTTTCCCCTTCTCCCGTTAAAATCAATAACACAATGTAGGGTTCAAAATCTAGCCTGGCATCGCATTATTGATTTTAATGGGAGAAAGGGAAAACAACAATAGGGTCCCTCTGCCCACCATCGGGGACTCGCATGATCTCCCTCTTGTTTTGCTAACAGCAGTTCCTCCAGTAACGTTGACAAGCAGCCTATGTTGCCCTGCCAGATACTTTCACTGTGTATACTTTGTTTCCCCAAACTCTGGGCCAAACAAGCAGAAGTTCTGGACTCTCAAGTCTTTCCTAGTAGTTTAATAAAATTCTTAAATTACCATGCAAATGTAATTCTTAAAATATAATTATCTTTTGCGGGCTGATCTCATGCCATGCATGTGCACACAAACCACAAGCACCCCCATTACAGGGGATGTATTGGAGGATGTAGTGGCTTTACCCCTGTCGTGGACAGATTATTACCTCCTCCAGACCAGTCTCCTGGTGCATGTCGGCCTCCGGAAAGGTGCGGGACCGGTTTGTTGGGTTCGCCCCTGGAGACTTATGGAACCAGAGAGGTTCCAGAATGCTCATGGGGAAATGCCTTCTGATCTTGATGATCATTCACTCAGTGACCTCATTGCCTTCTGGGACAGCTTGTTGCATGAGGCTATCGACTGAACGGCTCCCAGGTGTCTGCTTCCAGAGAGCCGACGGTGAGGGTCGCTGTGGTTTACGGAGGACTTGCACCGGATGAAGCAGGATGGACGGCGGTTGGAGCGCTGGTGGTGCCGGACTCATGCTAAAGCTGACCGATTGCAGCATAAAGGTAGTTTAAGAGCTTGTGCTGTTGCGGTGCGGGCAGCAAAGGAGTTCTTTGCTGCCCTCATCGCGTCTGCAAAATCACGTCCAGCAGAGCTTTTCCGGGTGGTGCAGAGACTAGTCAGTCCGGCCTCTCTCCGCCTGGAACTGGAATTCTTCAGTGCCTCCTGAGACATGTTTGCTGATTTATTTATTTTTGCGGATAAAATCCCCCAGATTCACCACGATCTCGATGCTGCATTTAGGACAGTGGATGTATCAAAGGTACAGGAAGCCCTGCCATGTCTGTTGTTGTGGGATCAGTTTCAGTGGGTGTCATCTGCTGATGCAACGGATGTCCTTGGGACTGTTTGAGCTACCTGTTGTGAACTAGGTCCGTGCCATCCTGGCTGGTGAAGGCCAGCTGGGAGATGTTAGGGCCGTTGCTGGCGGGGGTGGTCAACGCCTCCCTTAGGAAGGGCAGGGTGCTGAGCCGTCTCAAAGAGGCGGTGGTGCGGCCTCCGCTCAAAAAGCCATTTCTGGACATTGACTCCCTTGCCAGCTCTCAGCCAGTCTCTAACCTTCCCTTTTTAGGGAAGGTTATTGAGCGGGTGGTGGCCTGGCAGTTACAGGGGCATCTGGACCAGGTCGGTTTTCTTGATCCCTCGCAGTCTGGTTTTCGCCCCGGGTTTGGCACGGGGACTGCATTTGTGGCCTTGGTCGATGACCTGCGCCGTGAATTGGATCAGGGCAGAGCCTCAATTTTGATCTTACTGGATCTGTCGGTGACGTTTGATACCGTTGACCCCGAGATGTTGGTGGTGAGACTGCTGGGGTGAGCGGAATTGTTCTTGAATGGTTCTGTTCATTCCTGGCAGGGAGAACTCAATGAGTGGTTCTTGGGGAATGTACATTGTCTTCTCGGAATCTAACGTGTGGAGTCCCGCAGGGTTCTAGTCTGTCTCCTCTCTTGTTCAACGTGTATATGCAACTGTTGGGTGAGGTCATGAGAGGGCTTGGCATATGTCATCAGTACGCCGATGATACACAACTTCTTGTTTTCTGGAGACCCTGGCCGTCTTGGTGCTTACCCGGTGCTTGGCAGCTGTGGGGGACTGGATGAGGACAAGTCATCGGAGACTGAATCCTGACAAGACAGAGGTGGTGATGGTGGGTAGGACTGGGGTGGTGGTGGCGGCTCCCGTCATTGGGGGGGTCTGCCCCCCTCTGGCCACTCAGGTCCATAGTCTGGGGGTGCTCCTCGACCCACAGCTCTGCCTGGACTGTGGAGGCTGTGGCGAGAGGAGCATTTCGCCAATTACATCTAGTGCGACGGCTGTAGCCGTATGTCTCGGACTCAGAACTGGCCATCATCATCCATGCTTCCATTACCTCTCGATTGAACTACTGCAACACACTCCACGTAGGGCTAACTTTGGCGATGGTTTGGAGGTTGCAGCTGATGCAAAATGCAGCAGCCCACCTCCTAACGGGGAAGGGTCGCCACGAGCACATTACACCGGTGCTCCGGACTCTGCACTGGCTGCCTATTTGTCTTCCAGGCCAATTCAAGGTGTTGGTTATGACTTACAAAGCCCTAAACGGCTTGGGTCTTGCTTACCTGCGAGACCGTCTCAAGCCTTGGGTCACCTCATGGCCCTTGCGGTTGGCAGGGGGTGCCCAATTTGAAGTCCCCCAGGTATGCCAGGTGGTGACTGCGGGGAAGGCATTCTTGGTGGCCGCACTGCAGCTATGGAGTAGGATGGGGAAGGGTTTTATTGCCAGCTGCTATTTTGTGTTGATTTTATATATTGATTTTTATATATTGATTTTATTGTTGTGTTTTTATGGTGTTTGCCGCCCCGAGCTGCCGAGTTGCAGCAGGGTGTGGGATAGAAATGTTTTGTAAATAATAAAACTAAATTTAAAATTGTGCCCCACACAGGCAGCTTGAGATTGCAGCCAATGACTGCAAAACATATCTTCTTCTCTGACCAGATAACTCCCAAAAGGATAAAGATACTGGTATCTTAATACTTTGATAAAGATACTACCCAACGCTATTTACTTGTAATGCTCTGGTGCTGATGTTCATCTGTTACAAGCAAAAGTGAATTAACGAACATGATTTGTGTCTGACTTCTCAAGATCATATATTGATCTTTGATTATAAATTTTACCTATTATTTTCTTTTTTTTTCTTTTAAGTTAAGACTGCGGCTGGTGCAGCGGATCAAACAAAAGCATCAGCAAAACTTCCTGATTATGGTAAGTTTCCTTGTGCATAAGGCATTCACAAAAATAGTTCTTTGTTGATTCCTGTGTATTTTAAAGAGTGGTGAAAATGAATGTCCTCTAGGTGTAAATAAAAGTATGAGTATATGAGGAAATGGCTTCCAATGGCTTTTTTCCCCTTTATTAATTTTTCTATAGCATCATCCTTCCAAATGCTGGTAAAGGAAGGGAAGTAAAAGTGACACTTCAGGGAAACTTCTTCATCACTGGTTGAATTTGTCGGTGTCTCTTGTGCCTCCTACAGAACATTGCAAAGCAGGAATACGAAGTGGGTTGGACTTGTCAGCAAGCTTTTAAGGGTGTTAACAAATTAAACGTTAACCTACATCAGTGGGGTGTCCCATCTGCCTGTTGGTTAGATGTTCGCGCCCACTAACAGCAAGGTCTAGGAGAATGTAGAGCCTGCTGTGCGGGTGAATGTGGGCTAATGTGCACCTACATATCTGTGTCCCTTCAGGTTGTGTGCAACCTCAAGCAGGTACAGGTCTGCCAGCACCATATAGTTGTGGGCAGAGCACCAAGAGGGTTCAGAGGAGCAACTGCTTCCTGCCCCTCTTTCCGCTCTCGCTTTCACTGGCACCTTAAAAGCCACTGTGCACCAAATTCAAACATGCATTATCCTAGTTTGTCCTCGTTTACAGCACGTACCCAATGTGCACTCTTCATGAGCCATTACGTTTTAAGGAATGACTTCCATAGGCATCCCTTCTGTGGGTGGGGATAACAGGGACTGGAACGCTTCCTGGAGTGATACTGTGGAAGAAAGAAATGGCTGGGGTAGCTTCTTGTTCCCCTGGTTTGTTGCAGCTGTGCGTTATGATGGGGTGAGATATAGGGAGGGGGGGGTTGGAGGGAAGACCTGCCTATGTATTAGGTTTGTTGGGCTAAGCCTGTGAGTGGGGGATGCCTGTATGCACAAGAAATACATGCAGGGGCTGCATGCTTGTTAGGCTCTGCACGGTAACATGCGAGTGGGGACTGCACAGACCGAACATTGACTCCAGCAGGCTAGCGTCTTGTTAGTTAACACCCTAATCCTCCTGATAGGAGTACGGGCACTACTTGCTCAGAATAGTAGCAGTTCTGGGAGGGTGTTTAGGCAGATAACTGTAGACATGAATGGCTGATTGTTGCTGTGATATAGGAAATCTGACCTTACGGTATTTAAAATTTCAATTAGTGTTTTGTTTTTACAGTTCAAACGGAGCCAGAAAGGTTTTTAGGGGATACTTTGGAAGAACAAATTGATGCATGTAAAGATTCCGAGCCTGCACTTGGTGAGCTTTTAAAGTACTATAGTTAATTGCTATAAAGTGTTTGTTTCTAAAAGGACTGTTAACTTTTTATGTGTGTAACTTTTTAATGTATCCATAACTTGGACCTAGGTATTCATCATGTACTATACCAGCAAGACTCAGTACAGTATAGATCAGACATCTTGCTTGGTAAAGTATGTACATCAATATCATAACTGATTGATTTATGAAATGCTTCAATTTTTTGGGAGCCAAGCTTGGAGTAGATACTTAATTTTCAGAGAGGAGTTGGTATGAAAAATCACCAATTTTTTTTTTTAAGTGTGTTTACTTCCTAGTCACTTTATTTTTTCTTTTTCCTGAGGAATAATTGATTATAGTCATCTGGCAAAGAAATGTATTGCAGATTATTTTAATAAACACTTTTCAATACCCCCCCTTTTTTTTTCCAATATAGGACTTGATTACATTGTTGAATACCGATCAAAGGAAAATTTAATCTATGAGTGTGAATTGTGCGACTGTCAAACAGGACAGAGTAACATGTTCATGCATGTTTTTGGTGCTAAACATAGACTGGCATACCTGGTAAGATTTTTTTAATTATTATTATTATTTTTAAAACCTGGTAGTGGTGTTTTGAATATTTAATTTGCAAGTTCTTTACTATAGTTATATTACATTTTGTTTTTCAGTGTATTTCCTTCAAGATGTAAAAATAGTAGAAATAATGTACTCTTGTCAAAGGCAAATCCAGTTGTGATAGACCACATGATTATGTCCATGCTCTGATGAATGAGTGGACTTTGCAGTTTAGTAGAAACCTTTTCTTTGGGTCATTCGGAAATGTAAAATATCGCAAATAAGCTCTGATCCAAATTAAAGGAAAGCTGATGAGTGACCATTATAGCATTGGGAGTTATGTCTTGCTTTAGTGGCTGCCGCTATTATTATTATCCTGATTTTAAGTGGAAATGACTCCTAAATAATCAAACTACTGAGCTGTTAAGCACTCTCTGTAGTAGCACAGCTTTTTTCCTCACAAATGAGCTGCATACTACTGTTTTGAGCACTAGGAACTAGCTGGACACAAAGTATGTTCCCCTGAATACTCATTTTGTATAGCTCCATGGCAACCCCGATAAGACGGAGGTGATGGTGGTGGGGAGAATGAGGGAGGTGTCGGCCCCCCTGATTGGGGGGGTTTGCCCTCCTGTAGCTCAACAGGTCCGGAGTCTGGGGGTGGTGCTGGACGCGGATCTCCGCCTGGAGCAGCAGGTAGAGGGGGTGGCGAAGGCTGCCTTCCGCCAGCTGTATCTGGTGCGGAGGTTGTGTCCATATGTCTCTGGCCCGGACCTGGCCTCCCTCATCCATGCCTTCATCACTTCGAGGCTAGACTACTGCAACGCGCTCTACGTGGGGCTGCCCTTGTTCCTGGTTCGGAGGCTGCAGCTAGTGCAGAATGCGGCGACCCGCCTCCTTTCAGGGATTGGTCGCCAGGACCACATAACACCTGTGCTCCAGGCTCTGCACTGGCTGCCAGTAGCGTGCTAAGCCAGGTTCAAGGTGTTGGTGTTGATTTATAAGGCCCTTCACGGTCTCGGCCCCTCATACCTCAAGGATCGCCTCGCCCTCCACGCCCCAGAGCGGCTCCTTCGGTCTGCCGGGGGTGCCAAGTTAAGCGGGGGGGCCACAATGGAGATGGCATTCTCGGTGGCTGCGCCGTGCCTTTGGAATTCCCTCCTGGAGGAAGCTCGCCTGACCCCGAGCCTTTTAACATTCCGGCGAGTTTGTAAAACCTGGCTGTTCGCCCAGGCCTTTGGGGAGGGTGGGTTAATGGGTTTTTATCACCCTACCCTTCCTTATTATTTTTTGTAAATTTCTGTCCTCCCTGTTCTTGTAAGATTTTTATGATTGTTTTAATATTTTTAAAATTGTTTTAACTGAAATTTGTTAGCCGCCCCGAGCTGTTTGCAGGAGGGGCGGGATATAAATAAAAATTTAAAAAATAATGTTAAAGTAGCTGTTGACACAGGTCTGAAAAATATCCTGAGCTCTACATTGTATCTAAGCTGCATTCAGGAACTTAATTATCTCACTATTAGAATTAACAAGAGGTCATTCTTGGCTGACCTTAGGGATCCAGACCTGGACTTAGGGGCAAGTCCCTGAGGCCCGGACCTTGGGGGGGTAGCAAGCCTGGTGCCGGCCTTCCCCCCCCCCCAATGGGCGGAGGCTACTGCAAGCAGCCGAAGCCTGCTGCCTGAGAGGCCCCCAGGGAGCTGCTGCCTGGCCCCGTGTGGACAGCCACGCACCTGGGCTGGAGGAGGCCTGGGTGCAGGGCACCCCCACATCGGGGGGGGTCCCTGTTCCTCACCTGCCTCTGCTGTCTGCCTGCTAGTAGTGCTGCAGCAGCAGTGGTACACTGATAGGACTGGGAGATAAGGCTGTTTGTTCACAAACAACTCCTCCCCATGTGAGTGATTAGAAGGTTGTTGCCTTGTAAAGAAGGTTCTTCGAGTTGACTCCCAACATTCTCACAAGTGGGTTGTGAATGGCATGCTCACCATATTCAAATAGACCACGTGGTGGTCTCGAGATCCTCTAGTACAAAAAGCACTCTCCCCGTCAGAATGACAGTTCCTTCCAATCCTTTCTAGGAATATACAAAAATTCCGTGCGGGGTTGGAAGGGTGGGGGTTGTGAGAATGTTCTTAGCCATCTTGAAGAACCTTGTTTACAAGGCAGCAACCTTTTGTTCTCCAAGTGACTCATCACAGACCATTTTTACACAGCTCCGCTGGTTGGGGAGCTCCATGGGCTCACCGGTGCGTGGGCGGGGCATGCACACAGCCGCGCACGCATCCCTACTCTCTCCCCCCCCC
>QEPC01000931.1:1538532-1553902 GCA_003113815.1 Sphenodon punctatus | reverse complement strand
CCCCCCCCATCCACACCCACAGAGCAACTGCTGTTTTCCCTGGTTGCTCTGTGTGTGGAGACGAGTGGGAATGCATGTTGGGGTGGGTTCACACATGCACCTCCATTCGTCATGGGTGCACGTGCTGCGTCGTTCACATGGGGAACCCTCACCCATGAATGTGCAGTGCGGGGGTGGGGCTTGGGGGCAGGGCTTGTCTTGGGGTTGGCAGCCTGAGAGGGCATAGGGGCACAAAATTCCTAAGTCTGACCCTGTAGGGATCACATTGGAGCATAGTGAAGGAGGCAGCCTTTCAGATATGTAGGGCCCAAGCCATTTAAGGGCTTTATAGGTCAGTACCAGTACCTTGACTTTTACCTGGAAAGCTGTTGGAAGTCAATGCACAAGTTATGATGTGTTTTTGGCAACCCACTCTCATGAGAAGGTGGGCTTCTGTGTTCATGAGTTGTAACTTCTGAACAGCCATTAAGGGCAGCTTCACATAGAGGGCACTGCAGTAGTCTAGATTTGAGGTTATGAAAGCATGGATGGCAGTGGCCAGGTCTGGTTCTGAAAGAGAGGATTACTTATCTGTTTTATTTATTTAAATTTCTATGCCGCCATTCCCAGAGGCTCAGGGTGGCTTACAAATAATAAAAACCATAAAATACAAAAAACTCTAACCCCCCAACCCTACCACGACGCCCCACAAACCCTCCCAATACTACACCCCAAAACAAGCCCAAACCATAACTTATCCCTGCCCACCAAATGCCTTTTCAAATTAAAAAAAAGTCTTACATTGCCTCCGGAAGATGCTTGGACTCGAACCTTTTGTGGGAAGGGAATTCCAAAGCATCGGGGCAGTAACGGAGAACATCTCTGCAAGCCCTTGTCATACGAACAAGACTAACTAACGGAACCCCCCGGGAGGTGCTCCCAGTCGATTGCAGGGCATGGAAGGACAGGCGGTCTTTCAGATACGTGGGACACAGAATGTTTAGGACTTTAAAGGTCAAAACCAGCACCTTGAATTGTGCCCAGAAAGCTATAGGGAGCCAGTGCATTTCAGAGCACTGATGTGATGTGCTCCTGGCACCTCGTCCCTAAAAGCAGACAAGCCACTGCATTCTGCACCAGCTGCAGCTTCCAAACAGTCATCCAGGGCAGCCCCACATAGAGTGCACATTGCAATAATCTAGCCTCAAAGTGGTGAAAGCATGGATGACGGTGGCCAAATCTGAAAGAAAAGGCTGCAACCTCCTCACCAGATGGAGTTGGTGAAAAGCGTTCCTGACCACCACTGCAACCTCTGACAATCCAGGTGCAGCAGGGGTTCCAGGAGCCCTCCAAGGCTGTTCCAGGAGCACTCCACGCCGGCAAAGGTTGACCGGGACTGCCATGGCTGGCTGTCATTGGCCACCATCGTGGAGGTGGGGGTGGGCTTGGCTCGAGGTCAGGGCCAGCCGGCTGCATGTTCCTATTTCTCTGGGCCCT
This sequence comes from Sphenodon punctatus, assembly GCA_003113815.1. Classification (NCBI taxonomy): domain Eukaryota; kingdom Metazoa; phylum Chordata; class Lepidosauria; order Sphenodontia; family Sphenodontidae; genus Sphenodon; species Sphenodon punctatus. The sequence continues at coordinate 1,552,426 of QEPC01000931.1, read as the reverse complement.
AGCCATGGTCATATTTGTTCTGCGGCCAAACCTGGTCCGGACCATGTCAGCTGCGGCTTCCCATCCTGGGTTGCTGCTGCACTACGGTAATGTTCATTTTTACCCATTGTTATGCTGCAAAACAAGAGGAAGAAGATTATCTTGTGTGTTAGGATTCCCTTGAGACTTTGTTTTCTGGATAAAATTTAAAATGGCCACGACTTACACTGAATACAGAGCTTATTGGCTTAGGAAGGGGGAATTTTCCTAAGAAAGGTATGAATATTTTTGAGTGTCTGCTGGTAATGCGAGCGCAGGGGGCTTATACTGCCATCATTCTCTCTCCCACTGCAAGCAGGGGAAGCACTCCTAGCTGATCAGTTGGGGGGGGGGGGGTGAGCCACAGTGGAGAGCATCTTCCACCAGAATGCGTTGCAGGCTTCAAGTGCTCCCAGATTCCTGCTGATCAGCTGTTCAGCAGGGACATGTTAGCACACTTCCTGCCTGCAATGCAAGCTCCTCCTTTGGGAATGTACACTTTGTGTAGGGGAGGGAACACTTTTGTGTTAAATCTGAAGAAAAGACATGAAAAATATTTTCATAGGTGAAAACCTGTTTCCATGTTGTTGGGGTTTTTTTCCCTTTCTTTTTAACGCTTTTAAGATATTGTAGTATGATAGTTTGTGCTTTAATGTTTATATACCCTGAATGCAGTACTGTGAACTGGTTCTTTTCAAGTTTAAAGTTTAACTTAGTAACTACACTCTGATATAGACATTTAGGGTGGACTGGGTGGTTGGAATGATGTGGATTTTAAGGAAGTTTTTAATGTACTGGATTAGATTTTATATCTTGTAAGCTGCCCTAAGTCTTTGGAGAAGAGCAGGGTAAAATGTAAATAAACAAATCTTACTTTAGCAATATATGTAAGAAAGCACTCATAAATTGTGTTCAGAGAAATTGAGGTAGTGCTGCCTTGGAAAGCAGTTGAATGCAGAACTTTTTTCAAAAAGAAAGCTTGCTTATACTGGATATATGATACTTTCATTTCTAGAAAGCACATTATCCTAACATAACGGTCTCTGAGAAAATTAAAGGTCGAGGGTCAGTACTGAACAAAAAACTTAAAGACATTGCAGCAAATATTGAAAAGAAGGAGGGAAGAAAACAAATAAAGGTAATAAATACACCACAGATCTATTAATTCTTAAATGTGTCATTTTGAACTGTTTTCCATTATTCACTCTGGAGGGTATATAACCCTTCTGTTTTTCTCTGTTTATAATTGGAACAATCTGGTGATTCCAGGAAGAATAACTTTCTTGTCATAGTTATAGTTATAGTTTATTATTATTTTAACCCCAAGGGTTTTTACAAATCGTAATATAAAATAAATATAGCATAAATACAATACAGTACAATACAACTTAAAACTCAAGACTAAAACAGTAAATATAAATGAATAGATAAATAGGTAATAAATCTAACTGTCATACGTTTATCCTATAGTGGGTACCCCTACTATAGAATTTACTGAAAGAGAATAAAACCAAATTTAAGGAGGATTATCTCGTTTCCTCTCAAAATATTGAGCACGAAGCTGCAAAGCTCTGTTATAAAAGTTGGCGACCGCCCTGGATTTGGCTGAATCCACCGGGTTAAATAGATCCATTAGGGTCCAAGTGTCTCCTGCAATGGAGTCGGTGGATAAAAAACTGGGCAGATACTTGGACCTAAGGGATTGATAGGCAGGGAAAAACAATATTACATGGTCCAAGGATTCAACCATTCTAGAGTCACAAAGCATACAGACTCTGTCCACCCACGGGGTACCATCGTAATGGCCCTCTAGGATTGCCAGGGAAAGACACTGAGCCTGTATCTTGTAAAAGGGACCCTACGTTGGGAATATGGCCATGAAAATAGGTAACCAGAGGGATGTTGGGGGGGTCAGCAATCCTTTGTATAAGGGTGCAACCATTTGGGAGGTCAATAAAGAGTTTTCCTCTTGAGATGTTTGATCTATAGAATATGCTGTTTGACCAAAGAAACCACTCCCGGCAAACCCTTTGCCAATAAGTAGTCTCTAGAAAGGTCCAATTTAATAAGTTCCACATCTATCCCTTTTTCCCATGGGGCCAAAAGGTTATCCCCCCTAGTAGCTAAAATCAGGGGATTCCCTGTCTGTTTGAAGACTGCTGCTTTTAGCCAAAATTTTAGCAAGCAGATTTTTAGGATGGAACTCACTGGTAAACAGCCAACCTCAAAGCATAACAGCATCTGGGGAGTTCCCCTAGGGACTGCCAATAAGGCTCGAAGGAACTTACTCTGAACCAATTCTAATTTAGTGAAAAACTTCAACCCCCATACCGGAAATGCATACGAGAGAGAGCTCAAAACCTTGGCCTTAAACAGTTTCAGCGCTGGAGTAACCAATCTTCTACTCTTGGTGAAATAAAATTTTGCAGCCACAGTTTTAAGAGCCGTCTCTCTTTCTTGTCATAGGTAGACTATGCTTTCCCTTGAACAGTATTATGTTAAGATCCGATGGTTTCTATTTGTAACTGTTAGTGCTTAAGATGCAGAGATTACGTAGTGTTGCATTGTTCTTATTTTTTGTTTTGCATTCATACTATTAGTCATCCTGTATCCAAGCAGTAGGTTGAACTAGATGACCCTGGAGGTCTCTTCCAGCTCCCAAGGTTCTGTTGTTCTATTCACCTGAGGACATGCTGCTTTTTGTTTGTTGTTGAAGGTCATCATCTCATCCTTCACTTATTGAATTAGAGAACTCTTTGTTTTTGTAAGATAAATTATTTTTTCAATTCTATGGACATCTAAAAGTTGGGTCATTTGGTTTATTTTATTTTATTTTTTACATTATTTTGTCTTCTGTTCCAGTACACTATAATGTATGTTAATAGGACCCAAAGATTTGATGGGTGCACTTTAAGGAAATGTACAGGCCTCCAAAATACAGGTACTAGTTTTCAGTAGTTAATGGAGGTGAACACAGGTTGAAGTTACTTTGCATGCATACTGGTGGAGTCGAGCATGCAAGTCCCCGATCTGACCATACAAACAAGTAGTCATAAACACATATTTGCATAAATTGGATTTGTGTGTGTGTGTTTTCAGCAATGCATATATATATGAGCAAGTGTATGCTTATATATTTACTGAAACTCAGACCTCAAGTGTTAATAGTAATCTGACAGAGCACTTAAAAAAAACTTTATTTAACAAGATAAAAAGAATAAGGGAAACCATTCATTGAAGTCCTCGTTATTGTTGTCCCTTCACTATTGTCTTGTGTTTTCATTGTTGAGCTGCAATAAAGTATCTGAAATTGTTCCTGAGAATGTGATGTATTTCTACTTGGCATGTTTACTAGAAAGAGCAGATCTTCCAGAATGTCTTTATTTATAGGAATACTTGATCACTGTTCACTAGTGAGATGTCCCAAAGTTGTAATTGTTTTTCTGAGCATAATAGTGTTTGCATTATCTAGTACACTAGTGTATTTCAGGATTCTCTGCTGTTCCTGTAGCAAATGGATCCTTGTAGGAAATGTATTAAACCAAGTTCATTGCTCGTTTACATCTGCAGGTTTGTTTACTGTGAATCTAAATTTAAGGAAATTCTCACTAACAAAAGTATATAGAGTGTGAATTAAGCTTGCTGTACTTTCACATCTGCCCCTGCCCCCATTTTATAGAGACAAAAATGCAGTTAATGTTCAAATTGCTGTCTTGAGTTGTGAATTTAAATTTCATTTTATGGAAAGGATGCTGAACTGTAACTACCTTAGCTCATATCCTGTGTGTATTTGGCATGATTTAATGAGCTGGAAAAAAGGTTGATCAATAAAAGAATAAAATTGATTGATGACACACTTATTTAGTCTAGAAAAAAATGTGAGGAGCTTCAGGGGAACCTACATGAATGATAGATGAAATTCAGTATTGATGAATGCCAATTAATACATTTTTAAGTGGAAAAATTGTATTATTCATTTACATAAGAATTCCCATTCTGGGTCAGACACATGGTCCATCAAGACCAGCATTCGACAGTGGGCAACTTGAGTCGCTTCACAGAAGCACAGAACAGTTTATGATAACCATCTGTTCCTGTTACACTCCGCTCTCAACAATTGGGGTCTCATTTCCTGACCAACTTGACTAGCAGCCATTGACGAGATTCCTCTAAGAACTTACCCGATGTTTGTTTGAACTCAATTATGTTCTTCGCAACATCCTTAGACATTGAGTTTCATAGGTTAATTGGGCAGGCAGCAGAGTGTGGTGGGGAAGAACTCCTGTCCCATCTGAAGTTTGTTGCGCTAAAACTGGGTGGGAGTTGTATGGACTGAACACAGACTGTAGTGGACTATTGTCTCGTTTAACACTCGTAGTCTTCCAAAATACATTAGGAACTAGAATGGACATCTGTGGGCAGGCAGATTATCCTGCAGCTGCCTCATGTGACATGATTGCACCAAATGGTGCTATACATGATGGGATGCTGGGCTTAAGACCGTCTGATTCTGTATGAAAAGTCTTACATTCTTTGGCTTTAATATACATAGATCTGCTGTCAGGCTGTTAATACTATCTTAAGAATAGATACCTTACCTTTCTTGATCCCCCCACCCCTAACAATTCAACTGTGCTGACTAAATCGAGGTTTTGTTTAGGTTGTAGTGGATCTTCCTGCAAAGAGGGATTGGCAAGAATGTAAGTATTTTCAGCATGTACATTATTTTGGTGGTGCTGCAGCAGCAGTAGGACAGTTTTTGAATGACAGAATTGTCTGACAGAAGCTCAATTATCTGCTCTCATTTTGGTTGGATGTGGAAATCAAACATGGCCTTAGAGCAAGTTTTGTTCTATTTATCAATGAACAATTACTCTGACCACTGTCACTGTGGACTGTCTTCATTTTCCCCACAGTCCGGTGTGGTGAGCTCTTACCCTGTTTTTATTTTATTTCTGTAGTTGGTGGCTGTTCCAAGATTAGAATAGTATTGGTTTTGTCACTCTGCTCTTAAGAAATGCAATTTTTGTGAAAAAAGAACTTCAGGTTTCTAGCAGAATGCTTGGCTCTTTTTTTGAGAGAGAGAAATTTCATTTGATGACATTACCGTGAATATTGACACAATTGGCTTGTTAATATTAATACAGAATAATGGACAAACATCCATATTTAACCTCCTCAATGGGAGCAAGAGAAACCTTGATCAAACTGTCGCACTAAACATTTCTCACTCCCTCAAGACTTCACAAAATAAGCAGATCAAACCCTATGGTATTTTGGAAAGGTATGCGGTATGCAAAAAGGAGCTTGCATCCATTTGTGGTGAAACTGTGTCCAGTATACAAGGGTTTTGGCTACTGCAAGAGAGACTGTCCACACAATCACTGTCTTCTCTCTCTGGCTTTCACCCAATATCTTCCTCTTTGGGATTTTTCACAAGCTGCCAACCATCAACTACTTTAAACTTTTCTGCACCCACCTGATCTCAGCAGCTCTTAAAGAGCTAGCTAGATCATGGAAATGAGCAACCCTTCCAGGTGATGGAGAATGGAAAGATGGAACTTTCTGATGGAAAAATTCTTCATTAAATTGCCACCTGTCTGCCTTGGTACAGCTTTCTGACATGGTGTTTCTAAGCGAAAAGCACCATATCTATATTGTAACACATTTAATCTGACAAAAGAGAAAAATCAGGAGCATAGAATTGATATTCATCTAAGTGTACCCCAAGGGACTATAGTTTAAATGGATAACTATGTAAAATTGTATTGATTGATACAGCTTGCACCACAAATTAAGGCCACTTGCACACGAGACAGGAGGGGTGTGTGTGAACCCATCACATCACATTCTCACTTGGGGGGGGGGGTTTTTTGACATGATTAGCCCATTTCCGCCATGATTTCAGTGACTGGAGACAGGCCTGGGTTTTCAGCCTGGTCTCCCTTCACTAAAATCACAGCGGATACAAGCTAATCGCATCAAAAACCCTGTGCACATGAGTGGGACTTCACGTGATTTCCCCACTCCCCCCGCTGTGTTTTTTTGCCTTGCAGCATTTCCCCCCCCTCATAATCTCGCGTACTAGCGGCCTAAGATACGATTGTGTGGGTATGTATTGATTGAGAGATTTAATTAAAAGTTAAAATAGGAAATAAAATGAAAAGTCTTAAATTAATCTTTAAGGTGGTTTTCTAAGAAACAAAAACAAAACCCAAATCAAAACCCCTTAATGGGAATTGTCAATTACTTAAATGCACAGAGAATTCTTTTATGCTTATCAGTTTTTAAAATTTTGAAGACTGTATGTTTTTAGTTTATTAGATTTTTAATGCTGAAAATCTTAAACAAGTTGTGTAATGCAGATAAATGTGTGTTTACTAAAGTTCTTTAAAAGTAATTTCTGCTAGTTTTAGGTTCTTACAAATTACTTTGAAATTTTCCTAATAAAAATGTTAAATCTGGCAATGCTTAAAGCATATATTTCTTGCTCACATCACAGATGACAGTCATTTTCAACAGATACCAGCATCTAATGAGATTTGGTTTTCCAAAGGTAAGCTATGCCCCTGATCAGAGATGCCCTACATTCAGTTCCATTTCATTCCTGTCTGTGATGCAATAAGCATTTGAAAACTACATCGAATCATTCCAAATTTTCAGAGACTGTTCTTGGTATCAATGGGACATACTCCTATTGATTTTGTTGAAAATGAGAAAACATCAAATGATATCTCTTCTAATACTTGCCCAGTACCCATTATGCCACTCATTACAACCAGTAGAATTGTGGCATGACATAGGTTCACTTACCTTTGATGTCAGAATGGTTTCCCTTTGTACATGTCAGGGATATTGATGTAGAGTTATGCCAGTGAAGGGGGAGAGTAGACGTATAGGGGTCCATGGCATATTGAACTTACCGGCAGGCAAAGGAGGAAAGCATGGACACTTGATTAGCTAGTGGTTGAGCCAGGAAGCTGGCTTCATGTAAGAGTGGGGTAATTCAGGACATGGGCAGACATCAGGATTGGGTCACGGTGGAGGACAGGAATAGAATTAGGAACAGACAGAGAACAGGTGAGACTGAAGACAGGCAGACAAGCTGGGAATAGACAAGGCTAGGAGCAAGATCATTCAGGGACAGAAAGAATGCAGTATTGTTCCTCTCGGCTTCCTGGGGCTGCTGGGTGACATTATGGTAGGGCAAGGGGCTAATTGGAAGACTGGGTATGCGTGGCCTAGCCAGCACAGTAGAGCCTACATGGTAAGGGCTTGGCTGAATGCAGTGTGTGGCAGTGGTGTTGCAGAGCTGCCTGATAGCTCCAGGGATGCTGGCTCAGTGAACAGGTCCAAGAGTTCAACTTTTGGAATGAGCTGCTATTGACATGTGAGTGAACTTGGGTTGGGCAGAATATAAATGTAGTTTGCTCTAGGATCCATTTCTGTTTGGTGTTGACTTGAACTCTAACTATTCATAAGTCTCAGACTCCGCTTGTGTAAGGAAAAAAAGTCTAGTTCTCCAAGAGGTGTGTGGTTTTTTTAAAAATATTCTAAAACTGGATACATTAACCTCCTCTACAGATAGGTTTTGTTTAGGTATTTTCAGCATCTTTGGGGTTATTGCGTATTTCTTTTGGCTTTTTTGTAGAGGAAAGAAAATAGATAGGAAAGTAATCCAGCAATTTAAGGAATGGGCATTAGCAGCAAAACATAAGTTGATTAAAGTTCAGTGCAATACAGACTACCCTGGGGGAACAGTGTCCATCCACACCTTGGTAACAGGTAGACAATGTTCCTATTTGTATTTTCTGCTTCTGTTAGGAAGCAAGAATGAGACGACATGGCTATCTTGCAAGATGTTCAGCCTCTGAGGCCCTTTTCAAATGAGCCACAGCTGGGGGGTGCGGTCTGTGGGCCTGCTGCTGCAGGGGCAGTGCAAATGCACACCCATTCTCCTCCCCCCCCCCCCCCCCCAATCCCCTGTGTGTTTGCTGGTTGCTCCATGCAGGGACAATGGGTGGATGTGGGTGGGGATGCTGCTGTCGGTGTCAGGACATGCTGGCTTCCACTGTGTGTCCATGCAGAAGGTCTCCTGGTTCTTTTAAAAACAATGGTGGGTGTGGGGGGGCTCCCTGTACTAACCCATTTCTCAAAGCCATTATATCTCTGCCACCATTCCCCAACTTCTCCAGGTGTTTGCTGCTGCTGTTGCTGTGACAGTATCAGGGTGGAAAAAAGCAGAGAGGAAATGGGCGAGTTGCTTCACAGTAACCTACTCCAAGTGCAACTCATCCATATGGACAGTGTTGGAGAGTTTAAACCGAGAAGATGGACTCTGTAGCAAGTAACAACCTGTTACTAGGCAGAGAATCCACACAGAATTCTTGCTATGCAGCAGGCTGCACTGTTGGGTAGGAAAGCTAACTTGTTCCATAGCAAGCATTTTTGTGTAGACAAGTCTTTAGTTGGTGGCTGCATCTTTCTGGTTAGTTAATGTAGTTATAGCTATGAACTTCCTTCTAAGCACCAATAGATATGGTTTTCAGTTATCTGAAAATATCCTTTTGTCTGGAAGTCAGGCTCATGCATTCTCAACCAAGGAAAATATTTTGGCTTTTGGGACATAGCCTATAGATGTTGTGCCTAAAGTTATGGAATTGAAAGTACTAAGGGCTTTTTGTTAACTTCTCTATTTAACTTTTGATATAAGCTATCTGGCAGCAGTAATGAAAAGCTAAACTATATATAATCTATATTATAAAATATTTACTATTTGCCATAGAATATAGGCTCCATAATATGGCTGGGTTAATGTTGAAATAAAAACAGTAACTTCTGGATTTCCAAACGTTTTGATTCTTTTATTTTTGACCATAACATTGTTTTTGTATCTTACAGAAATTTCAGTGAAAATTTACCTTTAAAAAACCTATCACTTAGAAAAATTAGTATTAAGGATACCATTGTTTTCAATTTTTTTTAGATGACAAAGGCTTTCAAGATGAGAAGGAAGAAAACAAAACAGCAAAATCTAAATCATCTGATAAGCCAGCTGCTAGTAAGGTTTACGAAAGCAGCAAAGACAACAAGGCTAAGTAATTCCCCCTTCTTTTTAAATTGGTGAAAAATTTCTTAGAAAACTACTAAGAAGAAATCTGTTGTGTATTTTGTGTAAGTGCCTTGTAATCCATCTAGTCAGTTTTATACTATACCTTTATAATTCCAAGAAGCATTTTAAAGCCTTTAATTGTTAGGAGAACGGTGAGCCTTGGCTTTTGGGCTCTAATATTCCAATTGAATATGTGAAAGACCCATGCCATGAACTCTTAATTCCTCTTTCTAAGGACAATCCTTAATTCCTGATGATATTGTTCTTGGGATATTAGTTAATTTTAATTAAATTGAATATATCCTTTCCCCCCCCATGATTGAAGACCACTTCACAGATATTATTGCCTCCCATTTTCTGGTACAAGTGGCATTGTTTTTCTTTGAACAGTCTGTGCAACTTTTCTTTAGGGCATGTTCACGGAGAAAGAAATTTTCGTAGAATATTTGGTTGTGCGGGGCAATCTACCATAGCTTGTCCCCATGACTGTAAGCTTCTAATGTGCAGTTTCCCCCTCTTAAGATTTTTTTTTCCTCACTCAGAAGTGCCCATGTGTATTTTGAATGCCTTGAAATAGGTACATCACACAGAATAACATTTGCTTCCCTGGGATTTTCCAGAATAATTTTTGTCAAATCCTTGTGTCCAACCCTACGTCCTAAACCAAACCAGTCAGTGGGATTTGTACCAGATGTCCCCTTTGGCTCCCATCCTTTACTTTCTTTGGTCACTGTGCTCTTGCTTATTCATTTTGCTGTAGTCACTTTAGTCAGAAGAATTAGCTAATTTTGAGTCCTTATTGCTGCTCCCTCATATGGAGGTTCTTGCAATGCATCACCCACAATCCAAATTCTTATCTAGAGTGGTAGTCCAATTTCATCTGACCCTGGCTCTCGGCTTCGTGGCCTCTTTCAGGAATTTGGATTTGGTCAGTATGACCTCGTTTATAAAAGGAAAATCTAGTTACTACCTGGAGAGCATCAAGTCCTTCTAGAAAATACTATGGTTGTTAATAGCTTTTAGGAAAATGTTCTGTAAAGGTGAGCTTAGTCCAGTCATTGTGTAAATACAACCCCATACTAGCTATGTGCACTCAGGACTTCAAGTGCATAGGGACTCAGATTATTCTGCTACCAGAACTTGCTGCTTTAATAATTCTGTATCTGAGATTTGCAACTTTGGCATCAAAGTTTGACTGTGGAATTTGCTCCCGGAGAAGGCTTGGTTGGCCCACACTCTCCTGTCATTTCAACGTTTATGTAAGACCTGGCTGTTTCGCTCGGCTTTCGGCGAGGGGGGTGGGGGATTTGTTTCCCTGCATATATGATGATTTTTAAAACTTTTTAAACTGTCTTATTACGTTATTGTTTTATCTTTGTTGTTTGCCGCCCTGGGCTGCCCTGTGGGCAGGATGGGTGGGATAGAATTTTTTTTAAATGCTTCAATAATCTTATTGATTATAGTTTTCTGTAAAACAGTTAGACACCATATATATTTATATTTTATAAGGTGTGATGGAAGCAAAAAATCAGAAAAGGCAGCTCCTCAAGTTCAGGTAAATACTGAAGCTAATAGTCATTTTCTGTATTTTCATGTGTTCCTCAACTCTGATGAGTAAGCATGTTTCAGACCTATACTGTGGTATGTACAATAGCAGTAAATTTTATTAAATCTGCAACTTTTAAATTATAAATTAAACATTGTGCATATTTTCGGTGGTTCTTACAATTTCCCAGTAATATATGCATGCTTCTGTTGCAACACGTAGAATAGTTTTATTTAAAAATAAATAAATCTACAGTATGAATGTATTGGGTGAAAGAAAGCTGCATAATGGAACTGTTTTGCTGTAATTACTGTATAATGAACCTCCAGGGACCACAGAGAAACTTCATTATAGTTGTGTGTTCACTATAAGAGGTTTTGGCAATATGCAATTGATAGAAATGGCTCTTGAAATTGGGATTGCAAGATGTTGACCTATATAAAAAATACATATATGAACTGTACCTGTTTTATAGAATACAGAGCAACAGAAAAAAAAAGAAGTAATATCAGAAGAATTTGGTAGCCAAGAGGAGCTACTAGGATATTTGGTAGGTGTTAAATTTATGTATTATGAATCAGGTTTCTTGGGAAAACTTAACCTTCACATGTAGCTAATACTTTGGAAAAGTATGATTTGAAAATCAGTGGGTAAACTGAATAGAAAAATTAGACAAGTCTTCTCATTAACCTAATATGTTTATGTATGATTATACATACTGAATAAAATGTGCATTCTGATTTCATGTTTGACTGTGAGAGCAATTACTTTTTCCCCTCTTAAAAAGATTTCCTACTTCAAGATGACCATATCCTAAAGTGTTGTGGGTTTTTTTTTTGTTCAAATGAGATGCCAAATTGGATTTAAAAAAGATATTTTAAAATATGAATGGTGGTCCTTCTACATCTTGAACAGGGCAGCGAGTGATCTCAAATATCCAATAACATATTTTGCATAACTGCTGGAGCCGCATGTATTAAATGAGACTTGCCTCCTGTAGAAATCTGCTTCTTCTCTTCCCAACAGTAAACTAACTTGAGGAATATGCTGTTCAGAACTACTGATCTCAGTGACACTTCACTTTACTAAGTTAACTCCCTATCTATCAAGGGATCTTTCAGATGTTATACTGAGCTGCATTGCAGGAGGGGGCGGGATATAAATCTGAAAAATAAAAAAATAAAAATAAATATACTGGTCACATAACTGTAGTTTGTTCCCAGGCTCATATTTGTGCGAATGTGGATCTAGCTACATGCTTATGCATGGGCATGTGCCTCTTACTCAGTTTTTTAATGGCTTGTGTTTATGGCTCTTGTTTACAATGTAATGTGTGAACAGTCCCAGTGTAAACAGCCTTGATGTCTCAAGGAAATGATAAGTAGTAAGGGTGGTCATTCTTCAGCAGGCACAAGGAGGGTGCTGCCTTCATTGTGACTTGGTGGCAAAACGCTTTTGTCATTGGAGAGCTGATGTGTGATAGCAGCAGCTCTGTCTTAATGTGCCTGAAGCAGCTGGGAAGAAACAGGAGCGGTTTCAGAAGGACCAGGAGTGTGTTCCACCTGCATCCTTGGCTAAGAAGAAACGAGTTGGAGGAGGAATAATAATTGTAAATTTGTCTTGATAAAAGGGCCTAGTGTGCCACCATCTCCCGTCAAGAGGAGAGTTAGAGGGGGCGGGGGGGCTAGACTCTGACTCGAGCAGATTTCCAAAATTAGCTTATTCAAAAGAATAAGGCAGCTCTGCTGTTGAACATGGAGTGTTGAAACTGCTTCCAATAAGAAGCACATTCCCAACAACTTTAACTGCATTTAACTTCAGTGACCTTCATGGAGATAACAATAATAATAATAATAAACTATATAGCCCCTTTGCCGAATGGTGCTCGGGTGTTTTGCAATATTCGTACAATAAAATACAATAAAACTCTTATAAAACAACTTAAAATACATGGAAGATCCACCTAAAAAAAGTATAAAAGGGAAAAATAAGTCAAGGAGAACCAGCAGTAGATCCTCTAAAAGCACCTGGAGAATGAAAATAAAGTCTTCAGGTGCTTTTTGAAAATGATAAGGGAAGAAGGGAGACTAATATCTGGATAGCGCAAATTCCACAGTGAGGGGCCTGCCATGGCAAAGTCCTGTTCACCCACCATTTAAAGGCATGGTGGTGGGATCCTCAAGAAGCGATATAACCAGGTCAAAAGTAATTTGTGGATTTAAAAGATTATAATTGCATAAATAAACTTGCTTTTGTTGTGTCGCTCTGGTTATAACATGGTTTGGTCTGACCAGATTCTGTTTGTTGTACTTTCATTTGTAAATTATGCATTGGCTTCTTGGTGATTTCTGGCTTATGTTAGTTTTGCTCAGAGAAGCCCCAAGACATCTGTGGCTTTTGAAACAGAAAGACTGCTTGCCTCTGTGCTGTGTTGTCAGAGCTACCACAGTTCTGCCCAGTGGGTAAACTGTTGAATAGAAAAATTAGACACGTCTTCTCATTAACCCCAGGCAGTCCAGCACTGGGGTTGCTCCTCATGAATGGCAGGCAGGATCCCAGAGCTTTGCTGGGCTACCCGAGTCTAGGGGAGGAGTTAATTCTGGTTCTGCCACCCAGACTGTTCCTGCCTCTGGGGGCGAGGGGGGAAGGTTAGGATCCCTCTTCTCTCCTGAATCTGGAGAGTGGAATGTAGTCCTTTCCCCTTCGGTTTTTACACTTAAATTCCCTCCCCCCCCCGCCCAAAGCTGGCCTTAGTTAGGCAGGTTAGGTGATGTTTATCAGACCTCCATTCTCTGGAAATTCCAGTGGACTTTCTTTTAGAGGAGCAGTGACCTTCTTCTAGCACTCCCCCTTTTCCAGTTTCCAGGGAGCCACTGGGATTGGTTCTGGCGAGGGTGGTTAACGTGTCCCTTCGGCAGGGGAGGTTGTTGCCCAGTCTCAAGGAGGCTGTGGTGCGCCCCCTGCTGAAGAAGCCTTCGCTGGATGTGGACAGGGGTGGATTGGGAAATCAAAGTGGCCCGGGAAAATATAGTGTTAGTGTCCCTGTGCCAGCGGCAAAGCCGCCGGGGCGCCGGAAATGAGCTAAGGGGGCGTGGCTTGGGGTGGGCAGAGTGTACCAGATTTGGGGCCTATCGGAGCTGAGTCCCCAGACTCAGATCCTCAGCAGCCTGGCAGGGGTGAGCGGGAGGTTATGGGGGGATGGCAGGGGGGAGACTGCC
>QEPC01000931.1:1449813-1535758 GCA_003113815.1 Sphenodon punctatus | reverse complement strand
CCCCCCACAAGCCCCCCCAGGCCGGCCCCACCAGCCCATGCCCCACCAGCCCCTGGCCCCATCAGCCCAGGCTGCCACACACCCCCGCCCAAAAGAGAACCCAGCCGGCCCCTCCCAAGCAGGCCCCAGCCCCCCTGTCAGGCCCCACCTGCTGCCCCGCAAGTCGCCTGTGACAGTGTCTGCCGCTGCTCTGCTGCGCTCTCCACGAGAGTCGAGTGGAGTGAGTCGTGACTGGCTCCTGCGCGCACAACCCAGTTGTGAGAATGTTAGGAGCCATCTCGAAGAATCTTCTTTACAAGGTAGCAACCTTCTGATCAGCATATGGGCAGGAGCTGTTTGTAAACAAACAGCCTTATCTCCCAGCCCGCTGTTAAGAGGGAGAGTCAGGTAAGCCCTCCCCCTCCCCTCCAACACAACCCAACCCTACAGGGGTCAGGACCAACAATTTTTTGGGTTTGTTTAAGAATAATTTTTAAAAAGACAGCATGACCGGCCCCCGGCCCACCGGGAATCCTCCCAGTGCATTCAATGGCCAATCCGCCCCTGGATGTGGATGCACTCGCCAGTTACCGTCCTGTCTCTAACCTTCCCCTTTTAGGGAAGGCTATTGAACGGGCAGTGGCTCTGCAGCTCCAGGTGCATCTGGACCGTATCGGTTTCCTTGACCTTTTTCAATCTGGGTTCCGCCCCAGCTATGGTACTGAAACAGCGATGGTGGCTTTGGTGGATGATCTCCGCCGGGAGATGGATGCAGGATGTTTGACACCATGGGCTGCTGCTGAGACGGCTGCGAGATCTGGGGGGTCTGGACGGGACTGTCCTTGGGTGGTTCCGCTCATTCCTCTCGGGGAGAAGTCAGCGGGTGGTGCTGGGAGCTGAAACATCATGCTCCCAGGCTTTGATTTGCGGCATTCCGCAGGGTTCGATCCTGTCTCCGCTTTTGTTTAATGTGTATATGCAACTCCTGGGGGAGATCATGAAAGGGTTTGGGGTGCGATGTCACCAATATGCTGATGATACTCAGCTGTAGCTCTCATTTTTGACCGACCCAGGCCCTGCTGTCTCGTTGCTTTCCCAATGTTTGGAGGCTGTGGCGAATTGGATGAGGCATAGCAGACTGAAGCTCAATCCTGATAAGATTGAGGTGATGATGGTGGGTAGGGCGGGGGAGGTCTGCCCTCCCATAGCCCAGCAGGTTCGGAGTCTGAGGGCAGTTTTGGATCCGGGCCTCCGTCTGGATCGGCATTCGGAGGCGGTGGCTAAAGCTGCTTTTTGTCAGCTGTATCTGGTGCAGAGGCTGCGCCCATGCATTTTCGTGCCTGACCTGGCCACTCGTATCCACGCCTTCATCACCTTGAGGCTAGACTACTGCAACACGCTCTACGTGGGGCTTCCCTTGGTTCTGGTTCGGAGGCTGCAGCTGGTGCAGAATGCAGCGTCCTGTCTCCTTACAGGGACGAGGCGGCGGGAGCATATAACACCTGTGCTCCGTGCTCTGCACTGACTGCCTGTAGTGTACCGAGCCAGATTCAAGGTGCTGGTGTTGATCTATAAAGCCCTATACGGCCTGGGTCCCTCATACCTTGGGGACCGCCTCGCCTTCTGCGCCTCAGGGCGGCCCCTGTGGTCTGCCGGAGGCGCCTTCCTGGAGGTCTCCCGTGTTAAACGGGGGACCACAATGGAGAGGGCGTTCTTGGTGGCTGGGCCGCGACTCTGGAACTCCCTCCCGGAGAAAGCTCACCTGACCCCAAGTCTGATGTTTTTTCGCCAAGCCTGTAAGACATGGCTGTTCGCCCAGGCCTTCGGGGGGGTAGGGATTTTTTTTGTAATCATTTATATTTGATGATGTTTTTATGTGGTGTTTTTGTTTGTTGTGAGCCGCCCCGGGATGCCATAGGCCAATAAATAATTTTTTTTCAGAGGGGACTGCACAGGGGTGTGGTGCCAGGACTGCTCTCGGGCCAGGATGGCGAGTTCTAGGAGGGAGAGTGTGCCAGAAGGGGAGGCCTCCTTCTGATGGGTCGGATCCTGTGCCCACCAAGAGACAGCAGTGGGACAATGACACAAAAGCCTGACCCACCTTGGATCTGACCCAGCCCACATTCTCCCTGAGGGAACGTTAGGGCACCCAGCACTCTGGTCCCCGTTCCTAGGATTGGCACAAAAGGTTCAACAGGAGCATTTCTTGCCTTCAGCTAGCAGGGGAAGAGAAGCATGCCCTACTGTAGTGAGCCACACAGTTCCTGCCCACAATCCCACTTGCAGGCCTCTTGGTCGGCCGGGGGGTGGGGGCGGGACGGGACTCAAGGTGAAGCAGCTCAAGAGTGAGTCCCTGTTGCAAGACCCAAGTTCTCTACACCCTATGCTCAGAGAACATACCCATGGGGAGGGCCCTTGGCTGAGACGGCACCTGTGCCATCCCCCAAAACAGTCATCCTAGAGCCTGACCTGAGTTTGGTGGGAGTGAGGACATCTACTCCCTCCCTGCAGTTTTTCAGTGGTTGAGAAAGCAATTAGCGATGAAGGTCTGTTCTTATTACAGGGTAAACACAGGGAGAAGTTCCAGTGGAACTTGGGGGGTTGATCAGCAGGTCTTGCCAATTCTAGGCCAGGATCAGAGCAAGGCTACATCCCCCTGGTTGGAGTGCTCTTGTCCCTTTGTCCCTCCCCCATAGTGTGGTGGAGAGCAATGGAGGAGGACACAATAAATGAGCCTACAGCAATCCCTGATCCATGAAGAAGAAAGATGGGGAGCTATCAGTGGGAGAGGACCAAGTAGTTAAGACAGGAGCTCACATCTTCCAACCTGAATTCTTTGATGGGATAGTGAGGAGGGAGGCTGCTCATATTGGTCTTTCCATGTCAGCACCTCCCTTTCGGAAGAAAAACTGGTGGAGCTTAGTCCTGCTCCAGGAACCCCCAGAGGGTTCAATTTGTGCCTCTGCTGCCCTTGTATCTAAGGTCCTTAAGGCAAAGTGAGACCAGCCAGCTAGGGCTCAGGGGACCCATTCAGTGGTTAGGTGCTTTTATTCTTTACTGGAGTCCCAGATAGGTCTATTAAGTCTCCCCAGGGTGGATGCGGGTACCTCAGACTTAGCAAAAGCTTTGGTTCTACTGTCTGACAGCAAAGGTCTTGCAAAAAATCCTTTGGACTGCAGGATTGAGGCCTTTTTGAGGACAAGCTTTTAATCTGATGTCCTGAGCAACCTGTAGGCTAGTAGCAATGGCTTCTACTTTTTCCAGGGCCATCGTTCTCTGGATTAGACTTGCCCCTTCATAGCTGTTGAAGGATGGATTGAAGAAGCTGTTGGTTGCAGCTTCATATGCAGCAGATTCTACCCTGGGAGCGGTTTGCAGTTACGTTCTTTGCCTCAGGAGTGACGTCCAGACAGGCAGTTTGGGGCGGAGAGTGGAAAGCTGACAATCGAGCGAAGATGGTTCTCATTTGGCCCCTTTCCAAGGGTGAAAACTCTTTGGGGAGTCTATGGGGAAGGCCATGATGGACAAGCCAGAGAAAAAGAGGGCTCTCCCCATCAATGCCCCCAAGAGAGATTTCAGAAGAAGACACTGTTTTGGCACCCCTAATATCTGAACAGATCCCCTGCCTGAAGGGATAGTTTCGGGGGTCCCAGGCAGTGCTGATTATGAGGGGGCTTCCCCTTAAGCAGAACTCCAGATGATCTGCCTGCTCAGACAAGCCTTCCACCAGCACCTCTTCCTGACTGCCAGTCTCCACTGCTGGATTCTGCCATTGTGGATGTCTTGGGTATTTTCATCAGTTCTGGGAGGCCTCAATGAATGACTAGTGGGGACTGGAGACAGGCTTCAGAGACTGCAATAGAATGTTGTTCTCTTCCCAGCCTTTACATGAGTTCCCCACGCTTGTGCTGCAACATCAGACTTTAAAAAATGCTAGAAGCAATCAGACAGCACGTGGAAATTGGGGCCATTGAACCAGTATCCTTGCAGCAAAGGTTCTTGGGTATCTAGACTTTTTCCCCTTAAGCTCCCTGGTTGGCACTCCTAAACTGGGTGTGTCCTGCTCCAGGCAGTAGCGACTGGTGGGTTCAAAGGCTGGTGGGTCAGTGGGTGGAGCCAGTGGTGGGTGGATGGGTGGGTGGGGAGCCAATGGTAGGTGGAGCCAAGCAGAATTTTGAAATTACTATGGAATTTTACAGCCTCTGTTCCCCATCTGTAAAAAAAATGGGAGTGTGTGTGTGTCTCTGTGTTCCCCTTAAATTGTAAGCCCACTGGCAGGGACCTGTCTCCAATCACCACCAGCAGACAATGTGTTCAATGTCAGGAGTACCATAACAGCTAGCCCAGATTTCATACAACCCAACTAACAGGTCAGACTCCGAGTTTAAAGTAATTAACCTGGGGTTCTTTCCAGTTGCCTTCATTTTCTGCAGTTATGTTTTAAAGCTTCTCTCCACAACTTTACGGAAACTTGCTTCTTAGTGAAAGCCAGTAATCACAGACTTATCACAACTCTCATCACTTATGGATTTTCAACACCCTTATGTTGCTCACCCCACTTCCCTGGGTGGTGGGAAGTTCCAGGGGCAGCCTTACTGGGTCAGTGTCCCTTCAACAGGAGAAAAAAACTGGAGAGACTTACTGTGTGGTATAATAGTCCATTTATTTACAAATGTCCTAGTTCTCCAGGTCCAGCATCACAAGGGCTCCGCAAAAGGTTCTCTGTAGCCTTCTGCCCCCAAAGTCCAGCATGCAATCTCCAACCAAACTGCAGCTCTCTACTCAGACACAGACTGAAAGCTGTCCCAATCAGTACTCAGCATCGCCCAGCCCAAACCATTGTTATAAGACATGGGGCTGGCAGACAAGCTTAGGTGTGGCTGATGGTCCTATACAATGACTTGCATTCCAGGGGAAATGAATCCCAACAGGGAGTTATGTTCCCAGTGGGCCCCCAAATCCATAACACTTACAAACAGGAGGTGACAACACTGAAACAGGCAAACTTTTTTAAAACACACACACACACACACACACACACACACACACACACAACCTGTAATTTTAGAGCAATCAACCAACCCCAAAGTCCAGCCCATGATGGGGCCACCACAAACAAAACTCACCCCCTCAAATCTACTCGGTAACCTCAGGCTCAGGAGCCAAATGTGGCCAATGGTGAGGTTTTATGCTCTTTTCCAGCTCCTGGATCTGACCCCTGGATCCACTTCCTGCCCCCAAATACTAAAAGACTGAACTCAGGATAAGGGAGCAAAGATGAGAGCACACATGAGATCCATGACAGTCTGTCCGCGACACCCCCCCACCCCCAAGTCTGCTCAGGGTAAAAGCAAGGAACCAAGCAGAACAAAGTCCAGTGCACATTGAGACAGGAGGCAAAAAGCTCCCTTCACCTCCACCCGCCCAGGAGAAACACGAAAGGAACTCCTCTCTTTTTAAAAATATATTATTATTATTATTATTAATAATTAAAAAATCACTTTTAAAAGCCGCAGGTTAGAATCAAGTCCCCCACAGTGTACATATGGGGTCACAAACCTTTAACCCTCCTCTACCCCCAATCTGCCTAGGGGGGAAACAAGCAAAGCAAAAAACCACCACCCTCTTTTTATTCCCTTAAGAAGCAGCATGTTAGAAGCAAGCCCCACAGTGCACATGGGGGCAAGCAGGGGACACAATTTAATCTTAAAGCACACAGCTCCCCTCAGTCTGTTCTTTCCCACCCCAGGCTTCCAATATACTCGGGGGAAGAAAAACAAATATTTAAGGGCCCTGAAACTTAACAGACAGGAGCAGGCAGCTGCAGCCAGGCCATGTGCAGAAAACTGGTTCCACTGAAACTGCGGTCTGGCTCCGCCCACTGAAGGGAGTGGGGAGGAGAAGCCAGAGGGTCTGTCCTGGGAGGTGTTTTTTCAAAGTGCCTTGCCAGACTATTGATTCTAATGGCTGCTGGGCTCCCATTGGAACCAGTTGCCTGCTGCTGACCACACCTCCTGGCTATGATGCTTTGGGTGTTCACTCTGGAGAGTGACCCACCTCACATCAGACAGCCAGGCCAGGTCAGCCAGGGCCAGAAGGGAGGGGGAGAGGGGAGGAACCAGACCCAGGAGCAGGACTGCCTGGGAGGCATGGTTCTAATGACTGGTGGGTTCCAATTGGAACCCATTGCCTGCTGCTGGCCACGTTCGGGCTGTGATGCTCTTGGTGCTCACTCCAGACAGAGTGCTCTGCCAGCTGGGGGCGTCTTCAGGGCAGCAGGCCACACACAGGTGCGACAGTGCCAGAGGTGAGATAAGAGGTTTGGGGGATGCGGGTGCAGGCTGGGGGGTGCCATGGGAACAATGGGGGTCATGTCCCCTAGTGCCCATATGCACTAGCCACCCTTGGCTTCAAGTATTTGGAAGGCAGACCTCAAATATACAGATTTGTGGGCAGACCAGGTGCATGACACTCCCTGTTTCTTCCAGTTCGAGTTCTGCCTTTGGTTTAGCTGGAAGCAGACCAGGCTCTCTGAGCCTGAAATTTGCTCTGAGCCATTAAGTTTCACTGATTTCCGTGGAACTGTTCAGTTCACTTAAACGTTTTTGCAAAGCCTGTAGACTATTGCAGAATAAGACACACAGATCTCTGTGGGACTAAGGAGCTCTCTTTTCTCACTCCCCCTCCTTCCCTTTCAGTGCAGAGTGGTTATTGCTAAGTGGAGGCTTGCTAACCCACCTCTTCCCATCGGGCAACCAGGAGGCTTGGATTGCAGACAGGAGGGCTCCCCTGCAGCAGGCTACCCCCTGCTTGTGGCTGGGTGTGCAAGCTGAAGTAAGCAGTAATCCTTTCCCCTCCTGGCACTGCTTGGGAACCCTTTCCCAGCACAGGGGCATGGCCCTTTTCAGCTTCCAGTGGTGGGAAGGGGGCGTGTTTCTCTGTGAGGTCTGGAGCCTGCTCGTCTTGCACCAACTCCCTGCATTGCTGTGACATTCCTGGGGCACCTGGAATGTGACACTGGGCACAGCAACCCGGGGAGTAGCTTTCCATACGACCTCCCACCCCCAACCACACCTTTCAGTAGGACTTGCGGGGACTTATTTCCGCTGTGCCGGAATGCCCGGGCTGCAAAGGGGCTCCTTCCTCCTGTTCAGCCTCTAGGCGCTAGTCCTTGAATAGGGCTTGTCCAGATTCCCATCTCACCCCGGTGACCCTGGAGCCTTCTTTACACGCTGGACACCTCCTCTCCCTCAGCCCACTGGCTGCTGGACTGGAAGCACAACGGACCAACTCCCCCTCGCCCCCCCATCACGTGGAACAGTGGTTATGGAGCCGGGCACCCCTCCAGACATTGTTCCTCTGTTTTTTTGTTCTTGGGGGAGCAGGTCTCCTCTACAGCTGATATTCCACCCCCCTCTTTTCCTTGGCTGTGGTGAGCCCTGCATGACTAATTTAAGCAGGGCAATTCCCTGGCCGATGCTCCTCTGGTTCCGGGGTCCAGGGAGCAGGAACCTGCCACTCTGGCCATCGCCTTCCACATGACGTGGATGGACCAGCATGAGAACAGGGAAGCAGCCATTTTGGCAGTGTGGCTTCCTGGGCTTGGCCATTTTGTCAGCACGGGCATGGGGGACCAAAAAAGTTGCCACATTGGCAATGTGGCCTCATGGGTGCCACCATCTTGATGGTGCACTTCCTGGGAGTCACCATTTTGTCCCTCCCCTTCTGTGGACAAGGATCCTATGAAAACCCAAGTCCTCTGGGGGGGCGGACTTCAGACCAGGCTTGCGGCCTCTCACCTGGTCAGTTCTAGGCCTCTGAGCCATTCGATTCTAACCCTCTCCCAGGAATGGGGATTTTTTTTAAAAAAACACTCCAGCTATGTTTACTTAGGATGGTGACCACGAGGATGCAAGAGATCAGTGAACCACTACAATCAAAGAAAGCAGCCCCTAACAGAAACACTACAAGGTCAAGATGAAAGGCACCACAGGGTCTGGAGCAACAAGAACCAGATCGTTCCTCCCCTGAACCAAGCACCCCTCCTTTACAGCCAGTCTCGCCCCCTCCAAATGAGGGGCCTTCGCCGGGCCTTCGCCAGCCCCTCCCAGTGGACCATCACCATTAGATATATGTTCACCTGACTGGTGTTGGCAATCCGTGAGCTATGAGATTGCATCAAGTCTGGCATACAACCTGCTAACGCGAGGGCCTTAGAAGGGCACTTTGAAGGGAGCGAACAAGGGCAAGCAACCAGCCCCATGCCAATCCCAGACCCAAGAGAATTGCCGGTCTCCCTCCGAAGCATCTGATACTGACTGAAGGGGAGCAGATCAACTACCTCTCAAGCACAGACCTCATGAGAGAATTGAAGTGCAGAGACCTCAAGGTTAAGAGGGCCCAGGTGGACAAGGGAAACAAGCCAAAGAATCCAAGTCGAGATGCTGCAGGCCCAGGTCACCTGAGGATTCCTCTGTTGAAGAGGGTGAACTTTCCAAGGGATGGCAATCCTCTGAGGATGAGCATGAAGAGAAGCTCTTCAGTGGAGCAACTTTAACCAAAACCATCAACAAGGTCACTAAGGCGCTGGATGTGGTGCCGTTGCCTGAACAGGAGAGGCAACCCGAGGTGCGTAGTGGGAGGCACAAATTCTTGCTGAAGCGAAACAAACTGTCAGCCTGCCTCCCTCTCCTTCCTACCTTCGAGACTTAAGTCAGCATGGGATCAGCCCATGAAGAGGATGGCAGGCTACAGATGGCCGGGCAACCTCTATCCATTCCCAGAGGACAAGGCATCCTTATTCTCTGCCATGCGTGAAACCTGCAGCAGCACTGGCCAGAGAGACTGCAGCCCTACCCAGGGGAGATCCCTAGCCGAAGGACCAAATGGATAGGGCCAAGAGGCATCACTGTGGCACCGCTCTGAATAATAATAATAATAATTATTATTATTAACAAACATTTATATAGCGCCAGCAGCGTACCTGGCACTTTACAAAATAATAAAATAAACACGGTCCCTGCCCCTAGGGCTTACAATCTCTGAGAGACAGGAGCTGGGGGAGAGACATAGGAAGGGGAACAGAGGGAGAGACAAGGGGTCTAACATTCATGAAGATGCGAGGTCTCAAGTGCATGTACTTGACTTGGTTACGATGAGAATGACAGCAGGAAGGTCCACGTGGCAAGGATAAGGGTAAACAGACCGTAGGTATAGGAAATAGTGGCTCAGCAGGATAAAGAGTCAGACCGAGCAGAGCGAAAGAGGTGAGTTTTAAGGAGAGATTTGAAGGTATGAAGGGAGGAAGCAAGGCGGATGTGGACAGGGAGGGAGTTCCAGCCATGGGGGGCAGCAAGTGAGAAGGGACGAAGGCGCTTAGGGGAGCAGGAAAGGTGAGAGAAGGGACAGAGGAGGAGCGACGTGCACGGGCTGGAGTATGGAGGGCGATAAGTGCAGAGAGGTAGGGGGGAGCGAGGTTGTGAAGAGATTTATAGGTGAAGACTAGGAGCTTGTGCAGGATTCGTTCAGGAAGGGGAAGCCAGTGAAGCGAAGAGAGGAGGGGCTGCACATGGTCGAAGCGACTGACGAGGTGAATGACCGTGGCAGCAGAGTTTTGGACAGAGATGAGGGGAAAAGGTGAGACCGGGGAAGGCCAGAAAGAAGGTTACAGTAATCGAGGCGAGAGATGACCAGAGCATGAACAAGAGTTTTGGCAGACAAGACCAAGAGAAAAGGGCGAATCTTAGCAATGTTATGGAGGGCGAAGCGACAGGATTTAGTAACAGAGTCAATGTAGGGTTTAAAAGAAAGGGGTGAGTCAAAGATGAAGCCTAGGCTACGGGCTTGGGGGACAGGCAGGATGGTGACTCCATCAATAGTTATTGACAGTGAGGAAGGAGAGGAAGGATGAGGGGGGAAGATAAGGAGTTCAGTTTTAGCCATGCTGAGTTTGAGTTGACGTTGAGACATCCAAGTAGAGATGTCAGAGAGACAGTTGATGAGACGAGCTTGAACAGAGGGAGAGAGAGAGGGAGTAGAGAGTTGAGTGTCATCAGCATAGAGGTGGTATTGGAAGCCATGGGAGGCAATGGATGAGGTATAGATTGAGAAGAGGTATAGATGAGGTATAGATTGAGAAGAGGAGAGGGCCAAGAACAGAGCCTTGAGGAACACCAACTGAGGGGGGGAAGGAGGAGGAGGCGGAGTTGGAGAGAGACACATTAAAGGAGCGGTCAGAGAGGTAGGAGGAGAACCAGTTATGGACAGAGCCACAAAAGCCAAGGGAGTGAAGGGAATCCAGCAAGAGTGAGTGGTCAACAGTATCGAAGGCAGCAGAGAGATCAAGGAGGACAAGAATGGAATAGAGACGTTTAGATTTAGCCACCAGAAGATCATTGGTGAGCTTAGCGAGAGCAGTTTCAGTAGATTGAAGGGGGCAAAAGCCAGATTGGAAGGGGTCGAGGGAGGAGTTGGAGGATAGGAAGTCAAGGCAGCAGGAGTAGACAACACGTTCAAGCAGCTTGGAAGGGTCAGAGGGGTCAAGAGTGGACTTTTTCAGAATAGGAGAGACTGTGACATGTTTGAAGGCAGAAGGGAAAGATCCAGTAGAGAGGGAGAGGTTGGTGATGTGCAGGAAGGAGGGGGCGACAGTGGGAGTAATGGAGGTGAGGAGGCGGGAATCTGTCTCCAACGTACTCCAAGCCTAGACTACTATCACCTTCTTTGGATGGGTCATACTGGCCTAGGCAGAAGACTCAAGGAATACAGAGCTATCCATCGAGCATCACAATTCCCTCCTCGATAGATTAGCCTCGTCAGCGGCTTACATAACAGACACTTCCGTGGACTCCATGAAAGCAGCTCACAAGCCACAGCGGCCATGGTGGCAGCAAGATTTAGAGTATAGTTCCGCACCTGTAAAGGTGACCTAGCCTCCAAAACCACCCTAACTGCTGATCCCTTCACCAGGGACAAACTTCTTGGCCCGACCCTGGACAGGATAATGGAGGAGGCTGTGGAAAAGAAAACGGCAGCACTTGTAGCCACGGTGGAAAAGAAGAAATAGAGCTCCTTTCGCCATCCAGGATACCGTTGTGACTCCAATAGAGGAGTCCCCAGGAGAATATACCCCAGAGATTCACAACACCATAAGCCCAGGTGGCAGCCTAACCACAAGCCCTCCTACAACCCAAAGGGCAAAGGAGATGGCAGGCAATCAAACCAAAAGACCCCCACCCACCTGAGTGACAACCACGGGTCCCCCTCGGAGCACTGGCCCCAGCTCGGGAGGTGTCTGGCCTGCTTCACCCATACTTGGAACAGCTCAGTAAAGGACAAGTGGATGAAGGGCATCAACAGAGGCTACCAGATCAAGTTAATGAACTGGCCCCACAGCCTATTTCTCACCTCTCCTGGCTCAAACTACCCGGAGGGACATTGACTAATGGAGGCAATCATCCCAGTTCCCAAGGAACAGTACGCAAAGGGTCTCAAAAGGGGACTGGTTAAGTATGGTTACCTTCACATACCCATTGCTCAGCATCACAGATGTCTGCTGCGTTCTTACTACAGGGGAGCATATTGGCAATATGCCTCTTTAGCCTTTGGTTTGGCTACAGCTCCCCGCACTCTTACCAAGGTCCTGGTCCCCCTCATGGCCCTCCTTCACCAGAGGGGAATCCACGCGTACCCATACATAGATGACATACTTCTGCGCTACCCCCCCATCCAGGGCCAGAGTGGTGAGGAACTTGGAGGCAGCCACAGAGTTATTACAAGCACACAATTTCCTCATAAATTACTCGAAGAGCCAAGTGACCCCAACAGTCTTCAGCACCTCAGGGTCCAAATCTACACCGAGGCACTTAGTGACAATAACTGAGAAGCACAGTGCACATGTGGTTTCAACAGTCGGCAAGCTCTTGCACATATGCACAGCCTCCCTCATGGATCTGGCCTATCTGCTGAGCTCCTTGGTAGCCTGCATCGGGCAGGTGCAGTGGGCCAGGCTACACCTGCACCCCCTCCAGAACGTCCTCCGGCTCTTTCAGGCCGACATAAGTCAGAAACACAGGATTCTCTGGATCCTGAGGACCCAGATGACCCAGCTGAACTGGACGACAACAGAACACTCATTCCCCTTGGGTGTACCACTGACTGAGCTACACAGAATCACCATAATAACGACAAGAGCCTTGGGCTGGGTGGGGGAATGCATTGCTTCCAAGGATGCTCAAGAGAGCTGGTTGGAAGAGAAGACTTCCTACAGCATAAACCTCCTGGAACTTCGGGCAATCCGCCTAGCTTTCGAGGCAGAGATGACAGGCAAGCACGTACTGATCCACACAGACAACACAATGGCGATGGCATATGTCACTCGGGCCGGATCCAAGTCAAACGTGCTCTAGCTAGAAACATCAAGTCTGTTCGCCTGGGCAGAATCAAGGCTGCAATCCATGAGCAGTGCACATCCGCGGGGTAGACAGTACAGAGGCAGACTGGCTCGGCTGAGCGGATTTGGACCCTGGGAGTGTGAATTGCACCCAGAGGTCTTTCAAATGTTAGTACACTCTTGGGGACTCCTGTCATTGACCTGTTTGCATTCCGCATGCATCGCAGGGTCCCAGCCTACTTCGCAAGTTGACGGGAGACAGAAGCCCTAGCAATAGATGTCCTGCAACAACTCTGGCCCAGAGGACTTCTTTCTGCCATTTCTGATCCTGGGCAGGAGTCATTTAGGGATCAGCAAGCCACGGTCATCTTGATCACACCCTATTGGCCAAGACGACTATGGTTTTTGGATCTGGTGGAGCTCCAAACTCAACCACCCCTTCCAGATCATCTGGACCTGTTCGGACAGAAACCACTAAGTCATCCAGAGCCCCAGTACTTACAGCTGATGGTCTGGCTACTGAGAGGAGGGCCCTAGAGGCCAAAGGATACTCAGAAAGCAATCGGGATGCTCGTGGCATCCCACAGAGCCTCCACAAATAGGCTCTACGCAGCCACGTGAAAGTGCTTCTATCAATGGTGACACGCAAGGGATCAAGAGCAGGCCCATCCAACCACATTGGAGATCCTTGAGTTCATGTAAGAGGGCCTTGACAAGGGCCTTCGACTAGCAACACTGGCCAGGCAGGCTTCAGTCCTGGGTACAATTCTGGGAGCAGGATCTAAGGCCCGCTTTTCCAAGCACCCCCACATTCAACATTTTTTTATTTATTTATTTTTTCTTCAAGGCAGCACGGGCAATACCACTGCCCCCTATCCATAAGCTCCCATGTGGAATCAACACCGTTCTAACAGCGCTCACTCAGCCGCCCTTCGAGCCTATGCACTTGGTCTGTCTCTACTTCCTGATCATCAAGGTTGCCTTCCTTGTAGCTGTAACGTTAGTCAGGAGACGTTCAGAACTGGGGGCCCCTCCATTGCACTGGAACTATGCACCTTCCACAAGGATAGAGTAGTCCTCTGAAAGACCAATCCTTTGTACCCAAGGTTCCACAGATCACAGGAAGTGATCCTACCCACCTTCTGCCCCAGACCCCAGCATCCAAGAGAACGAGTCTGGCATACTTGAGACGTCCGGCCCTTGAAGCTCTGCATACAAAGAACTGATGGACGTTAGATCACTGAGTTGCTTCATGTTATACAGAGACACCTGCAGAGGACGTCCCGCCTCCAAGGATGTGATTGTCTGCTGAATCCGCTTCTGTATAGTTGAAGCTTGCAGGGCTTCAGGGAAACCTCCTCCACAGGGAGTGATTGCCCACACTCTCCTTGATTGGCTGCCACATCCTGGGCTTTGGCGTCCAGGGTCTCTTGTCACAAATGTCATGTATTTCCTATTACAAGCATATGTGTTTGGCCATCTGTGTCCAGTGCATTGACAACCAATGTATTGAACTTGTGTTTTACTGTATTAATTTGTATCCAATGCATTGATTTTTAGAATCAGTCTCTATATGAATTCCTTGTGCTTTTGTTCAGGCCGAGGCCGCCTCAGTGCGTGTTCCAATGAACTTTTTAACTTCAGTGAACGTTTCACCGTATACAAGGAAACAGAAAAAAATGGTTGAAGTTAGAGGCCAGACCAGAGGCCTTATCTGTCTACATGTCTAAATGACAAATGATGGCAGGCACAACTATCCCCAAAGTGAAAGTTAGAAGACTTAGCTTTTTCCTTAGCTAGCAGCTGCCACACTTAATTGGTTAAAAAGCCTTGAGAAATTGTCTTCAATTTTCTTTGTAAACTGACCAGTAACTTTGAAGGCTCTTTGTTCAGTCTCCCTACTTACTCCGCAATTAAACGAACCGATTAGAGTTCTCTGTGTGTGCTTTATAGCTGACATCATCTGTGAGCTGGCAGTTGCAATAAGAGAGACAGACTCTTTGGATTTTTCAGAATGAGGTTCCTGGATTAACACGGATCTTTTTTCTCACCATTATGGCAAAAGGGGCATAGAAATGGCAATATGAAGTTACCTTCTCTTTGTTACATTTTGAGCCAATGAACAAAGCATATGTTAAGCTTCAGAGCTGTTTTCTTAAAAATAGAAATGTTGTTTAGATCATGTAACTTTGATTGACTACCTGTGTAAGCTACTGATACTTTATATTTGAATTTAAGTAAACTATGCTGTATTTTAATAATATTCTGAGTCTCATGTTTCATTTATTTATAAATATTGTCATTTTACCATACTCTGCTAAGCTGGTCTGGCTTTTAAGCAAAGTGTAAACTCCGTTTCTACAACTTGGAAAAGAATTGCCCTAAATCTAGTCAGACTAGATCTGGCTGGAGCACATAGCATTCTCTCCTTTTGTGAAAACTGAAGCTGCAACGCGACAATGAGATCTGCAGGGCAGCAACCTGGACATCCCTGCACATCTTTGTTGAACATTACAAGATCCATACTCTGGCCTCAGTGGATGCGGCCTTCGGCCGTAGAGTCCTCTAGGCCATTGAGGTAGATCTTTAACAAGGCCCCGGCTCTCCTTTCTCCCACCTGCTGGCACTGCTTTGCTTCAGTACATCCCAGTTGAGGAGTGCCAAGCAGGGAGGTGAAGGGAAAAAAGAAAATTGGGGCACTTACTGGTGAGGTTGGGGTTTTTTTTGGTTTTTTTATGAAGCTTCTTGCTTGGCACTCAAGCTCACCCAGGACCTGCTGGCAGGGGGTGAACTACCAGTACCCTTTCATCTGGGTCTTCCAGACCCCTTTCTCTCATCTTTCCTAGGTAACCCCTTGGAAAGAACTCAAACTGGTAGAATCAGGGAGTGTCCCACACCTGGTCTGCCCACAAATATGCATATCCAGGTCTGCCTTCTGAATATACCTGAAGCAGGGACACCCAGTTGAGGAGTGCCAAGCAGGGTGCTTCATAGAAAGAAAATTCACCGGTAAGTGCCCCAATTTTCTTTTTTTTTACAGTCCACAAGAAAAGCAAGGAGACCTGTGTGATTCTGGATCTCAAACATCTCAGAAAATGTCTTATAACAAAGAAATACAGAATGGAGACACTGATCATTCCTTATGGCAGTGCGAATGGGAGATACCATTGCAGGTTTCTACAGTTTGCTTATGACAACTTATGCTTCCAGTAAAAGGGCCTTCCTTTTGGGCTCACCTTGTTTCCCAAATATTCACCAAGGTTCTGGTCATTTTAGTGCCAGTTCTTGGAGGGTGGGAGCACACATACATCTGTATTTGGATGATATCCTTGTTTGTGCAGTCTGACCCCAAGTACCAGAAATGTGCAGTTAACATTTGAGCCATGACTTTGTGGTCAACCGAGAGAAGAGTTCCCTACTGCCAAGTCAGAGGCTCTTTCTCTTGTGGGTAGTCCTAGACATGGTGAGGAACAGGGTGCCCCTCTCGGGTAAGAGAAAAACTAATATCGGGAATCTCCTTTGCCAGATTCAGAAGGCTAAAGCCTCCAGTCTTTTCTCTTGAGTGCTCTCGGCTCTATGGTATCTTGCCTGGAGACAGTCATTTGAGCCCATTTTCATCTTGGACCACTGCAGTTCTTCTTGATGGTGGCAGGAAGTGATTGTCACCAAACAGAACCTGAGTCTCATTACCCCTGGAGGTCAGAACATCCCTAAGTTGGTGACTGGAAGAGAGCAGGTTCTTGGATGGCCTTCCAGTCAAAGAGCCACAAAGGGTTCTGATCACCATGGATGTTGGCCTTCACAGGTGGGGCATCTGTTGCAAAGGGTCAGTGGCCCAGGGCAAGTGGTCTAAGGAAGAAGTCTCTTACCACATTGTCTGTCTGGATTTGAGGGCCTTCTGACTAGTACTTCTGCATTTCGTGACACGAGTTATGAGCCATCACATGCTCATTTACACAGATAGTATGACAGCAATGGCCTGTCTCAACAGATGGGGGCACCTGAGTGAAGACACTCTATGTAGAGGCTATTTTATTCCTGATCTGGGTGGAACGCAGTCTTCAGTCTGTGACAGTGCTACACGTTTTAGGAGAGATTAATATTCAGGCAGACTGGCTAAGCAGGGAAGAAGTGGACCTGGGGGAGTGGTCCATGAATCCACAGGCATTTGAGCTGCTGATCAAAAGGTGAGGGTGTCTGGCGCTGGAATCTCTTTGCCTTGGTGAGGAATTATATGCTTCAGAGAGAGATGTCTACCAAGACCTGCTTGCAGAGAGGATAGATGCCCTGGCTCAGTCCTGGACATTTCAATTTCTTTATGCCTTTTCACTGATTCTTCAGTTGCTGGTAGTACTTGGGGAGATCAGGAATTGGAATGCAGAGATTGTGCTCGTAGCCCCAATATTGGTTGAGGTGTCGCTGGTTCTCCAGCCTTGGAGAGCTTCAGATTAACTGCTTCATGAGTCTCTTTCAGTGAGAAGATCTGCTGATATAGGGTCTAGTCCAGTATTGGGGCGTGGATTCTCTGAAACTCTCTACCTGGAGGTTGAGTGCACTCAGATCACAAGGTTTGGATACTTAAAATTCTCGTTACCTTACTGGCAGGTTGATGAGGACCCACTACTATAATTTGCAATACTTCATGGAAGGCTGTACTTGTTTGGTGTCGAAGGAACCATAAAGATGTGACCTCCCCAGGAGTGCCTGAAGTTCTAGAGTTCCTACAGGAAGGCTTTTTGAAGGACCTGAGTGGTGGTACCCTCTGCAAGCAGACCTGGGCTCTGATGTCTGTCTTGTGCTGTGATGGGAAGGAACTGCTACTGAATCGTACTTGCATGAAAAATTTCCTCAAAGTGGAGTCACTGGCCTTCCCTACGGTTCAACATGGATTCTCTTCTTGGAGACTGAATGTAGTCTTGAGTCTTGCAGAAATCTCCTTTTGGACTGCTGTATGCTTTATCAATAAAAATTGTGTAATTCAAGGTCTCACTCTTGGTGTCAATCACCTTGGTTAAGGGGATGTCTGAATTGGGGGCCCTAGCAGCAGACCTGGAATTGTGTATATTCAATAAGGATAAAATCTCTCCATCTACATCTGGGTTTCATCCCAAAAGTAAACTCGGCCTTTCATAGACGGCAAGACATGGAACTTCTGTCTAGCCTTCAACATCCTCAAGAAGCCTGTGGCGTAAGCTAGACAACCATAGTGCACTTAAAGTTTACCTTGAGAGAATGAATGTATTTAGAATGGACTCGGGTTTGTTTATAGCTTTTTGAAGGAACCAGAGGGGTTGAAAGGTTTTTAATGCAGCTATCTCTAGGTGGCTGACAGGATAAATTTCTGTTAACATACAGATCTTTTGCATTTAGAATTGCTCCAGGGAATCGCAGCACAATCCCTGTGTAGCGCAACTACTAATGCAGCACTGTTGCAGTGGGCTACAGTGGAAGAAATTTGTAAGGCAGCACGTTGGTCTTCAGTTCACATCACTCGTCATTATCTTTGTACTTGTGCCTCAGCCTAGGTGGCCTTTGGCCAACGGGTGTTTGAGTGTTCTGTTTTCGGTGGCCCTGGAAAGTTGGATAGGAGTGTGCTTTCCTTTTATCTTTGCCCATGCGTGTTGGTGGGCTTTACTGTTTCGGTACGTCCCAGCACTGGACTACCTGCCTCACAGAGAGAGGGGAAAATTTAGACTTACCCAGGGAATTTTCCTTCTGCCCTTTCCGAGAGGCAGGCAGCCCACCCCACCCTGTCCTGTCTTTTAGCTTAGTCCAAGACATTATCAGGGACTAGTATTTTCCCCCTCAAAGCTTTCTGTTAGAAAGTTTTGGCCTGTTGCCTCTTCTTTATAGAACTTTTTTGTCTTGAGTTCTTCATTAGCTTTGGTAGTATCAGTCTTGGTGGCGAAGCCAGAATTAGCTTCTCCACAAAACTCAGGCTGCCAAGCAAAGCTTTGGGATCCTACCTATCCTCCATAAGGTGGAGGAGTACCTTCAGTGCTGGACTGCCTGCCTCGAGGAGAGAGTAGAAGAAAAATTCATTGGGTAAATTGGTGACCAGGTAAGCCACCAAATTTTCCTTTCTCAGCTTTAAAGGAAAGATCATGTTGTGAGGGCTTCTGACCTTGAGATAGTCTTTGTGGTCTGAAATAGTCAATGAACTCTGGATATTGGAGCTACTACAAGTCTTCATGTCATCAACCTTTTAGGGAGAGGGAAAATAGCTGAGACTTGGCATCTTTTGGAAAAGTTAATATTTATAATTCTGTGGATTGTTTTTGCTGTTTGGAGAGGATTATCCACTTAATTTGTTTTTTTAATGAATTATTATGTAAAACTACTTAAATATGGTGTAATTTTCAGAAGGGCCCAAGTCCCATTTTCAAAAAGAGATGAAGACCTATAGGAGCCTAAGTCTCACTGAAAAAAGTCAGTAGGCTCCCGAGTACTGGATTCAAATCTGAAAATGGGTGTAGACTCCTAAATCACACAGGCAATTTTGAAAATTTTATCTGAAATGCTTAGACATTGGATAGGCAAATTTAAACCTCTGCTGATATAAGCTAGTATAATTTACTAACTGCTTTGATCAGAGATACTAATAGTTCATGTGTTTGTGTATTTGAAATAAAATTTGTACTTTTGATAAACGTGTTTTGATATGTTCTCCTCCTCCCCTCCCCCAGCAAAGCTTTGAGATACTGAATGAAGATGATGCTTCATTTATACTAAAGGTTACGCAGAAACTTACAGGAACATTGGTGAAATATCGACAAAAGTTTGCACCAGAAAAGGTAACTTATCTTAGTGCTCACTTTTGTTCACTGTTCATTTTTTGTCTTGCATATGACTTTTTAAAAAAGTACAAATAAAGTAGTCCTACTGTAGCGACAGTCTAATCTTTGGCAATGAAGATGTTGAGAACTTAAATTAATTTTGGGTGAAAAATTCATATTGGTTTGTGACTAACAGCCATGTTGGCTGGAAGACTAAGCATAAGGCGTTTCACCAGTATGACTAGTATCTGGCTTTTTCTTCATTGCTAACTGGTTCTGTTAATCCAGTTAATGCACAAAACCTCTACACGGTTTGTGAGTTAGGACTGGTATGCTTCCTCATCTTTCCTCTATCAAACTATAAAATGACATAACTTGAAAGATTAAAGCCACTCTCGTTTTTTTATTTAAAATCTGCTGCTGTTTTGCAGTAAAACTAGTCATTGTAAACCAAATACTCTGGAAGACGCTACAAATGTTCCAAAAGAAAAATCAAATAAAACAAAACGGTCTTGCTATGAAATCCTATGATAAGGAGCAGCTAGCACAAAAGTAGAAAGTGAGAGAAATAGTTGATACATTGTTCTTTATGGTAGGGTTTTGCAGCCTGAGATAATCTTACCTATCTTTTAACTGCAGTCCGAGGTTAGATATAAGATTGTCCCTAGAATTATTGATTGATATATTATATCTTTGAAAATGGGATTCCCGGTGATAGCAAAAAGCATTAGCTTCCAACCCTAGAGACAAAGTGGTTTGAATTATATCTTATTGGACTAACTTGTTGGAAATAAGCAATCTTTCAGGCCACACAGGACCCTTTCTCAGGCATGTAGTGTAGCCAGTAGAAACATATAAACTGAGCAAATGTACAGACTGGGTCTTTGGTGAATGAGTCATGGTTCCTTTACCCATGATTGTCACATCTGTGACCTTTTTTAGTGTGCTAGTGGCTGAATTTTGCAAGAGATGGTTGTTTCAAAATGCTTTAATTTATGTGTGAATGTGGTTTTTTTTTGTTTATAGACCTCTTCAGATTCTGAGCCAAATCAAGAAGAAACAACTGATCAATGTTCAGAGCAGCCTGTCATGACTTCAGTGGTTATTGATGACACTAAGACTGGTAAACATTTAAAAGATTTTAAGACTTCATTTTTTTAAATGTAGTTTCTATGTGGTGTTGATGTGATGGGACTAATTAAATTTCAGAAAAATGAAGAGCCCATCCACTGAAAGAAATGTTTTGAATGTAGATGCAGATTCAGGAGTCTTGAAACTTGTATTTAGTAAGGAACATAATTTTTTTTTTTTTAAAAAGTCTCTTTTCAATGTGGTATTCCAAAGAACATTCAATATGATCATACTGTTAGGATGATTTTTTATGCTGGGATCGCTGTGAAAGCAAACAAGTACTTTAATACCCCTTTCTTATATTTTGCCCAATCTGTCCTTTACTTCCCCCAGAAGCTAAGAACAAATGGGACTCGGGACAGAACCTGTACAAAGTTAACTAAATCAGTTTAGTTAATTTGGTACAGCTTGCTCGTCCAGCAGCTAAGCAATTGCAGTTGATAGACCTCTTGCATTCTGTTGATGCATTAGCAGAAGAAGAAATGTTTCCTCTATGAAGAGTTTGTCTTAACACAAGCAGGTGCTTCCTCCCCCCACCTTTGGTGGTATTCTTGGTTCTTCTTCGAGGATCTCCGCGATTCTCACTCTTGGGATTCACTTCCTGCTCCGCAGGTACCGGAAAACCTCTAACTAGCAGTCTCCAGGCAGACTAGGCCTGAAAATAGATCTTAAGGTGAGGGCTCTGCCCCTCTCTCCCCCTCCCCTCCTGTGAAAAGAGCGGGAACGTAGTCTTGCGAGAGCAGGAATCTATATATAGGAGGGAGGAGCCCTCGCCGCCTCAGTTCCTTCCAACCACGCCGTGTTGGAAGACCTCCACGTTTCTCAACGTGTTTCAGCAGTCGAACGACTTCAGTTCTTCTTCTGCTTCAGCTTTGACCTCAGAAGAAGACCAACTTCTATGAATGAAGAGACAGTCGCCCCTTGCGGGCGCCCCTTAAAGGTTGAGCTGTTCTTTCTCCTCAGAGACGCAGTGTCCCTTGCGGGCTCCCCTTACGGGAATTACTGCTCTCTGCCACCCGGTGGAGCCACGGGTGTCAAAGGCGACAGCATTTCCTGTCTTGTTTAGGCGAGGGACATTACTCCCGCAAGTGCCCTCATTGTGCCTCCCTCTCGGCTCGCACCAAACGCACTCGAGCCTTGTGTCTCCTGGACCTGTTGACTCCGCAGGCTCTGGCAGCAATAGTGAGTACGTCCAGCCCCTCGGACAGGCCTTTAGCTCCTACTGGCACGGCGGAGAAGCCCCAAGACAGGGCACTCATCTTCCCACCGCTGCCGCCTGCCTCGGCACTGGCATGGGTACCATTCCCGCCGGTTGCTCTGACTCTCGGTACCTCTATACCTACTCCCATTGAGTCGGCTGGTAGGACTCCTACCGTCTTCCCCCCCCCCAAAAAAGAGAGGCAGGCTGAAAAGAGGGAAGAAAAAAGGAAAGAAGTGGTCTCTCAGCGCTGACACTCTGCTCAGAACCTTTCAGGTGGAGACCATGTTTTCCAAGCCCCTAGAGAGCACGGTACTGTCTCCGAGTGTCTATTCGCAGGCTGCCTCACCATGCTCCAGCTGCAGCATGCGTGAGTGAGCAGCAGCTCTCCCCGGCGCTCCCGCCTAATGTGCCTCGTCACAGCTGCTCCCCTGAGGGACACTGCCGACACCAACGGGGACTGCTCATATGGATCGCAGATCCAGATCTATGATCTGCTGACTACTGGTACCATAGATGCCAGGGAGCCTGGTACCATGGGTACCCATGACTCCTGGTACCATGGGTACCTATGGAGCGTACCAGGACTTTGATCCGCTGACTACTGGTACCATAGGTACCGCTCTCGCAGGAGATCGCCACTGTTCACTGGTACAGTGATGCAGGACACTTCATTGGCTACACGTCCAGCACCACCCTTTGTGCCTCTGACTCCACTATGACCACCACCCACGGCGTCGGTGTCTCGGCCTCCTGCTCCCCGGTGCAATAGGCTGCCTCGCCAATGCGACTTCAGCCTCTGCCGCCCCCTGCACCGGTGGTACCGGCTACCCCCATGGTACCAGTTCCACAGTTGACAAAGCCTCTTGGATCTGTGCATCACCAGGGCATAAGGTCAGCACCCCCGTCTGGGACCTCCCTCATCGAGACACTGTTCGACGATTGCCTCGCGCCTGCTGGGTTTCTACCCTCGGCGCAGTCCACACTATCTCCGACCCCAACCCAACCTCTCCACTGAGGACGTTAAGCCCTTCCAGGCTTTTCTTAAACGCCCCTCTGCTGCACTACCTAAGCTTCCCACTAAGGTGATCAAGCGAGCTCAGTCTGGACTGGTGTTTGGTATCTTGGGGTCCGGAGATACAGGGCACATCTCCATCCCTATACTAGACAAACTCTTAGAACCAGCTAGACAGTGTGGGCCTACCTCCTCCTCCCAATAAATTGGCAGACTCTCTCTATGCCTTATCTAAAAGGTTTATGAGATGTTCCACTGGCACTCGGCTCCTATTCTTAGTCGTTGAGCTGCCTCCCTTAAGTCCACATCAGGGGGCATCCTAACCTCGCCTGTGGATAGGGAAGGTACATGCCTCGACGTCCTAGGACGCAAGATCTTCTCTTCCGAGACCCTTTCCCTCAGGGCAGCTTATTATGCATCTGTTCTCTATGGGTACCAACAAGGGTTATGGGCTCAGCTCTCCAAGGTCTCTGATCGGGCTCAGCTCCTGGCCCTCCAAAGAGAGGGCATGCATATTGCTCTAATTGCAGTTGATAGACCTCTTGCATTCTGTTGATGCATTAGCAGAAGAAGAAACGTTTCCTCTATGAAGAGTTTGTCTTAACACAAGCAGGTGCTTCCTCCCCCCACCTTTGGTGGTATTCTTGGTATTGATGGGAGAATACCTTGCTTATGCCAAAAGGTAAAAATATTTCAATACTCTAGTGCATCTGCCGTGGGTTAGCAAGTCTTCTATAATATGGCAGGTCTAACTTTTCAATATGGTATAGCTTCTGAAGATTTTAATTAATATGATGTGAGGACCTATGATGCCTCCCTATACCTCCCTCACCTCCTCGCCCTCTATCACCTCCCTCCTTCTAGCCTTTCTCACGCACCCCCTCCTTCTCCCTCTTCCATCACCAGCGGCCTTTCTCCAGCCAACCTACCCCTTATTCTCACCCATGCCCATCCCCCCTCCCCACCCTCATCCCCCCTTACCCATTCCCCCTAGGCCCAAACCCGCGACACCCAGGTGTTCCACAGACCATTGTGGCCAATACGAGGCCAGTGCACGACTCACACCCCGCAAACCAGGCCGTTCCCCATCCCCCAACCTCATCCGCATCCCGTGCCTTCCCAAACACCAATTGCCTTTTTCCTGCTCCCTCTGGAACTGCCGCTCATCCGTGGCTAAAGCTCCCTTCATCCACGATCTCTTCCTCTCTCGCCCCTTTCAACTCCTTGCTCTTACAGAAACCTGGATCACGCCCTCCAACTCTGTTACCCCGGCCGCTCTATGCTCCGGGGGCCTGTCGTTCTCTCACCGCCCCCGCCCTGAAGGCCTGGGTGGTGGTGTGGGCTTACTCCTTGCTAAGCACTGCCAATTCAAAACCCTCTCCCCTCCTCCCTCCCCCTCCTTCCCTTCCTTTGAGGCCCACTCTGTGCGCTTATACTCCCCTCTACACCTTCGGGTTGCTGTCATCTACCGCCCCCCGGGTTCCCTCTCCTCTTTCCTCCCGGACTTTGAATCCTGGCTCACCTTCTTCCTCTCCGATGATATCCCCACTCTTATCCTTGGTGATTTCAACATTCACGTTGACACGCCCTCCGCCCCCTCTGTTTCCCGCTTTCTCTCT
The DNA here is from genome assembly GCA_003113815.1 of Sphenodon punctatus. Taxonomy (NCBI): domain Eukaryota; kingdom Metazoa; phylum Chordata; class Lepidosauria; order Sphenodontia; family Sphenodontidae; genus Sphenodon; species Sphenodon punctatus. Next base: position 1,511,649 of record QEPC01000931.1, on the reverse strand, counting down.
CTCGCTTCCTCCTTTAATCTCCGACTCTGGACCGACTCCCCCACTCATACTGACGGCCATTCCCTCGACCTCGTCTTCACTCGAAACTGTTCTCTAACTGACCTCTCCTTTGACCCCTTCCCTAGTTCTGATCACTTCCTCGGCTCCTTCAGCCTTTCCCACCGACCCCCCTCCGCCTCCCCCTCTATGCGCCCCTTCCGCAATATGCAGGCCCTTACTCCCTCGGAGTTTGCCGCACATCTTTCCCCCCTTCTCCCCCCCGTTTTCGCCTCCTCCTCCCCTGACTCTGCTGTCTCTGCTCTCAACGCTTCTCTCTCCTCGACCCTTGACTCTCTTGCCCCCCCCTCTGCTCGCCCCGTCCGCCCCCTCGACCCCCGCCCCTGGCTTACCCCTGCCATCCGCTACCTCCGCTCCTGCGCCCGGGCTGCCGAACGCCTCTGGCGCAAATCCCGCTCCCTCCCTGACTTCCTCCATTACAAATTCTCCCTCTCCTCCCTCTCCTCGGCTATCTCCCTAGCTAGGCAGCGCTATTATGCCTCTAGGATCGAATCTTTCTCCCGCGACCCTCGCCGCCTTTTCTCTACTTTCGACTCCCTTCTCAAACCCCCCTGCCCTCCCCCGCCCTCTTCCCTTGCTGCTCGGGATCTTGCGTCGTTCTTCACCTCCAAGATTGACAAGATCCGTCGGGATATTGCCTCCCGCCCCCCTCCGCCCCCCGCTCCCCTCCCGCCCCCTCCCCCGCCCCCCTCCCTCCTCGCATCCTTCCCTCCTGCCTCTCTCCAGGAAATCTCTGCTCTTCTCTCTTCATCCAACCCCTCCACCTGCCCCCTTGACCCGATCCCCTCCCGCCTCCTGACCTCTATTGCTCCCACTGTCGCTCCCCCCCTTCTGCATGTTGTCAATCTCTCCCTTTCCACAGGCTCCTTCCCCTCTGCCTTCAAACATGCCACTGTCTCCCCCATCCTCAAAAAGCCTACCCTGGACCCTTTCGATCCCTCTAGTTACCGGCCGGTCTCCCTCCTTCCCTTTGCTTCGAAGCTCCTGGAACGTGTCGTCTACTCCCGCTGCCTGAACCTCCTCTCTGCCAACTCCTCCCTCGACCCTCTCCAGTCCGGCTTCCGCCCCCTCCACTCTACTGAAACTGCCCTGGCCAAGATCACCAATGATCTACTTGTCGCTAAATCGAAGCGCCACTACTCCGTTCTTGTCCTCCTTGACCTCTCTGCCGCCTTTGACACTGTCGACCACTCGCTCCTCTTGGACTCCCTTTACTCTTTGGGCTTCCGTGGCTCTGTCTTTGACTGGTTCTCCTCCTACCTCTCTGACCGCTCCTTTAATGTCTCCCTCCCCGAGTCGACCTCCCCCTCCCTTCCCCTCTCGGTTGGGGTTCCCCAAGGTTCTGTCCTTGGCCCTCTCCTCTTCTCTATCTACACCCGGTCCCTTGGTGAAATTATTGCCTCCCACGGGTTCCAATACCATCTCTATGCTGATGACACCCAACTCTATCTCTCTACCCCCTCTCTCTCCTCCTCTGTCCGCTCACGCCTCGTCGACTGCCTCTCTGATATCTCCGCCTGGATGTCCCGACGCCAACTCAAACTGAACATGGCCAAGACTGAACTCCTCATTTTTCCTCCCTCCCCCTCCTCTCCCTCTGACCTGACCGTCTGCATTGATGGGGTCACCATCCGTCCTGTTCTCCGTGCCCGCAGCTTGGGCTTCATTTTTGACACGCACCTCTCCTTTAAACCTTACATTGACTCTGTGGCCAAATCCTGCCGATTCGCTCTCCTCAACATTGCCCGCATTCGCCCCTTTCTATCTGTCTCCTCGGCCAAAATCCTTGTTCATGCCATGGTTATCTCTCGCCTCGACTACTGCAACCTCCTCCTTGCTGGCCTCCCTCGCTCCCACCTGTCCCCCCTTGTGGCGATCCAAAACTCTGCCGCCAAGGTCATTCACTCTGCCCGTCGCTTCGACCATGTGACGCCTCTCCTCCTCTCCCTTCACTGGCTCCCCCTTCCTGAACGTATCCTGTTCAAACTCCTGGTTTTCACGTTCAAATCGCTCCATGACCAAGCTCCCCCTTACCTCTCGGACCTAATCGCCCTACGCGCTCCTGCGCGCGCTCTCCGCTCTTCCGCTGTCCCCTCCCTCGCTCTCCCTCGCTTCTCCTGCTCGCCCAACCGCCTTCGTCCCTTCTCCCTCGCTGCCCCGCATGCCTGGAACTCCCTCCCTGCCGACGTCCGCCTCGCCTCCTCCCTCCGCTCCTTCAAATCCCTCCTCAAGACCCACCTTTTCCATGCTGCCTTTCCCAATGCCCTCTAGTCTTTCCCCTTGCTCTTACTGTCAGCCCTCCTCTGCTGACTGCTGCTACCGACCACCTTGTAACCAAGCCAAGTACACGCACCTGAGACTTCGCATCCGCCTGAATGTTTGTTTGTCTTCTCCCATGTCTCTCCCGCTGTCCCCTCTCCTTGTCTCCCCCTCCTTGTCTTTTAGATTGTAAGCCACAGGCAGGGACCGCATCTGATTGTATGTTCTGTACAGCGCCAGGTTGCAACTGGCGCTTTATAAATGTTTAATAATAATAATAATAATAATTTGTAAAACTTAAATTTAACTGTAAAATGTAAAACAAATTGTAACTAACAGATCTTTTTCCCCACAGGGTTTTCAACAAATGACACCTCAAGGCAGCCTCCTGTTCAACAGTTAGATGAAAGCATGGGAGCAAAGTCCGTTATTAGTCATTCACTCATGACAAAAGATGCACCATCTACTTCTAATTATTCAAGAAACAATGCTTCCAATTTGAAACGTGGGACTTTTATATCCTCATTCAGAGAAATAAATGATGAAGAGTCCTCGGAATCCTTTCCTGCTTCTGAAAAGCCACCTTCCTCCATGTCAGATGAAAAACCTTCACTTTGTAATCCGACAGATGTGCCCCACAGCTCTTTAACTGGATATTCACCGCATGATAATAGTGTCATTGCTGAATTTTTCAGCACTATAAGAAATATGCATGTTGGTGAAGTTACAGCTACTCTGCAAAAAATAGCTGCCACAAACCCTGCTTTCAAAGGTATGCTGCTTGCCTGCACTAATATAAATGTAATTAGTTTGCATTCTTTCATTTTAATGGGAAAAGTTCTGTGGAAGTGGGGTAGTGTTATACAGCTTGATGGTGTTTTCTTGATGTGTAAAATCTGAGGTTGCTGAAACTGTGTTTCCACCTCAGCTTTTTTTGCCTCTGACTTTGGAAGTATTTCCTCTTGGGGAAATAGCTCAAAATGCATTGTTTCCTCTAAAGATATTACTAATGATGATGTACAAGATGTCCAAATAGAAATTATAAATCGTATTACTGGAGATTTGCAAAACAGCAACCTGGAGATCACTGCATATATTCACCAATTACTATGCCCTAGACCAAAGATTTCTAAACCATGGGTCATCACCCCAGATAGGGCTATGACATTTGCAGGAGGAGTCACAATCCCAACTGATATTTGATATGCTTTGGAGGTCTTTGTTGCTGGTAAATCATGGGATTTTATTTGATTCTCAAAACTGTGTCTTACAGGTTTAGGAACCACTGCCCTATACCTTACTGCCTGAGTTAGCCTCTAGGTTCAACGTGTATATGCAGCCATTGGGTGAGGTCGTGAGATGGTTTGGGGTGACACCCAGCTCTACTTCTCCCTTTCATCCAACCCAGACCCGGCAGTCTCGGTACTTACTTGATGACTGGCAGCTGTGTGGGAGTGGCTGGAAGTTTCCTGCCACCGGTTGAAAGGAATTGCCTGCCTCATTGGACCCTATCAATTGGCGTGGTTTCCTGGGTTTGTAATGTCAAGACACCGCAGAAAAAAAAAGTCTTCCCATCTCAGAATCCTAGAGAGAGCATGTCCTTGGTAGTAAGAAGTTCTTCGCCAACAGGGATTTTTTCATTGTTACCAGTCCAAAGCTTAGCCTTGTAAATCTGGATGGTTTAGCTTCTGCTGGCAGCAACCCTACAGTCCAGGAAGGTCAAGACAAAACCCCCTTTGCATCACCGCTCCCCTCAGTCTTTCCCCCTTCTCCAGTGTCCCCCTTCCCTCCTTCCTTTTGTTGCCATTGTCTGTTACATCCCCCACTGTGCTTTGCTTATCTTCAGCTCCATTTACACCTTATTTCTGTGCTTTATTCACTCACTACTTTCCTGTATCTTTTAATGTACTCCCCACCCTCCCTTCGCACTCTTTCCCTTCGTATGCTTATCTCCCCATGTTCTCGGTTTCGATTACTTGGCTCATTTATCACCCTTCTCCCCCCCCCCCCTCAATCTCTGTTACATGATATATAGCCATTGTATTTTGCTCAGATCTTTAGTTCTGACTCCTCCTTGCCAGAGGATGGACCCTGTGAGGTCCAAAAGCTTGCACGTTTCCACCACCAATAGTTGGTCCAATAAAATATATCACTTGAACTATTTGTCTCTGCCAGGATCCTAGGCAGTCCTTTGCATTGTCTTTCTCCCTCTGCCTCCGGCTAATCCTCCGCACGGGTAGCTCTGCGGATGGCCGCCAGGAAGCAGAAGAAAAAACACTTCTGCACCTGCGCGTGGAGCTATCCTTGTCGAGTTCCTCAGTCCGTCTTCTGCCTTCGGGCCGTCGGGAGTGCGTAGCCGCCTCTCCGAATCTGAAAGGAGACAGAAACGGAACAACTAAAAAAAAAAAAAAAAAAGGAAACAGCAGGAACAGTTTCTGTCTGAGCTCGCAGCCTGGCAGTTGGGCTGATCGACAGCGAGCGGGCGGGGCTCTGAGGGCAGCGTTACTTTCCCCATCTGGGAGGAGCGCGAGAAGCCCAGCCGGTTCCCCTGCACTACGCCAGGGAACAGGGGAGCAGAAGGCTACAGATTACCAGCTAAGTCTCCCCCCGCCTTGGAAGGGGCACCGCACAGCGGGAGCCCTTCCAGCCGCAGCGCAGCCAGTTCTCCATCAGCAGCGCCATCCCCGCGAGCCAGAATGGAGGGAACTTCCAGAGGGAGCAAGAAGGACAGCGCGCAACAAGCGGCTACCCCCCAGGACGCCAGTCAGGTAGACATGCCCATGCTGGCAGATACCATGGGGAAAATCTTGCGATCACTAAACAAATTATGTGATTTGCAAGCTAAAGGATCCCACAGAAACCCCTCCCCCTCCCCAGGCCCAAGGAAAACCAGGGCGGGAAAACAGCCCCTGAGGGCGGGAAGCAGCAGTCGAAAGGCCCCACAAGGGGGAGCCAGAACCAAGCTGCTGGAATCCTCAGGATCCTTTGAGGAGGGTAATACTGACCCTGGGCCCAAAAGGCACAGGGGAACGGAGGAGACCCTTGCTACCTTGGACTCCGAGGGTGAATCGGGGCAGGACTGGGATGAATTGGAGGGCGCAGCTTCCCAGGAAGCTACCCAGAGACGCAGACAGACAGATTCTACTCTCATATAGAGAAGAGTTTCTGAGCCAAGTGGCAAAAACACTTCAGCTAGCAGAGAAACAGAACAAGGAGGACTCCTCAGACTCTCAGGAGGAGGAGGAGAGGGATTACATTCCCTCCCTACATGGCAGGGAGGCAGGAGTACCCCTGGATAAGGTCTTTGAGAAGCTGGTCATCCAAGAGTGGAAGCATCCAGATAAGACTCAAAGGATGAACAAAACTCAGGCTTCCTTGTACTCTTTCTCCAGAAAGAAGAAGCCGATATTCAAAAACCCCAAGGTTGACGCAGCTACAGTATCGTTAGCGCACCAGACAGTTTTCCCCACGGAGGGAGACTTATCCCAGGGACCCCACCGACAGGACTACTTGCGCAGAGGCTTAGATTTGTCTGCAGCTTCTTTGAAAATAAATATAATTTCTTCCTACGTAGCAAGAGCCCTTTTAGCTTGGATGCAGGAAGCCCAGGACTCCAACATCTTGGAGAGGAGAGCGCAGATTCTCTCCTCTCGCATATCCCTAGCAACAGCTTTNTGGAGAGGAGAGCGCAGATTCTCTCCTCTCGCATATCCCTAGCAACAGCTTTTCTGGCAGATGCCACCATGGATTCCATGGGCTGGGCAGCTAGAGCTCTGGCCAGTAACGTGGCAGCAAGGCGACGTCTCTGGCTAAGGTCCTGGCACGGGGATGTTAGGCCAAAAATCTCCTAGTGTCGGCCCCCTACAAGGGCCTCAAGCTATTTGGGGTTTGTCTGGACAAGGTTCTAGCAGATGCAAACAATATGACACAGAATAAGAACCTGCAACAAATAAGGGCGAAAAAGAGGTTTTTTCGAAACCCCCCATACAAACAAAGGGGGTATGTACCATTCAAGAGATTTCAGGGACAAACCAGGGAACACCAAGGGAGTTTTTCCTTTCACAACAAGGTCAACAGGCAAGCTCCTAGATTTGACAGACAAAAGCAGAAAAATACCATCCCCAACTTACACAAGCAGGATGCATGACTACGTCGACTCCAGAGGTAGGTGGCAGACTACAACTTTTCTCAGCAACCTAGGAAAAGTCAGTCTCGGACGCATGGTAACTCAAACAGTAGCCTTCGGCTATCGCATAGAGATGACGTACCCCCCTCGTTCAAGATTCCTAGCCTCCCCCAGGTCAAACTCTCTGAAAAAACACAGCGCTATGACTGGGGAGATTCAGAGACTATTAGCCATAAAAGCAATCGTCAGTTCCCCCAGAGCAGACAGGTCAGGGCCTATACTCCATAATGTTTCTGGTGTTGAGAAAGACCGGCACCTGGAGGGCAGTTCTGGACCTCAAGCAATTGAACAAGGTAGTGAAATACCAGAAATTCAAAATGGAGACAGCAACCTCCATATGCCGGAGCTTGCACTTAGGCGACTGGATGGTCTCCCTGGACCTTTGGGAAGCGTACCTACATGTTTCCATCTGCCGACACCACAGAAAATGGCTCCGTTTTTGCTACCAGGGCAGCCACTATCAATTCAGGTCCCTACCATTTGTATTCTCATCGGCACCAAGGACATTTACCAAGATCCTAATCCCCTTGATGGCGAATCTGAGACAGGAAGGCATCCATCTATACCCATATTTGAACAACCTCCTGATCAGAGCTCAGTCTTATGGCAAGATGGTACAGGACTTGAGCTGAGCCACGTCTTACCTATCTGCCCATGGCTTCCTGATCAACACGGAAAAGAGTCATCTAGTACCAACACACAGGCTAGAACACCTAGGCCTAATTCTAGATACGAACTTAGGCGTAGCTTTCGTACCACCACTCAGACAGCACAGGATAAGGGCACTGATCCTCCTTCTCGCCCACCAGAAGAGAGCAAGATTGAAATCACTGGCCCAGCTCCTAGGGCTCCTCGTGTCCTGCACAGGTCCGATTCAATGGGGTCGTCTACACCTGAGACCCTTGCAAGAGCTGCTGCGACCCATGCAGCTAGAGCTCACGAGGGGCACCAATCCGTGGGTAACCATCCCACGAGGATTTGCACGCTCCATGTCTTGGTGGTTGGGGGCAGAAATCTTCACCAAGGGCACTCTATTAGCAGAACCCAACCGGGAGATTATCACCAGAGATGCCAGCCTCTCGGGGTGGGGAGCACACTCTGGGACAGCAATGGCACAGGGCTTATGGAGCGAAAGGGACCAAGCTCACAGCATCAATTTCTTGGAGCTGAAAGCAGTCTGATTAGGCCTTCTGCAGCTAGCACAGAAGATTCGCAACACTCATGTATTGGTCTACACGGACAATGTCACAGCGAAGGCTTACATAAATCATCCGGGGGGCTCCAGGTCACCGGAGCTGCACAGGGAAGCGGTCAGACTATTCTCTTGGGCACAGAAGAATCTCTTGTCAATCAAGGCATTACATATCAAGGAACAAGACAACACTCAAGCGGACTGGCTCAGCTGCAGGTTCCTAGATCCTCACGAATGGTCCCTACACAGAGAGGTGTTCAAGGACCTAACAAAGACGTTCGGTTGCCCGGAGGTGGACCTCTTCGCCAGCCAGGACAACGCTCAGGTACCCAAGTTCATGTCCAGAACCCACTGCGGGACACAGTTCGCAGTAGATGCCCTGAACCAGAAATGGCCATCAGACCTGCTATATGCCTTCCCTCCGTTCCTATTGATATCGAGAACAGTGGCGAAGCTCATCAGGGATCAGGCCCGGCTACTGTTAATAACACCATGGTGGCCAAGAAGACTGTGGTTCTCGGACCTAGTGGAGCTCAGTACCACCCATCAAAGGCTGCCAGAAAGACCGGACTTGCTTTTGCAGGGTCCTCTAACATACAACAACCTTCGGACGTTGAGACTGATAGGGTGGTTCTTGAACACGCATCCCTGAAAAAAAGAGGTTATTCAGAGGCCATCTTAACGACCTTACAACAATCCAAATGACCAGCCACTAGAAGGACCTATAAGGCGACTTGGAAGACCTTTGCACTATGGGCAACGCAGAAGAGTCAGGACCCTTGTGTCGCAAAAATTCTGGACATTTTGCAGTTTTTACAAGACGGTCTTGAGAAGGGGTTGAAACCGAACACCCTAGCAAGACAGGCAGCAGCAATAGACTCTGTTCTAAGTTCAATCTCGAATAAGAGAACCTCTTCTCACAAACATGTCTGACAATTCCTGAGGGCAGCTAGATCAATCTCCCCACCAGTAGTTCACAGATATCCCTCATGGCGTCTCTCGCTAGTCCTCGATGCCCTAACTAGACCGCCTTTTGAACCCCTGAAGCATCTATCTCTGTATATGTTATCTCTTAAGGTGGTATTCTTAATAGCAGTTACTTCCGCTAGGAGGGTATCGGAGTTAGGGGCTCTATCCATGGAGGAGAATTTTTGTGTTTTCAATGAGCAATCAGTCACCCTGAGAATAGACGAGGCATTTATTCCTAAAATTAACCCTTTTTTCCATAGGGCTCAAGAGATCACCCTACCTTCTTTTTGCCCTAAGCCATCACATCCAAAAGAAAGGGCCTGGCATAAATTGGATGTGAGGAGGGCGTTAAAAATTTACTTAGCCAGAACGCAGGGATTCCAATCCTCCACGGCTCTTTTCAACAATATTAGACCAGGGCAGGCTGGTACTAAGGCTTCTAGGACTCTCATTTCCAAGTGGATGAAGCAGTGCATTGTAGAAGCATATAAGGCTAAAAACAAGGTTCTGCCCCTTCAGATTTGGGCTCATTCCATAAGAGGAGCAGCCACCTCATTCGCATTTAAACATAGGGCCTCCTATGAGGAGATTTGCAGGGCAGCCACTTGGTCCTTCCTGCATACCTTTGTGAGGCATTACAAGCTGCATGTGTTTAAGTCTGCGGAAGCGGCCTTTGGCAGAAGGGTGTTGCAGGCAGTGCTGGAGGCTCCAAGCGCTGTTGGCTCCCACCCTACAGAAATTTAAGGGCTCGGGTATATCCCGTGCGGAGGATTAGCCGGAGGCAGAGGGAGAAAGGGGAATTGGTCACCTACCTCGGTGAATTCCTTTCTCCTCTGTCTCCGGATAATCCTCTGACCCACCCTGCCAAAGATGCAACGCTTGGAGGGGTAGAGGTATCAAATATTCAGAGATTGGGGGCTAGAAGCGAGTTGGGGACAGGTTAGTAGTTGGTTCCCTCAGTTAAGGTTTAGGACTTACGTAGTCCACTTTATTACGTTAAACGTATGTGTGTTGAGTTGTTTTGCTAAAAGTTGATCTAAAGACTGTGACCTCAGCTGAGATATGAACTGAGGAACCGGACAAGGATAGCTCCACGCGCAGAAGTGTTTTCTTCTTCTGCCTCCCGGCAGCCATCCGCAGAGCTACCCGTGTGGAGGATTATCCGGAGACAGAGGAGAAAGGAATTCACCGAGGTAGGTGACCAATTCCCCTTTATCAAATTGGTTTTCCTCTAGGCAGGGCCATGTGCATTCTGCATTTCCACCATTACTGTCAGTGGGAGAAATGCAGAATAAACGGGACTTGCCTATGGCATTCATCTCCAGGTGACTAAGCATTGTAGAGGAGTGCAAGTCCTATGAGGTATTGGTGTCAGACCATGTCTTGGTGCATTCTGTTAGTTACCATGTCTTTGACTCCTAGTTCAAGGGTGACTTGATGAAATTGTAAGGCAACAATGGAGGCTTGGGCTCGAGCTTGTACTTGCACTAAAAGGTTTGCTTTCTTTCTTTGACTGAAGCAGTCTTTTTGCAAGAGAGTCCTTCACTGTATTTTGCTTTAGACTGTTGTTGGCTTTCGTATATAGTTGTGGTTCATTCTGTGAGTGATGTCGTCTTGCCTTGCACATGTCATCTTGCCTTATACATCCCACAAGTCAGGACCAAACTCTGTGTGTGGGGCTGTTCTTAAACGAGATGCAATCACTCATGTCCACTGATCAACCACCCATCTGAGTGCCCGTAAGAAGGTTGTATGGGTGGGTGGGTGCTCCTGTGACCCGCGCAGCACCGGCTCTTGACTACCCACTGTGCACTAGTGAAATGTGGGAGCTGATGTCCATGCATCCCCCAGCCATTATGAATGGCAGCAGCTGAGTGGTCTGCCATTCAGAGACATTGTGGGCAGGAAAATAGCCTTTGCATGGTACAGGAACTGATCAGGAGTGCTGGGGAGCCCGGGTTCTCCAGCGCTCTGTCAGAGCATTTAGATTTCAAAGCCCTGCCCACTCACCTCTTCCCCCATGGTCTGTGGAATGGGAAATGCGCAGCCTGTGGCAGGTGGAATGCGCAGCCTGCTGTGGTACCCACCCAGGGAGCCACCCATTAGATGCTGTTCCACTCAGGGAACGGACATCAACTATCCCCCCCGCAAGCATGCTTGTTTAAAAGCAGCCTGTGTGTGTAAAAATAGTTTTCACCTGTAGATTTCTGGCAGCCTCCCTGGAAAAAGAAGTCAGTCTCTTCCCATGAATCAGTGTCTTTGTTTACAGTTTATAAAGTTAATATTTTGGTTGCTGGCCAGTTGATGAGACCTCTGGTGTGGACATAGAATTGTAGAACGTCGGCGCTGGAAGGGACTGCAAGTGTCATCTTGTCCAACCCTTTTGCCTGGATGCAGGATGACTACAGCTACATCTTCCATCCCCCACCCCTCCCCAACTTGGCTAGTTGCTGCTGTTAGTTCTGTTCTCCATGAAGTTACTTAATCCTTTTTTGAACAGTTATGCTCTTCATGACAACCCATGGCAAATGAGTTTTACAGGTTAATTGTGCATTATGTGAAAAGTACTTCCATTTTAAACCAGATACCAGATAACATGGGTGTCCCCTAAATCTAGTATTAGCCCTAACACACTTCTAGTCTGGGGAGCTCTCCTCCAACTAAGGAAGATGAAAGACTTTCAAGGTTGGAGGCTGAAGTTTCCATCAATCCTGTTGAGTCAGACTTTCCCCCTCAGAACTGTTCAACAGAATGCTGGGGAAGGTAGCAGCAGCAGTGGAGCAGTTTCCTGCAGAGACCAATCTTAATGGATGCTCCCCCTCAGAGATGCCTAAAATTATTTACCTCTAGGCTCCTAACAATTTCTCCAAATGGCCCCTTCCCAGTTTCTTTGTGAAGGCCATCAAGTCGGAGTGGTATAAGCATGCCAGGTTTAAGGGACCCCACAAGTTTATGAATTTCCTCTGATCAGGAGGATCTTGCATCTCTGCCTGTAGTGTACACAGAGACAGCAGACCTGACTAAGCCCTTGATTCTGTCCATGAATGGCAAGGGGTACCCCGAAGATCAGTTGGATAGGAGGGTAAAGATCGCCCTCTGAAAACATTTTGAAACCACTTCCCTCTGGGTGTATGTTGCAACCTATGGGGTTTGCTCATGCCTCTTATCTCTGGGTCACAAGACTGTTGAAGTCCACGGAGTCCAAGACTGGAGAATGGTTTGAAGAAGCTGTCTTCATTGCTGGTGCTACACTTGACTCTGTGCAACTGAATGCTAGAACCATGGCTACCAATGTGCAGATTGGTATGGCTCTGCCAGTGGAAAGCTGATTATCAGGTAAAAGTGGTTCTGGCAGGAGCCAAGTTCACAGGAGGGAAACTTTTTGGTGATGCCATGGACAAGGAGATGAGCACAGAGTCGGAAAAGAAGCATGCTTTACCCATCACTTCCTCTACGTCGGAGCAGAGTTTTGCAGTCGGACTCAGAGTGCTCTTCTGCGGCAATAGGAACTCCCAGGTTGGTCTTGTAGACACGAAAGGGATTTCTGCTCTAGATGGCAATGCCTATGGGATCATTGGAGCCAGCAGGGTTTTCGGCGTTCACAACCTAACACAAGATCCCGGCCAGCCTTCTTTCACTCGAGCACTGCCAGGTGAGGGTCTGTAACAGAGTGCTGTGGATGAGTGCTCGCAGGAGTGGGCCCACAGGTTATCGCTCTGCTACTGGGTCTAACTGAACTGTGAAAGGGTTAAACTTGAGCCCAGTGAGAACTGAGAACACTTGACTGGGAGTGGACGGGTAATGTGACCTTGGTTGGGGCTTTAGAGCAGGAACCCAACTCAAGCCCAGCCCAGGCAGTTAGAACTTGGAGACAGCTGGAGACACTTTGTCTGGGGAACTAGACAGGAGCTGTGATCTCTGCTCAAGGATTGGGCAAAGGGGCTCAGGAAGGCAATGTGGAAGGGAGGCGGATGAGCCAGCCGCTCCACAAGGACCTTGTGCGTGAGGCTCCATGGCAGGAAAGCGGATGAACCGGCCACTCTGCAAGAGAGAAAGCGGGGGTGGGGGTGGATGAGCATGCATCCTTAGTGAGTGTAAAGTTGTGAGGCGGGGTTGTGGTGACTCAGCTGGCAACCTCACTCTATATCCAGGGTCTAATAAGGGTCAGAACTGCCTGAGAGCCCCTAGTTTAGGGGCGGGGCAATCCCTAGATCTGGGTGGCAGACCAGGGAGTAAGAGCTGGTTGTCCACCTGAGGGTAGGGGGTTAGAGATCAGTGAGTGAAAGCCCAACCCCTGCCCAGGGGTAGGGCAAAGGGGTGCAGAAGGGCTCTGAGGGGCAGAGCCTTAGGTCTGAGGACAAGTGGCAGGGTGGCAGATGAGCTGACCATTCCACAATGGCCACAGTATGAGTTGAAGGGTGGAAGGGGTTAACTTAGCTGGCAGCCCCAGCATGAGTGGTGGGTGCGGATGAGCTGGAAGAACAAGTGGAGGAACAGCACTAGATCCTGACCCTGCCTAGGGAGAGGTAGATGGGTGCAGGGGAGTAGAGACCTGTGGCAGGGAACACAGGAGACGGAAGATGAGAGAGAACATCCAGCTCTTGGGGCAAAAGGCCCTGAAAAACAAGAGTTGGGAGCTGCTAGGGAGTTGGGGCAACTCTAGGCCTGGGTGGCAGGCAGGCTAGGGAGGGAGATGGAAATATCTAACAAGCTCTTGGGGCAAGGGGCCTGCCGAGAAGCAAGAGCTGGTTGCTTCTGTGCCAGAAGGAGCCAGATGACCCTCAGGAGGACACCAGAAATGGAGAAATCATCTTTGGGATGAGTGAGAGATGGCCAAGGGACAACAAACCTGTGAACTGAGAGAACTGTACTCTTCAGGTGGAGAACTGAGCAAGGGGTGCCATGGGCAAGAACATAGGCATTCAATGGATGAAGAACACCTTCCCCAAGGACAGTGAAGCAGCCAGCAGACCTGGAGTTCAAGGCAGCAGCCAGCCAAGTTGCGCTGGTCCTGTAAGGACTTAGGGTCTGGCTGGGCTGCCAACCTGTTACAGGGTTGCTTGCATACAACACCAGGAATACTCACTTAAAAGCCAAATCCCCAATTAGCGACACAGACAAACAACAAACCATAAGTATAGGGAATGGTTGATCATAAAAATAAATCACTAAATCTGAATTACTATGATACCCATGATAAATCAACAAACATTGAATGCGCTTATCAATCAAATGAACAAAGCTTTATTCCACATAAGCTATTGACATGTTTCGACTTGTGACGTCTTCCTCAGAATAGCGTGGATATTCATACAAACAGTTCCAAAACGAATTCTAAAATATGAGATAAGTAATTAAACAAAGGACTAACCAATCCTCTAGTTTTCATTAAAAATATCTCAAATGTATCTAAACACAAAGAAATATATGAGCCCACCAATGTAGGATTTCAAAGTGATGTAAAGTAAATGTACATCCACCTGCTGGTCTTGCCATAATAACATATCACTCATTTAATAATAATAATTATAATACTACTACATAATTACATTATTATTTACATAAAGCAAACCATGTCACTAGCTTATGTGGAATAAAGCTTTGTTCATTTGATAAGCGCATTTCAATGTTTGTCGATTTATCATGGGCACCATGGTAATTCAGATTTAGTGATTTATTTTTATGATCAACCGTTCCTGATACTGATGGTTTGTTGCTTGACAGGGTTGCATGCAACATTTTGCCCCTCCCCCACACTACCAAAGGCTAACTTCTACCTGCGATGCTTGAGTGGGGGAAACTGTGTCTCAGGGATATCCAGGAGAATTCAAATGTGCTCTCCAGGACCATTTCTGTAGTCTCCCAGGGCCCAAGAGATAGCCGAACCCTCAAGACTGTTTGTCACCTGAGCAACTGAGCAGGTACCAGACTGCCATTGTGGCTCATTCTTCTTTACTGTGCTAAGCCTGGAGATTAGAGCCATCCTTGACTTGAAGGACAGTGCGTGGGTCAGGAGGTTTTGGATGGAGACCTTGAAGTCAATTGTGTGCGCAATTTATTGGAGGGATTTCCTGGCTTCTCTGAATCTGAAGGAGCCTTACCCAGGGCCCTGATTCTTCTGCCAAATTTTTTAAAAAATTCTGAGGGAGTCTGTGGGCCTCTTGGCCTGATTCTGCGGGTCCCTGTCCTGCCAGAAGGAAAATTCACCACGGTGAGTCCCCAGATTTTCCTTTTTCCAAAACTTCATTCTGTTCCATTGTAGACTTTACATTCTTTAGATTTAAGAAGGGCATTGACATTTAGATAGGACTAAGGATTTCAGAATAGAAGATGCCCTTTTTTTGTAGAATATCAGAGCAGGAGTAAGGGGAAAGCAGTATCATCTCAGAAGATAGTTTCCTGTATCGTATAACCCTCTTCTACCAGTGTTCCCAGTGCTGTGTTCCCCTCCAAGTGTGTTGAAACTGCATTCTATTGCAACTGTGTCTGTGACCGTGGCATGTTTTCATAGCATATCCATGCTGGACATTTTGTAAAGCTGCTACATAGGCCCATGTGTTTACAAAATATTTTGCCTTTGATCTAGTAGCTAGGAGGGATGCCAGTTTTGGAAGGCTGTGTTAAATTCAATATTGAAGTAAATCTCATCCTTCTCCCGGGGGATCCTCCTGGCCATCCAGTCAGTGCAGTAGGGTAGATCCCACCAACTACCACTAGGAGGCAGACAATCAAATTTTCTGGAACCTATCCCCAAGGATCTATCCTTACCTCCCCAGTCGTCTGCCTCGACACAGCTAGGAAGCAGGTTGACTGTCTCTCAAGTGAGACAGCCCTTTTAATTTAAAAAAAAAAAAAAGGAGCGAGCTCCGGCCGCCAGGGGAGGAGGAATTCCTCTCCCTGTTCTCCTCCCTTCCCTGAAGGGATTTTGGAGCAGCTACCGGGCGCACCCTTCCCTGTTGGCGCGGGGGTCCTGAGGAGCGGGAGTAGCAGCCTAGAAGGAGGCGTGCTTCAGGGCTAGGCCCATACCCTGATGGGGTGGGGAGGTCCGGGCTCAGCTGAATCACTGCAGCAGAGGGCGGACCGGCAGCACGGAGCTCAGATGCCCCGGAACATCACCCCGAGAGAACAACGGTGGGTAAGGGCCCAGTCCCACGGGGCGGCCCTGTACAGCCTTCCTCCCCGACTGAAGGTGGCGTGGAGTTTCTTTCCCGCCCCTCCCTAGCAGTTTCCGTGGCAGTAGCCTGGCATATATAGCCCCGACGCAGAGCGGCAAAACACCCCACCTCCCGCAAGGCCAGCCACCGCTTGCGGCCTACAGCCTGGCGCAACGCACAAAGGACCGCGCGGCATTCTGGAGTCCCCGCCCAGATCCGTCTCCTCACGCGGCCTGCAACCAGGCACGCGGCACCTCGGCTGGCCAGGTCTTTCTCTGCCCCTCCCCCTTTCAGGCCGCGCTTAGTGCCGGCGCAAAACACAAGGAGGAAAATGGCCACCAGGCACAGAGCCTCGGCGGAGCAAGCAGATGCAGACTGCTGCAGTGAGCCCCCCCGCACTTCTCTCCCAGCTCAAGACCCGCATATGGAGGTTTTGAGGGAAATCCTCTCCGAACTGAAGAGGAAAAGATCCCCCTCACATGATGGGAAAGAGCGTCCCTTCAAAGGCCGCTCCAAAGGGGCAGGAAAGGGTAAACACCCGATGGCCAAGACACCCCGCAAACCCACTCGGCCCCTTGACTCAGCAACCTCTTCGGGGTCAGAACCCCAAGAGAAGGTCCTGTCAGTCCAGTCCTCAGAGGAGGAAAGAGCAGGGGACAGGAGAAGGAAGAAAAAGAGCAGGCCACTGCGCAAGGAGGCCAGTGAAGAAGAGGGGGAGGTTTCTGACCAGGAATCAGACAGCAGGGCCCAGTCAGGAGAGGAGGAACCGGCGTTAGACGCCTCTTCAGATCCAGACAGGCATTTCCCCAATAAATCTCAAATAGATCTATGACCTGGTCACGAAGACACTCCATCTTAAACAAAAGCAGGACAAGGAAGCCTCGTCAGAGGAAGAGGAGGAAGGACCTCCCGCAAGCTAGAGATCGAGACAAGGGTATGGTCTTGGACATGGCCTACGAGCGCATCATTAAGAGAGAAGGGCAGCGACCCAATAAGGCCTCCAGAATGTCTAAAGCCCAACTGTTGCTTTATTCCCTCTCTAAGAGCAAGAATGCCCTGCTCTCCATCCCTAAGGTAGATGCAGCGGCCGCCTCTATGGCCAGAAACTCGGTTTTCCCCACCGAGGGGGAGTGTTACCCCCGAGACCCAACAGACAAGGGGATTGAATGCAACCTGAGAAAGAACTTCGAAGAAATATCCTCCATTATAAAGATGGCCACGCTAACCTCTTATTTTTCAAGCGCCTTGATGACGTGGATCAAACGAGCCGGGGATCCACGAGTCTCCACGAGGATGACCAGGGTTCTTTCGACCAGAATCCAGCTAGCCTACACCTTCGTAGCCGATTCATCCACAGAGCTGCTCCGCTGGGCGTCCAGGGCGGCTGCATCCAATGTAGCAGTGCGACGACAGCTATGGCTGAGATCGTGGCAAGGAGACAACACATCAAAGAACATTCTGGCCGGCAGCCCATATCAGGGCCACAAGCTCTTCGGAGTTTGCCTGGATAAGGTGCTAGCGGATGCCACCGATAAAACCAAGAAGCAGACACTCCAGAGCGTGGGGGTCCAAAAGTGATCCTTTCGTCCCTACAATCCATCCTTCTCAGTGCCTGGGTGTTCCAGACGGTCCTCCTTTTCCCCACAGGGGAAACCAACAGAGATACAGACCCCCGATGGCAAAAACAAAAGGGGCACGACATCAGAAATATACAGCATCAGAACACAGGCCGCCCCAAAATGGAGGCATGACTGGGCTCCGGCCAGTCAGGCCAGGCAGGAGAGACTGGGGGGCAGGCTTCAACTATTTGTGGACCAATGGAGGGAGTCCACCACAGATGCCTGGGTCATCCGTACCGTACATTGGGGATACACAATAGAGTACTCTCGCTCCCCTCGACAGTTCTTCTGTGCCTCACCAGTATCCAGCAACCACGACAAAAAAAAGGTGATGCATGCAGAAATTACCAGACTCCTATCCATTGGAGCCATCGAAGCAGTCCCCCACCACGAAAAAGGCCATGGGCTTTATTCCATTATTTTCTTAGTGCCGAAAAAGTCAGACGAATGGCGAGCGGTGTTGGATCTGAAGAAGCTGAACTAGATTGTCAAGGTACAAAAATTCAAAATGGAAACCTTGCAGTCCATCCGCATAGTGATCACGAAGGGAGAGTGGCTAACATCGCTCGACCTGAAGGAGGCTTACCTTCACATACCTGCCCTGCCATCCCATAGGCAATGGCTCAGGTTCAGTTATGCCAGGCAACATTGGCAGTATACAGCTCTCCCCTTCGGCCAGCGACTTCGTCGAGGGCATTCACCAAAGTCCTGGTAGTGCTCATAGCGAATCTAAGAATGGAGGGGATCAAACTGTATCCCTACCTCGATGACATTCTAATACGATCCCCAACCTACGAACAGGCACAGAGGGACATACACAGGACTATCACGTACTTACAAGATCACAGGTTCATGGTCAACCTCAAAGAGCCATCTCACACCCTCTCAAACTTTGGAGCACCTAGGAGTTATATTGGACACCAGGTGCTGCAAGCTCTTCCTCTCTCAGCAGAGACAACTGAAGCTCACCATGTAGTAGTAGTAATAGTAGTAGTAGTAGTAGTAGTATTGTTTGACCATAGGTCGTAACAAATAATAAATAAATATAAAATGAGGGCAAGCAGAAAAAGCAAGGAATAACAAAATAGAATATAACAATTACAGGGAAATAAAATAATACATATGGACCGTGAGTATAAATAATACCTATGGACTGTGAGTATAAACTAACACCTGCAATAACCTGATTGAAAAAAGATAGTTTACTTGGGGGTAACTCATCCTTGGGTAGGTGAACCCCGACCCGTAATAAGAACCACTCAGCTGTAAGCTCACTTTCCTATACAGCCTTACCCTTCCAAGGGGTTACGCAGATCAGCGCTTAACCCCTACGGGTAATATAATTTGAATAAAGACATGCCTTAACCTTCTCGGGGCTTATGTTGGCAGCACTTGACCCCTGTAGATTAGCAAGGAGAAGGAACAAGCCTTGCCCTTCTCGGGGCTTGTGGTGGCAGCACTTGGCCCCTGATGGTGGGCAGGTATAAATGGAAGTTAGCCTTGCCCTTCTGGGGGCTTGTGTCGGCAGCACTTTACCCCTGCAGGTAAATGGATATCAAAATTAAGGGCGGGAGTACCCAAGGGGCTGCCTTTTAAATGTACAGGGACATGAATTATTGCATTAGCCAAGGGATCAGAACAGGCATGGAACAATAAACAGATAAATAAGATTAAACACAGCATTACCACTTGCTCACTGGAGTGCACTGTAACTAACAAATATATACAATTGCGCATGAAAATGAACTGGATGGAAGAAGCTAATCTGCCCCCTTTAGATTAACAACACAATAAGGGAACTTCACAGTCCAAAGAAAACTAGTAATAAAAGAAATTCAAGGAGCTAAACAAAAGCTACCAGCAATATCCTTGAAGTTCAGAAAATTTTGCCTGCAGCGAACAGCTTGCATAATATAGGATGCAGTGTCTTTTATATCCTGAGGTGAAGTGCTGGTTAGCAGCAAACGTAACAAAAGCTCAGTTGAAACGTCTGGAAACCTTTGAATAAACGGCAGCAAGTATTTTTCCCTCAAAGAGTCATAAAGATGCCACGAGAAAAAGATATGGTTGACTGTCTCGACCGCTAAATGGTCGAATGGGCATACCCTATCCAAAAAGGGAGTTCTTGAATCCGCCCCTCAAGAACCCGGGAGGGGAGGGAATTAGGCAGGGATCTGTCCCCGAGCAGGCATCCATGTCAAGTAGGAGCTTACATGAGGAGAGGAGTTAATAGCGGCTATTTCTGTCTGCCTGTTGATATTGTTTGCTCTTATCTGGATTTCTTTCCAAATCGCCCGTTGTTTTATGTCCCAGGTACTCAACTGAGAGTCCTATGGAGCATATATGAGCAAAGTTTCTGTTGCCAGGGACTGGCCCACAAATCCTTCAGCATCTCTTTAACTAGCTCAGAGGTGCAGACATAGTGGATTTTCCACCAGAATTTTAAAGCAGATTCAGCGGCCAATTGCGCCCAGCCTTTCTGTCCTAGTTCCAACCGGAGCAGGGCTTGGGGAATACCAATTGGATTACCAAGTAAGGCTGAGAGAAATTTGGTCTGAACTGGATTTAGTCAGTGGGCATAAAATACGGCCCACAATTCGGCTCCATATAGTAATTGCCTACCTATTTTGGAGTTGAATACCTGTAATGCAGAAGAGATGGAATCTCTGCCCTGCCTGGTAAAAAAAACTAAGTAGGGCATATAGAGAGCCCTTTACTGCCGGGATTGCCTCCGAAACATGTTCCCTCCAGCTACCAGATTTATGAAAGAGCAATCCCAAATACCGGGAGGAGGTCACTTGTTGAATTGTGTGGCCCCCTATCTCCCAACTGTAGGCCTTCCTTTTATTGGTGAATACCAGGACTTTGGATTTCAAGTAGTTTATTGTTAATTTATTCAATTTACAGTACTTCGAAAAGGCCCGTATTGGGAGAGGAGAGCGACATCGTCGTCGTACAAGAGACACCCTACAGACCTAGTTGCAACTTTGGGAAGGAAGTGTATCGAATTAGACATTTCAGGAATACTATCATCTTTGTAGAGATTGAAAAGAGCCGGCACAAGGACGCAACCCTGTCTAGCGCCTCGCTGGATGGGAACTGAGTCTGTCACATGGCCGTCTGAATCTACCCTTACCACAAGGGAAGAGCTAGAGTACAAAGATTGAATCTGCCAAAGAAGCCTTCCATCTATCGTAGACCTTCGAAGTTTGTCCCAGAGTACATCTCTATTTAGGGAATCAAACGCGGCCTTCAGATCTAAGAAGGCCACTAAAAAGGAGTGATTCTGGGCCCGGTACTTGCTGACTAATCCAACAAGCAGCATTGCTCTAAGGTAGAGCGACCTGCTTGGAAGCCAGCTTGCTCTGCATGAATGATCTTTTCCTGACTCATCCAGGTTGTAAGTCTGGCAAGAAGGACTTTAGCATATACCTTCCCAACCACGCAAAAGAGGCTGATCGGGCGATAATTAGCCGGATCCGACCATTGTCCTTTTTTGTAGATGGGGATCACGATTGCCTTTGACCACAGAATAGGAATCCTTCCCGAATGATTAATTGCAGTGAAAAGCTTAGCTAAAAGAGGAACCCACCATGACTTATGGGCTTTCAGAAATTATGTGAACTTGGTCCGGGCCTGGGGCCTTCCAGTTACAGAAGGAATCTATCAGCGCATCTCTTTCTGACTAGAACAGGTGCCCATGGATGGTAATCACACTGGAGAGGCAGGGAATCATCTGCCTGCCTGCCAAATAGATTACGAAAATACTGGGCCCATGTGGATGGCTGGATAGTACTGGCTACAAGTCTCCTCCTCTTACAAGTTGAGGAGTTTACTAAACGCCAGAATTGGGTAGAATCTTTTTGGTCAACCGCCCGGATGAGATCTGACCACTGCCTTTCTCAGAATAACCTCTTTTTCTCCCTTAGCAGTTGTCTATAAGATCTTTTGGCATCCAAGCTCACCATGTTAATCCAACAGATTACGAAGGTTCGCAGAGCCAGGCTCAAGACCCTGGCAAGTCTTCTGGGAGCATGACCACCTGCTTTGGAATCATACAATGGGCCAGGTTCCATGCCAGACCTCTCCAACGTTTCCTTCGTTCATGGCAGGACGTATTGATTCAGGAAGAAAATCCGTGGATCCTGATTCCGGCCGAGCTCAAGAGATCTTTCACCTGGTGGATGCAACCACCAGTTCACCCCCGGAATGCCCCTGGAGCGTCCGGAGATGACAACCATAACAGATGCGAGTCTCCAGGGCTGGGGAGCACACACACAGAACATGACGACACAATGGAAATGGCTACCTTGGGAAAAGGACCATCACATCAATTGACTGGAGTTGAGAGCAATCTACCTGGCTCTGTGGAACCTGATTCTGACCCTTAGAGGAAAAGATGTCCTTGTGTATACAGACATTATGGTGGCAAAGGCCTATCTAAACCACCAAGGCAGGTCAAGGTCCAAAGCACTCCACCAGATGGCTTCCACTCTCATCAGATGGGCGGAGAGGAACTTACGGTCCATCCGGGCACTGTATATCAGCTGACTGGCTCAGCAGAGTGGAACTGGAGCAAGGGGAGTGATCTCTACACCCGATGGCATTCCAAATGATTACCAATCGGTTCAGCTCCCCCACAGTAGACCTGTTTGCATCCCCGGTCAATGCGAAGGCAAGTATCTTCGTATCTCGGCACCCGGACCGCAGGGCAATAGCCTTCGACGCACTGAACATCAGATGGCCCCAGGGTTGTCTATATGCCTTCCCTCCGTTTCCACTCATACAGAGAACCATAGCAAAAATAAAGAACAAAGGAGCAGAGGTCATTCTGGTGGCCCCCTTCTGACCACGGAGGCCATGGTTCGCGGAACTGCAAGATCTAAGCTCAGAACCTCTACTCAGGTTGCCGGACCTCCTGGACCTGACTCAAGGTCCTATCCACTACGGCAACCCAACATCACTCAGACTGACAGCCTGGAAGTTGAGAGGAGGGCCTTGAGGAGATTAGGCTATTCTCGTCAAGTACTAGACACTATGCTACAGTCCAGGCGCCCGGCAACCAAGCTAATTTATCAGAGCACCTGGGTTACATTCGCTAGGTGGTGTGAGAGTAGGGCAGTTAGGCCAGGCAGGGCGTCCATTAGGAGTATCTTAGAGTTTCTTCAGGAGGGGTTAGAAAAAGGTCTAAAACCCAACACCCTACAGAGGCAAGTAGCAGCGCTTAATAGCGTGCTATGCACAGTTAAGGGCCGCAGGGTATCCAGCCACCCCCATACAAGGCGTTTTCTCAGGGCAACCAGAATTCTCTCTGGTAGTCCATCGCTTTCCCTCTTGGAGCTTGAACCTCCTCCTCGGAGCTCTCACCAAGATCCCATTTGAACCGCTGAACAAGATATTCCTCTACTATATGTCACTTAAGGTAGCGTTCCTCGTGGGGATTACCTCTGCTAGGAGAGTCTCTGAGTTAGGAGCTCTATCCATGGACCCAGCTCTGTGCTCCTTCAAGGAGTCCTCAGTGGTCCTGAGATTGGACCCAGCTTTTAGCCCCAAGGTGGATTCCCGTTTCCATAGGGAACAGAAAGTGAGTCTCCTATCTTTCTGCCCCAATCCATTTCACCCATTAGAACGGGCTTGGCACAACCTAGACGTTGGGAGAGCTCTGAAAATATATCTGGACTGAACGAAAACATTCAGGAAAACTCCGGCCCTTTTCGTCTCGTATAACCCTCAAAGGAGGGGAATGAGAGCATCAAAGGCATTAATCGCCAAATGGATGACTCTGCATCGCAGAGGGGGAAATTCCCCCCTTAAGGGGGTATTCACACATTCCCTTAGGGGAGTTGCGGCTTCTCAAGCATTTAGAAATGCAGTCTCCTATGGGGAGATCTGTCGAGCTGCGACCTGGTCCTCGGTGCATTCCTTCACTAAACACTACAGGATTCCATTGCAGGACTCGGTGGACGCAACCTTTGGGAGAAGAGTCCCTCAGGCAGACCTCTGAGCAGAGGCGCTGCCTGGAGGAGTGCACTGTTTATCTGGTTGTTCTCTCTCCCTTGTTTTCCCTCCTGTAATCAAGGAGTGGGGTACTGCTTTGGTATGTCCTGACTGGACAGCCAGGAGGATCCCCCGGGAGAAAGGAAAATTGGGCACATACCCCTGAATTTTCCTTCTGCGGGGGATCCTCCTAGCCGGCCAGTCCCCACCCGGAGTGAGTTTAACTCTGTGGTGTCTGCTCGCGGGATTGCTGCCATGACCCCTAGAACTTAACCTAGTACTGTTATTTTGCTCATGAAAAAGGGGGGAGAGAGAGTTAGAGTAGGTTTACTCTTCAGTTCTCTAGTTAATAGTTTACGGAACTTATTTAGCACAAACTAGGAGTAGCTTAACTGACAAGCAGGTTGAGACTGGGGAGATAAGGATAGATCCCTGGGGATAGGTTCCAGAAAATTTGATTGTCTGCCTCCTAGTGGTAGTTGGTGGGATCTACCCTACTGTCCTGACTTGCCAGCCAGGAGGATCCCCAGCAGAAGGAAAATTCAGAGGTAAGTGCCCAATTTTCATATCCATACTACAGGGTACTGCTTTGTAATCTCCCATCAGTGGGAATGCACACAACCACTTGAGAGGAAAGGCAAGCTACTTACAGGAACAGTCATTTCTTGAAATGCTTCTCAGAGCTTGTTTAAGATGATGTGGCTCTGAGGGCAGTTGGGAGGAACTGTGAGGAGGGATTTCTCTTTTTATGTAGGTGCATAAAAGCCTAATCAAGACAGGGAGGGTCAGGGGGCTTGCTTCTCTAACGCTGGACTGCTCTGGAAGGTTGTCCAGTCAGGCATATAATTGATCAGTGGAAATACTCGGGTTCATCTCAAGGAACAACAGTTATTGGTAAGTAACCTGAATGTTGTGGCTAAGAGTTTCATGTCAAGGAGAGCAATCCTGTAAAGATTACAAATAGCACAGCAGAGCCACAGCTGTATTTGGTAGTGCATTTGGAGTTTGGGACATCCCATCCTTGTGAAAGGGAGTCATGATGAAAAGATGTAGACGCTAAATATATTTTGCTTCTTCCTGTGTGCAATGCAGGTGAGCTGAGCCCAGACAGACTTCTTTGTACAAAATCTGGATTTGTGGAAATAATGTTGTGTACTGGGTACAGGAGAGGTTAGTTGCATTTGGCATTGGAGCTTAGTTGGGAACTTGACCAGTATGCTTCCATAGAATGGCGTAGTATGCAATGGGATCAACACATACCTCTCCTCTTTGTCATGGTGGCAAATGATGGTGCACCGGACATCCTCCTTATTCATCTGGGTAAAAATGACATATAAGACCCAAGGTTTAATGCTCGTTTACTCTGTCAGGAATGACTTTGGTTGGATCAAAGAACTGTGTTCAAACACCCATGTATGGTGGTTGGATATGCTGAGGCATAGGGTATGGGAATGAACCCTGAGTAGGTTGTGAAGAACTTGAACTTGAATCGGGCGCTTTCAGTGATGATGCACTCTGTTGTGGGAGTGATAATTGGCCACCAGATGGTTGTGCACATCAACTCTGAACTCTACAAGGAAGATGGAGTTTACTTGTCTGATAAGGGCGATGATCAGTTTCTGAAAGACTTGAGAGAGGGTATTGCTGAGCATTTGGGTTTCCCTTTAGTTGAGCAGGTGTCTGCCAGGGTATGAGCTGACAACTCCTTGTGATGGGACCTATTGCAAGAACCGGGATGTTTAGGAAGCACTGTGGTAAATCCGTCGTCCCTCAGGAGGAATCTCCTTAAAAGATCATGGGCAACTGTTGGGACCTCTCTGGGCTCCACGGCTGGGGTTCCTCCACATGCCTGGGAGCCAGACCCCCATCTAGGGCTCCAGATGGTGGCATTTGGTTTCCATACTCATAATGAGTGGGTTTACAGCCAGTGTTCACAAGGCATTTTTGCAGACACATTCCAAGAGCTGCCACACGTATCAGAGAGGTTTCTTCCTTGGGGTTATTCTATTTGGTTCCTCAGACCATTGTGTCAAAACTGCTGCTGTCAACCCATAAATGGTATCCTGTGCTGCCTTCCTGCTACTTTTGTCCTTACATGCAGCCAGTCTTCTCACCTTTTAGTTTCTACAGCATGTTTACAGTGGCAGTAGAAAATTAGACCTTAAAATGGTTGACATTTGTAGTAAAGAATGAGTGTGATATTTAATTGTAATAAAATTCTTTCCCATTATTAAATTCTCAAAAATTCATAGAATCTTCTAAATGTTTCATTAGTATATTTTAAAATAAGTTTTCATTAAATGTCTTTTTCTTTCTTAAGGAATGGATATTCCAAATGTGATACGGATCCTGACTGAAAGTGGAACTCTTAGAGCACCAGCCAACACCAGCACACTTTGAAGAAAAGGGATTTGAATATTGTAATTTTTATTTTGTGAACTGTGGATTTGTAACTAAATTTAATGTGCTCAAATGTTGTAGTTATATTTTATAGTGGTTTAATTTTGTTTTCTCTCCTTTCCAAGTAGCTGAAGTTTCTGTAAAAAGGCTATAATATCGATGATTTTTGAAAGTGTTTTTGTAAAAATATTCCTATAGGTGGTAACATTTTTGGCTGAGTAGGTTTTGAATATTACGTAATTTGGAACCCTATCCTTTGGGCTCACTTCTCCATCCAGAGTCAGTGGCTCAGCTCTTACTGATTTTATTGTTGGCAGATTGTGCCATTGAAAGAAAACTGAAATGAGCACTTCAATAGGATATATCATCTAGAGCCCTCTGGATCATAAGCTCAAGCTCAAATTCTAATAGTATCAGAAAGTTACTGCCTATTGTTTGTCACCTAATGGCTTTATTCAAAGCTAATTGAAAATAACAGATTTCAATGGTTTTGGATTGAATCCATGTCAACGTTAGAGAATCTAACCATATGGATCATTTTATACTTTGTGCTCCAGGTATTATGTTGGGCCTTGGAAACAGTGTCAGTTTTAATGAGCACCTTTATTGTAACAATGATTTTAGGCTAGAGTTTGGATTATGTCTTAGAACATCTACATTTTCTGTTTTGAATATAAAGAACTATGTTCAGGCCAAAGATGCATTCTAATACTGCTGAGGACCAAATCGATTTTAAAGTAACTAGATAGTATTTCCTTGGCAAATATTTCTGGATCTCAGTTTCTCATTGGAGCAAGTGAACATGAGTTACTGTACATTAAATGTATCATGAAAGTTATAAATCAAACATATGCCTGTACATGCATTTGATTAACATTTGAATTGATTCAGTCTGTTACTGTTCTTCCCCATTTTAACGTTGCTGTTAGCACAGCAAATCTCTGGTCATATTCAAATGAATAAATACATAACATTCAATATGGATGAAATATCTTTAAAGTTTTATAAACCCTTTAATAGGCATGTGATTTTTTTTATTTTTATTTTGGCATGAGCGTGCGCTGCTCATCTAAAAATGGCCTAAGTTGGAGTATAGCAAATGCTTCTCTCTCTCTGACCTCACTTCCCTGTGCCATATAAATAGCCCCTTCAGTTCATGAATAGCCACTGCAAGTGGAGGTATGTAGGAGCTGGGACTTGGTGAGAGCATATATGTTGAAGAAGAATCTTTACAGATAAAAAAGTACCTGTCTTCATTATCCTCTCACCATGTCTCATAGTTACAAGTAGACTAAAAAGCAGTCAAAACCCTACACGTATGAGAACAAATGAAACTCTAGAGCCTGGATGAACCTAGCCTTGGCTTGCATAGCCAGATCTACAGCATAGAACTTTAAAAAGGTAGATAGAGACTTCCATGTGGTCGTTTGACAACTCTTCTAGAGCCATGTGCCCAAAACCTGCTAGTGATATGATCATTGCCCATGCAGAATGAGCTTGCATGGACCTGGGGATTGGGGGAGTCGTAGCTGCAGGCAATGCCTGCCCGAATCCAATGACATTAGATGCCCTAGAGCACCTGTGGCCCAGGCCATATGGAACAAACAAGGCAGCCTTGCTCTTAAAAGCTTTGGTACAGTTGCTGTGATAGCCTGTGGAGTGACTCCTCTTCTCTGGAGTGAGAGGAAAGGAGGTTAGTAGGAAGAGAGCCTGGTTTTCATTCATTTATTTATTTATTTATTTATTTATTAACATAACATATATCCTGCTGAAGCAGCTCAGGCTGGCTAACAATTATAAAAATTAAGTTAAATATAAATATGAAATACAACAGTAAATAAGTCAAAATAAAACAAAACAATCTAAATGGGGGACGTCAAAGAAGAAAACAAAAAACCCTAAACCTCTCTTCCCCCCCCCCCCGCAAAAGCCTGTTCTTATACATTCATCGAAAGGAGGAGGTCCAGGGCCACCTCGGCCTTTGCTGGAAGGGAGTGCCACAGCCTTGATGCGGCCATTGTGAACGTCCTCTCCATAATTGCCCCCTGAGCAACTTGGGGGACTTTGAGAAGGGTGCTCCAGGTGGACCGCAGGGGCTGATCCAGAGCATGAGAAGTGAGGCGTTCCCGCAGGTAGGTAGGGCCGAGACCCTGTAGGGCTTTATAGGTAAGCACCAACACCTTGAATAGGGCCCGGAAGACTGTCGGCAGTCAGCGCAGAGAACTGAGCACTGGTGTAATGTTCTCTTGGCGACTCATCCCCCTAAGGAGACGGGCTGCTGCATTCTGCACCATCTGCAGCCTCCGGACCATCACCATCGGTAGCCCCAGGTACAGTGCATTACAATAGTCCAGTCTTGAGGTAATGAAAGCATGGATGATGGTGGCAGAGTGGAGTCTGAGGCATACAGACGAAGCCACCACACAAGATGTAACTGGTAGAATGTACTCCTTGCCACACCGGGACATTCAGGTGGAGTTGAGGAGCACTCCTAGACATGAATCTGGGAACCAGTGGGGGACGGACCCCATCAATGACAGGAGAGGCCACGCACATCACTTTACCCACCACCATCATTTCCGTCTTGTCAGAATTCAGTCTGTCAGCTCACCCTTATCCAGTCACCCACAGCTGCCAAACGCTGAGTAAGCACTGAGATGACTGGATCTGGGTTGGATGAAAAGGAGAGATGGCGTTGGTGTGTTTACACCTAAAACTAGGAGACTACCCCTGGTAGGAAAGCGGGGTGCAGCCAGAGGACTACTTTCCCATTGAGAAACCAAATACAGTGGCCCCTGCAGGAAAAAAGGCTCACAAAATGTCATCTTGGGAAGTGAGGCTGTTGGTTCCAAGGGTTCCCGCATAAAAGCTTGGCGAACTACATTCAGGTCTCAGTTTTTGGAAAGTGCTTCCTTACTCGTGAGAACACCTGGATTGCTCCTCTAGTAAAGCAGGCATCAAAGGGGCTAGCAAATAGGGAGCCTCCTATTTGCTGGGTCCCAGAAGGCACTGAGTGCTGCCAGATGTACCCTAAGGGAGGCACCATGGCTTCTGCTGGGGAAACCCCTGCCTTCTGCTCATTTCAGAAATGGTTGCCACTTTGCATAGCAACAGCCCTTTCTAGAGGGCTTTCCACTGGTGTACTGGACAAAGACAACCCCTTTCCGCTAGGGTCAACAGTGATGCCTCCAAGCTGCCAGATGCAGGGAGGCTAAGTCTGGGTGTCACAATGCTCTATCATGCTGGATCAGCAGGTTTGGCACTTCTGGCAGCAGCCATCCACATGCATGCACAGGTTCCTCAATCTTGGGGTACCAGTACAGCCTCGGCTAATCCAGGGTTATCAGAAGCAGCCCCCCCCCCCCAAGTTCTGGAACCTTCTGAGCAGCCTGGGAATGAAGGAAATTGATGGAGAGTTGTACAGCAGTCCCTCTGGCCAAGGGGCCACTAGGGCATCCCTCTGAACCCTGACCCTCTCCCGCTCAAGAGAAAAAGCTTACTGGTAGTTTGGAAATGTGCTCTGACGCACATCAATATGCCTATGGGTGCACTAGCAGCATGCTATGGAACAAACACGAGTGCTTCTAGGCCCATTTGTGTGATAGCACCTGTCCTGGTGAAGCTATCCGCCTTGCTGTTGTCGAGGCCAGCTACGTGGGCCACTACAGGCAGCACTCCACGGACCAGCTGCTTTCCCCAGAGATCGTGTGCTGCTTTCGTAAGTAAGAACTATGTGGCCCCTCCCACAAAGTTGTGCATGCGTCAGGCCGTGAAGGTTGTTGATGCCAGGAGTTCGAACAGCCTAGAAAACAAAACGTAAGGTTGGCATGGGTTGCCAATATCTTGGCGCATCTGCCCAGAATTACATGGAACCTGTAAGGGCTGTAGCCTGAATAAAATCTGGAAGAACCCCCGCAATAAAGTGAGTGACCTGACTGGGAACCAAAGAAGACTTGTCAGTTGCGACCCGTCCCAAGACTGGAAAGGCAGGATGCTGCCTCTACGTGTCCCTTGAGTAGATGTCATGACTGAGCTCTAAAGAGCCAGTCATCTAGATACCAGGTACACTAAGGCCAGGGACCCATGTTGACTGCGTTGCAATTTGCAGTGATTTTTGCAGAATAAGTCAATCCTCGCAGTGCCATGCTGAAATTGCAGTGAAACTGCGGTGAGGGCTGTCTGCAGGATCTTTAAATCCTGGCTCAGGCATAAACTTGTCGCCTGACCCTAAACTAAAACTGCTGCTGCAGCTGCCGTCTGTCAGGGAGGTGTGTGTGACCATGACCCAAGGGTGAATAGGCCCCTGGGAGATGAATTGTGGGTGAGTGGGTGGGGTCTAAAGGCCCTATGTGTGGGTGAGGGAGGTCTGGGGTTTTAATAGGAGATGGGAATTCTGGGGTGCTGAAATTCCAGAGGATTTGAGTCGTGTTTGATTAGCAAAGTTGTTCTATGTCAAACCTGTTGCAAATTTGTTTCCCAGCATGCATAGTTATGCAAATCAAGTTAATTATGCAAATATTAATATTTGCGGTGAATTTGCAGAATTTGGCTTCGCTGGTTGCAGAATTTAAGATTTTTTGGTGCAGTGAACTTGGGTCCCTGACTAAGGCCGCTTGCGTATGAGATTGGATTGGGGAGGGCCTGGCACAAGCCAAAATCATGCCAGGGGGAATCGTGGGAAGCTCTGTTAGTGTGTGCGGGGGTTTTCGTGTATTTCTGGTGCATTTTGATGGGGTTCGTCCCCCGCTGGTGTCTCAGGTTTGGAATCTGGGGGTACTACTTGATCTGCAGCTTTGTCTCCAGGTTCAGGCTGTGGGGAGGAGTGCTTTCCGCCAGTTACATCTGGTGCGATGGCTCTCAGACTCCGACCTGGCCACTGTCATCCATGCCTTTATCACCTCACGACTAGACTATTGTAATGCGCTCTATGTGGGGCGACCTTTGGTGAAGGTCCGGAAACTGCAGCTGGTGCAGAATGCGGTGGCCTGTCTCCGTGCCGGGACAGGTTGCCATGAGCACATTACACCAGTGCTCCAACCTCTGCAGTGGCTGCCGATAGTCTTTCAGCCCTGATTCAAAGTGTTGGTGCTTACCTATAAAGGCCTATGCGGTTTTGCGCCCCTCCTATCTGCGAGACCGCCTCCCTCTCCATGCCCTGGATCGACCCCTGCAGTCCGCCGGGCCCACCCTTCTTGATGTCACCTAGGTGGTGCCATGTGCTACAATGGAGAGGGCGTTCTCGGGGCGGCACCTAGGGTGTGGAACTCCCTGCTGGTGGAGGCCTGGCTTGCCTCATTTCGATGACAATGTAAGACTGGTCTGTTCTGCCAGACCTTTGTTCGGTGAAGGGTGGGTGGGGAAGATGGGGTTTTTATTCTCTCATTCTTATGCTTCCCTTTTGTTTGTATTTTATGTATATATTTTTAATTTAACTTTTGCAAGCTGTCTTGCCCTGCCTAGGCCAGAGAGGCAGAGTATAAATGATTAAAATAAATAAATGTTCTCTTGTGGTTCACAGGGCTGGATTTTGAGCCCTATAATCTGTGAGAGAAATTGTGTCAGAACAGGCTGAAATCCTCCGCACGAGTGGAACTTCTTGTGATTTCCCCCTAGTGTGATTTTTGGCTTGATCCAGTGCCTCCCCGTCTCGTGTTCAACTTCAAGCAGGCTAAGCTTGCCAATGAAAGGCTGCCACTACTGAGGCTAGACACTTTGAAAATGCCTGCAGGGTGGTGGAAAGCCCCAAAGGGAGCACCATATCTTGATAATGGATTTCATTTAGTATGAAGTGGAGGAACTGGTGATGGACAGGGTGAATAGAAATACGAAGGTATGCATCACTTGCTTGAAGGGATAGGATAATCTGCAACCATTTTACCCTACAAAAGCGGATAAGGGCACCATCTTTACACCCCCATTGGTCTGTAAGCACTGGATCTCATCACATAGTGCAGCAGCTACCTCCCCTGTCTTGCGGAACCCTCATATGCACCACCTGTTGCCCTGGCTTACACGCAAACCGAATAACCCCTTCCCATCATCACAGCTCCACCAATACAAAGTCAGAGCTTCCCAATGCTCCAAAAAGGGCAGCGTCCTACCCCTAAAGGAAGGGACCCATTTAACAAGTGGAGAAGGCCCTAGGAAAGCACCAAAATGCTTTGTAGAGCTAGTGTGGCCTGGTTTGGGAGTGTCCTGTTGATGATCCTGAAACCCCTGATCCCAGGGAGGGGGAGGGTAAGTTACTGGCAGTTGGGTGAAGTGTGGAGGGAAGAACAGGGACTGACCCCCAGTAGGGAAGGCAGGACTCCTGTGGGTTCTTTTGATGGATCCACTGAGGGTGTCCCCCACCCTTCAAGCCTGCCTGTATGGGGACGAGGCAGCTGCCACCTTCAGCCCGAACAAGATTGTCATACTCTGATCTGTCTTAAAACCAACTTAACTCCTGCTTAGGGGAAGCAGGATTTCCTTGCCAAACGGGAGTTTCTCCACCACATATTGGGCTGCACTGAAGAGATGTGAGGAACACAGCTAGGCATGGTGGCATATGGTGATGCCAACTGCCATACCCTGAGCCCCTGAAACTGCCACATTGTACAATACCAGTGTGGTGTAGTGGCTAAGTGCGCAGGACGGGGAAGCAGAGGTGCCCCTGGTTCAAGTCTCACCTTAGCCAGAAACTCACTGCATGACCTTGGCCCAGTCACAATATTCTCTTAGCCTAATCTACCTCACAGAGTAAAAGTTGTGTTAATTAGTTCTATGTGAAGTGCTCCAAGTGCCATGGCAGGGGGCGTGATAAATAAAAAATATTACCCTTGCAAGATACTGTAACAGTTCCAAACCATCAACAGTTTCAGCTCTTCGTTGCTCCTGCACCCCCCCCGGGAAGCCCAGGCACCAACTGCTGCACTGTGTCCCAGAGAGTGTAACTAAAACATGCCATAAAGGCCAGATCATTGCTTGCCCTCATGTTCAGGGATGCTGCAGAAGATACCCACTGCATCCAGGTATCAATACACTGCCCCTCCCTATCAGAGGGCTGTGAAGAGTCATGTCCTCACTTTCGATCACTTCACAACAGCCATGGCGATCTCAGAATTAGGGGCTAGATGAGTCACTCGGCTCCCTTGTGTCCAGGTTCCCTAAGGATACCACTTCTGTGCCCACCATATGGACCAGCAGCTTCTGGAATCAGTGGGGGTGTGTGCCTGGGTCCCCTGGAGCCCTGCTCCAAAAAAGCCTGTTGAGCTGGACAGTGCTAGCACATTGCTGATGAACTCGGGCTTAAGTAGACCCCACAGCTGCTTCAAAGCCTTAGTTTCTGGACTGAGAGCCTCCCTGATGCATGCAGCATAGTGCTGTGTACTGATGGTCTCCCTATAGCAGCATGGTGCCCTGTGGAGTTGAGCCTGATGACGCCTCCCCAGTTGGGACACTGGCCAGAGCAGGTAAAGCCAAAGGCTGCTCTTGGCACATCTCTGGGTCTCTTGGTACCATAAACCCCATGAAGATGCTACACACCCTGCTTCATGCTCACCAAGTGTGGGTGGGGGCACCAAATATGTTAACAGAAATATTTCCTATGTTTGAATAAAAGTGGAAAAGGACATTGGTGAGTGGCCAAACCTTCAGGATGGAAATCAGATTAACTAGCTATGAAGCATTTTAACTACTTACATGGGTGTAGGTAATAAGTGCAGTGGACCAAATAAAGGGTCTTAAGAAGCAACCATTTTCCTGGTGTTTATTTCCTAAAGTTAGATACCTGTATCTGGTTTCACTGTGTGCAGGAATGTTGGGAATTTAGAATTCTAAATTAGTTTAGAATCAGTACTGTTACCAGTTACCCTAGTGACTAAAATGGCATACAGTATAGAACAGTTGCCCCATAGAACAACATAAAATGGTTGCTCACAACATAGAATGGTTGCTTCTTTTTGTGAAGACCCTGTAGAATCCTAAATTGCAAAGATGATGGAGAAAGTAGGGTTTGCTGTGTTGGTCTAAAGTATAGGCAATAGAGACAAAGTAGTAAAGTGATATATTTTATTGGACCAACTACATTTGGTGGAGGTGTGGAAGCTTTTGGACCTCATAGGGTCCTTTGTCAGGCAGGTCTGGTGTTACAAAAAGAAGAAACAAAGCCAAAGCAGAGGTAAAGAAGATGGAGGCATAGTGGGGGGGGGGGGAGAGTAAAATATTTTGTGACTGAGGAAACGCTATTATGTATCATAGAACTGAAGGGCTAAATAGACTACAAGCGTCATCTAGTCCAACCCCCTGGTCCCAAGCAGAATATCCTCTTCGTGCAGCATCACAGACGAATGATTGTCCAGGCAAGTTTTTAAGACAATCAAGGAAGGCGTCCCTGGGCAATTCATTTCATTGCCTAGTAGGGCAGTTAGAAAGTTTTTCTTAATATTTAACAAATCTAAGTCCATTCCCTCTTGCTCTGCCTTTTATAATAGTGGAAAACAAATTGCTGTTTTTGTGTCATTTTAGATATTTTAAAATAGACTTGCTGCATGATCCTCAAAATGGGACTTGCAGTACTATGTAAGAGGTAGTGCACGTTCTAAACAGGTATTATCTAAACACAATAGTGTGCTGAAAAAATAAAATGGAAAAAATAAATAAAAAATGTTTCCTTTTCTGAGCCCCTAAGCATGTTGCAGTCATCTTTTTGAAGCTTTTCTTCGCAACCATGAACGCTACATAGTGTTACAGAAATTAACTTTAAAACTTTTTTCGTCTGTTGTGATTTCAGATTCAAGGGCCTAGACAAGGATCTTACGTCCCCTGTTTTGCGGTTTTTCTTGTGCCACTCCTACAAGGGGCGCATATTTTGATATTTTTGCTCTTTTGGGGGGAAGGAGACACACAGCAACGTTGGGAGCCTGATCAAGCTCTTAAAATGGCCCAATCCCCAGCTTCAATCCCTAATGCCACACTGGGACACTGCCTCTAAACCACCGATTTATGAGCGATGGAGTGGATGCAAATTAATTTCTGGTATGAGCAGAATTTCTGGTAACAGCAGGGCATTCTTCAAGCTGCTGCACCAGTAGCTCTGTTAAAGCAGAGAAAGGGGGAGGGACCCTGTAGCACAGCGGCTCCAAGATCGCGCTGTGTCCGCACAAAGGTGGTTGCATTAGCCAGTTAATTCACTGGTATAGGAGCTCAGGATGCGTAACCTTCAACGGTTAAAGTGAAGTCCATGGGATCAGCTCCTACAGACTATTAGCGCTGGCTACCGGACGCACTCACTGGCACTGGAAAAATCCCTCCTGCTTTTGGAGGAAGGCGTATCCTGGTAACTCAGAAAGCCTCCTAAACTACTGACTAGGGAAAAGGAGCGCAGTGGGGCGGGGCTACTGAGCCAAGGACATGCGCATTAGTTACAATGGTAGGGCAGGCACATGCGCATTAGTTGCGGGGTAGGATTGACCTCTTCTGCTGCCAGAGTAACGGCCGGGGTGTGTTTCGTTCTTGGTTCCTGCCGCCTCTCCCAGTAGGTCACGTGTGTGAGGTTGGGCAGTGGTTTCCGGGGTTCGTTGCTGGAGCTGAAGGAGTCGGTAACAGCGTGGGTCGCTAAACGAGCGGAGGGCTTCGCCTCAGGTTCTGGCCTCGTGGCGGTTGCGTTGCCCGGCAACCTCTGCGCCGGGGGCGGGGAGAGGTTTGTGGGGCCTGTTTAGAGGCTGAAGGTGGGGCCTCCCCCGCGGGATGGGAGCGTTCCGCTCCAAGTGATGGGTTGGTGGAGTCGGACCTCGCGCGAGTCACCCCGCGCCGCAGCCTCCAAACTAGCTCCGAGGCGAGCCGGGCCGGGCCCGACCTTCCTCGCGGAAGCTCGGTGGGGGTCAGTGAGAGCTCGAGATAGCGGCAGGGCCCCCGCCTTCTTCCCGCTCCTCAGGCAACTGTCGTACCCCGGTTCTGCTAACTTCCTCCAGACATTCACGCCCCTCAAATCCCGTCTCTGGGCTTGTTCTTAACACAGTGCGGCTGACACTGCTGTGGGTGTCGCCTTCCGTAGCGTCTCGAGCTTTTACTCCCAGCCGTATGGGCTAGAGGTTAATGAGCGCATTAGACTCCGGGACCAGAAAAACACTGAGATGACAAGAACTGTACCCATTCCTGCTTGTCCCTGGCAGAAGGGAACTGGCACAACTTTAGACCTTTGCCAGTGCCAGCCAAAATGACTTGTGTATGCTCATAAGGCTGAGCTGGTATAAAGATAGATGCTGGTGCAAACAGTATATTAGGAGTGGAGGGG
This sequence comes from Sphenodon punctatus, assembly GCA_003113815.1. Lineage (NCBI taxonomy): Eukaryota > Metazoa > Chordata > Lepidosauria > Sphenodontia > Sphenodontidae > Sphenodon > Sphenodon punctatus. The sequence goes on along the minus strand of QEPC01000931.1, from coordinate 1,475,543 downwards.
AAAACCCAACCCAAGCCTGTTTTCATTTGACTCTGTTTCCGTTCCTGGATCTGGCCCATGGATCCAGCCCCTGCCCTCTACCAGGGAAAGAGTGATCTGACGGGAGGGGTTCTGATTAGAGCAAGAATAGGGGATGGATCCATGATTCTGGACCCTTGCATGCCTTCCCGTGTCTTGAGAACATGCATTAGTGTCCTGACTCCTATGTGGGCGGTGGAACTGGTAATAATCTTCAAAATGGCTTATGGAAGGGAAAAGGTTCCCCGTCCCAACTGTATACAAAACAAAAAAAGTTGTTGTTGTTGTTGTTATTTATTTATTAAGTAGTAATTATATAGCACCAGCAATGTACCTTGTACTTTGCAACTGTTGAAAATAGACAGGGTCCCTGCCCTGGTGGGCTTACAATCCAAGAAAGACAGGGGAGGGGAGACGACAGATAGGGACAACAGAAGGAGAGACAAAGATACAGTTGTGAAGGCATGAGGTTGCAGGTGCACATGCTTAGCTTAGTTACATCAGGGGAGAATGAGGAACTAGGGAAGGCCTGATGGAAGAGGTAGATTTTCAGGAGGGAGTTGAAGGTCAGGCGGGAGAGGAGTGAATGTATTTGGCGACGGGGGGCAGCAAGGGAGAATGGGCAAATGTGCTTAGAGGAGCAGCAGAGCCGTGAGCAGGTTGGGGGTGGTGGTAGAGAAAGAGTGGAGTTTTTGGACGGAGCATAGTGGGAGACTAGTGTAGAGAGATGCGAGGAGGAGGGACAAAGCCATGAATAGTCTTGAAGGTAAAGACAAGAAGTTTGCTGAATGTGTTCAGGTAGAGGGAGCCAGGGGAGAGAAAAGAGGAGGGACTGCATGTGATCAGAGTGGTGATCCAGTATATTTAATAAAGATGAAATACAGTTGTCTATTATTATTATTTTATTATTATTTATTTATTAGCAAGCATTTATATAGCGCCAGCAATGTACCTTGTGCTTTACAAAGTGATGGAACAGACATGGTCCCTGCCCTAGGGCTTATAATCTGAGAGATGGGGGTGGAGGGAGACGAAGGAAGGGGAACAGAGGGAGAAACGAGTGTAACATTCATGAAGGTGTGCGGTGGCGGGTATATGTGCTTGGCTTGGTTACATCGAGAAGGATGGCTGGCTGGTCCATGCGGTGAGGATATGAGTACACAGACCTCAGGTAACAGATTGTACTGGATGGTAGGTGTCAGCAAGAGTTAGGAGAGGGGAGCGAGGAGTCAGGGAGGGCAGAACGGAAGAGGTGGGTCTTGAGGGATCTGAAGGTACGAAGGGAGGGGGCGAGACAAGTGTGGGCAGGGAAGGGAGTTCCAGGTGTGGAGGGCAGCTAGGGAGAAAGGATGAAGGGTGGCTAGAGGAGCAGGGGAGGCGTGGGAGGAGGAGAGAGGAGGAGCAGAGTTCACGGACTGGTGTACAGAGAGGAATTAGCGTAGAGAGGTAGTGGGGAGCAAGGTTGTGAAGAGCTTTATAGGTGAAGACTAGGAGCTTGTGCATGATTCGTTCATGAAGGAGGAGCCAGTGAAGAAGGGAGGGGTTGCACGTGGTTGAAGCAATGGGCGAGGTGGATGACCCTGCAGCAGAGTTTTGGACTGAGATAAGTGGAGAAAGGTGGGAGCGGGGGAGACCAATGAGAAGGAGTTTACAGTAATTGAGGCGAGAGATGACCAAGGCATGAACAAGGGTTTTGGCAGAGGAGACAGAGAGAAAAGGGTGAACCTTAGCAATGTTATGGATGGAGAAGTGACAGGATTTGGCAAGTGTCGATGTATGGTTTAAAAGAAAGGGGTGAGTCAAAGATGAAGCCTAAGCTACGGACTTGGGGGCGGGAAGGATGGTAACCCTGTCAATAAGGATCGATGGAGGAGGTAGAGGAAAGGATGGGGCGTGGGAGATGAGTTCAGTTTTAGCCATGTTGAATTTGATTTGATGTTTAGACCTCCAGGTAGAGATATCAGAGAGACAGCTGGTGAGTAACCAGCTGTTAAAAAGTCACATCACTGCTTCCATTGTTTCCTTCTCAATAGGATTAATGACAATCATCAATACTCAAATGGATTATAGAATGTTGCAATCTCAGTCTGTAAGGATAATACGAGTATAAAGCAGTAAAAGTCTATTTAACTGCTAAAGGAAGTAAGTGTGGCTGAATACAGGCAAGGAGCACATTGTCTAAGAAGATGCCATTTTCATAAGTCTGTTTTCAGAATGGAACCACATATTGAGCTCTATGCATTCCAGGCAATTGCTGCTTAAGAAGGGGTAAAAAGAGCCTTCGGCTCGTGTTGTTGGGCTCTGTTGTATTACTCTAAATTTCAAACATCTCTTGCAGAATTTCAGAATGACCAAAAAAAGAAAACAAGAAGACTTTCACAAGGTGAAGCTAAAAGTTGGAAAAAAGAAGCCTAAGCTAGAAAATTCCACCAATACAAATTTCAAAACAAAGGTTATACACCTTCCTGAACAACTTAAAGAGGATGGAGTAGTGCCAACAAACAATAGAAAACTTAACATAAAGGTAGGATGAGGTGCAAGTTTAATTATTAATAATGGGGTCGTTTAGCCACTTAGATCACTGTGGTGAAATTATCTTGTTTCACGAGCAGAAATACTTCCTTTTTAACATAGTTAAGTGAACAAGGAGTCATTTCCAACCTTCCACTATTTAAAGTTTATCATAACCTGAATTTCACAAACCAAGGAAATGAACAGTTGAGGTGGGAGGGCCAGGGTGGTTCATACCTTAACTCTGTCCTTTTGAAATGTTATGTAACAATTTTTCTGCTTAAAAACTGACAATAGGACCTTAACTCAAATTCTAAAATGGGATTCCAAATGGTAGAGCAATATAAACATTGCTAATTGTACTGGATAAGTTCATATCGGGAATTCTGTTTTGGAGTGTAAGCTAAGTTTTTCATGTCTTTGGTTGGAACTCTCTTTTGGTAAATTAATTGTATGCAGTGATGCAGGGAATTATTAATCAGGCTGGCTTCTACCAGTAGCTTGGACATGTCTTTACAACTGCAGCTCTGATCCACTTGTGCTTTTGGGAGCCACTAGACATGGTTGAATTAGAGTGGGATATTGAGAATTGCTTGTGGAGTATTTAGCAGTAGGATCCCAGGTCACTTCAAAAGCATGCAGTTGTACCATTGGGCTGTGCAGATTAAAATCTGAGTGACATTCTTCCTGATAGACACAAGCCTCTGGGAAAGGTTGCATATAAATTTAAATAAAAACCCTTGAGGTCCCTTTCAATCCTATGATTCCACGACAATGTCTCTCTTTAAAGCCATGACTTGTATGAAATTGACCAGAGGTTCTCAACCTTCTGAGAACTCAACCTGTGCTTCAGCAATGCTCTTATGGCATACACATGCTTGCATGCCAATATCACACAGCCATACTCTTAAACTGTATAATTGGCATGGGCAGGGAGGATATTGGAAGGCGTGTGGGGATGGAGAGGTTGTGGTTCCACTTGCTTCCACCATGTCTGACTGCTCCCCTGGACCCTGCTCTCCCTGGCTGCCTGAGAGAGTTGCACCACTTCCAGTTTGAGAACCATGGCTTTAGGGAATCCTGCCTCAGGGCAGGAACTGGACTAGATGGCCCTTGTGGTCCCTTCCAAATTTCCAGTCTTTTTTTCTTCTGACTTCAATGCAGCAGCAGCCGCCAGTGACTTGCATTAGGAAAGCTTCTAGGTTAGAGCAGTTACTTGTAGTGATGTAACACCATTAAAACAGATTCTAGGTTCATTGAGTGTTTTGAGAATGGGTTAGTGCTAGAAAGTATGGTGTAAGTAACTTTGAAGGCGTACTGTGGCAAATATGTCTATACTTATCTCCTTGTAGGATCTGCTTTCACAGATGCACCATTACAGTCCTGGGGTGAAGCAAAGTGCACTAGTCGGACTCAAAGATCTGCTGTCCCAGTATCCGTTCATAATTGATGCACACCTTTCAAATATACTGAGTGAGGTGGCAGCTGTGTTTACAGACAAGGACTCTGGTGTCAGGGTGGCGACTATCCGCCTCCTTCATTTCTTGGCTCCAAAAATAAGAGCTGAGCAAATAGCCCCATTTTTTCCTTTGGTAAGTGCCCACCTCTCCAGTGCCATGACTCATATTAATGAAGGAATTCAGGAGGATTCTTTAAAAGTGTTGGACATTCTGTTGGAGGAATACCCAGTCCTTCTCACTGACCGCAGTAGTGTGTTGCTGAAGAATTTTGTAGAGCTGATCTCTCACCAGCAACTGTCCAAAAGACTGAAAAGTAGAGAGAAGGTATCCTGGATGCTTTCTGTTAATCCTAATCGCAGGGTAACCTCTCAGCAATGGCGACTGAATGTACTGGTCAGGCTCAAGAAGTTCCTCCAAGTGCTGGTAGATGGATGTGGTGAATTAACAGATAATGAAGAAGGGCTTCATGAACAAAAAGAGAGTATGCAGTCTGTGAGGAACTTGGTATGTATAAACTGGAAGGAACATGCCAGTAATCAGCAGCACATCCAGCTATATGAAAATGGAGGCTCACAACCAAGAGTCCATTCATCTTTCAGGCTGAGGTAAGAAACAATATTCATAACTCATTGGAGAGTTTGATTTTACTGGTAATGCATTTAAAGTGGGGGGAAATGTAAAACTGGTGTATTGCTCTGCTGGCTTACATGGGTCCGTTTTTTCCACAGGGATTCAAGATGTTTTGAGTCATTTAGTTGAAGTTATTTGACTGCAGTGATTTTCTAATATTATAGAAGAAACAATTACAGAAACACTGAGTAGCTGAAAACCCTACTACATTTACATACTGAAGCTCAAAGCTACTTCCCATAGACTACAAGTGAAAGGATTGTTCATATGGTCTGCATCCAATTTTAAAGCACAAGCCATCCTGTGGTGTAGTTTCTTCTGTGGAGACCGAAACTTGAATGGTTTCCTGTGATGGATTTTGATGTGCATAAGAATGGTGACAGCACCCTGTTTTTCTCTGGGATATTGAAGTCTCAAACTCAGGGATGACAGTTTAAAGAGCAGCATTGTTAACAGTTTCAATGCTGACTGTTCTGCTTGGACACTCCTTCTCTTCTCTCCCCCCCGGTCCTCTTCCTCACACACTGTTAGCTTCATAGAGTGGCAGATGAAGAAGTCACACAGTCCCTGACTGTTGCAATCTCATCCTTGAGCTTGCGTTTCTTTGTTAGTCTGAAATCCCCATTAAATAATAGGATCCAAGTAGAAACCATAGAGTCTAATCAATCTCTCCCATCTGGGTAGGTTAGTACATACTTTAGCCAACTTGCCTGCTGCGGTTTCTCGGGCAGAAGAACAAGACTGGGGTTTTCTGGATTACTTTATTTTAAAGGCGTTCTTCTCTTGGGAAGAGGTCTCCTGTGCTTTTCAGGGATCCAACCCTGCGGGGTGCTTTGAGCATGAAGGGATGCGCTCAGGAGAGGAGGGGGCGGTACCTCCAACACTCCCGTCCCTTCTCTCCTGAAGCCCCTGTGAGTCTGGCTGCAGCTCTGCTCCCTTGTGTGTTCTGAGCCAGCAGGGTTCAGTCTGCTCGCAGGGGCTGCCACGGTGTCATCTCTTCTCTCTCTCGTTCTTTAACCAGCAGTGGCAGGGAGTTGTGCACAGGGCTTGGGGCTCAGTCCTCGCTGCTGAGGGGACCTGCTGCAGCGATTCTTGCCTTCGCTCCCTGGCAGCTAGTGGGACTGGGCTTCTGCAGGTTGGGAGGATTCCTGCAGGCAGCTGATCTTCACTCATCAGAAGATGAGAGCACGATGACTGGACTAGCACTGCTGAGGCTGGAGAACGAGAAGTTGAGCAAAGGACTCTACCGCTGCTACCTCCTCCAGCTGCTGCTATTCAACCTCTTGTTGAAAACCTCCAGTAATGAAGAGCCTACAACCTTTCCTAGGCAGCTTGTTTTGTTGCCAAGCAGCTCTTGCTGTTAGGAAGTTTTTTCTGATATTGAACTGAAATCTACCTTTATCTTGAGCCAATTGTTTCTAGCCCTGCCCTCTTTACAAATGCAGAACAGTGTGGGTGTTTAGTATCCCAGTGCCTTTGAAGAAACAACACTAAACCTTTTTGGTGCTGACTGCTCTCTCCCTAGACAGGCATTCACACCCTTTCTCTCTTGCTGCTGTGGCACAAAACAGCTCACATGTTTTTGTGCAGCTCCAATTTATTTAGACTGTTTATCCTGCCCTTCCGCCAAGAGTCAGGGTGGCTAACATCATAACATCGACATAAAATACAGAGATAAAACTCATGAGGCCATGTATAAAATATCCATAAAAAACACCCAAAAACCTAAGCCAGTTAAGATGCTAATTAAATTTTATCTGGCCAAATGTCCTCTTTAGAAGATGCTCAGGCTAGGGCTTTTGTAATCTTCCAAGGGAAGTAAGTTCCAGAGCTATGGAGCAGCCACTGAGACTCCTGCTCTTTGTCCCCTTACTTGCATGGACATGTTTCAACGGTTGAACTTGCAAGAGAATGGTTTTTTGCTGATCTTGATGGCTGCAAAGAGGCACAAGTTTGCCCCTGTGGCAAAGTGTTTGGCAGTTTCTCTGTGCTTCTGTCTTTGTCCTGACCCTGTGACCCTCAGGCACGGGCTGTGATAAATGACAATCTCTGGTGCTGGCTGTTCTGCTGCCTCCCATGGGAGGGATACGCCCTTGCCTAACACAGGGGAGAGCCTGGAACTGGAGGGGATGCCAAAGCGCATCTTCATGGGGTGGATTAAGAATTTGGACTTTACTGGGACTTTACATTTTGTGGAAGCTGGAACTGTGTCATCAGGGATTGCTGCAGAGCGATAGATAAAGGGAAAGAATGTTATTGGGGGGCTTTCTGCTCTGTGCATACGTGGAGCCCTCCATCCTCACCCTGGCTACCCCTGTGCTCTGACTGCAGGCTCTCTTAGCAAGGGAGTCCAGGGCTGCCCTGGAGTCCATGTTTCTCTCTAATGAGTTGCTAATAGTCAAGATGATTTCAGAGACTATACATGGAAAGATCTTCCAACTGTGACCCTTTTCTCCTTTCCTTTTGCTGTCTCCTTCTGCATGAAGGTTGCGCTCTGCATAGCATAAAATGCAACTCTTTTCTCTTTTTGCAGGTATTTTTAGTTGCCTTACAGATTTTTTTTCTAAACCTTTTAACTGTTTCCATTGTATTCTTTATAACCTGTAGGGATTTATGTATTTCATTGTAGCCTTCGTTCAATTGTATTCATTCTATGCATCAGTAAAGTTTTTAACTTCACTTAGTCTGGCTTGATTATTCCTGGGTCCGAAGACTTAACTTCCTAGAATCTTTCTGGCAAATCTACTTATCTGAAGGTCTAAGATAAGCTCCCAACAAGAGGGAGATTTTTTTTTGGTTTTGTTCATTCCACCCTCTGATACACAGGGTACAGTCAAAGACTGGTATGATACAGTCCTGTGGAAGGGCAGTGTCACCTCTTTTTAGGTTCTCTGGGGTTGGGAGAGAGAAATGGCACTGTTCCTAATGTGAACACAAAATCTTCTCCTGTCAGGAAAACATCTATGCCAGTAGATGGTGCTATTTTCCCCATGGCACCCACTTAGTCTACAGGCTGGAGCTCCTCACGATGATTATGGTTCTTATTCAGTGGCCTCTGCAATCCCACATCTGGGAGTCACTGTACGGAATAGTTTCAGCTAGAGTGCTCTAGCGTCTAGCCCATTCCCTGTGCGCCTCAGGCATGTACTTCTTCATGAGGCTGCAAAGGGAAGGGGTATGCATTCTTAACTCGGTTCCTTCTAGCTGCTCATTAGTTCTGGCCCTCAGACCTGAGGCTGTGAATCTCTGAGCAGTGTTGGGCTTTCTGTTGTTTCAAGATTTAAAAAAATTTTTTTTTTAAATCTAGTGTTTGGAAGATTATATATTGAAGACCATAAAAACTCACTGTGCAGGTTCAAAAAGTGCGTTGCCCAATAGACAAAATTAGAGAATAATTTTTATAAGATTTTATTAAAACTTGACCAATGAGGTGTCTCCACAGCTGGTCTGGGAGACAGCTTAAATGGTCCTCAGAGGTCCATTCATCTCACAGGTGTCCTATTGGAGAAAAAGAAAGGAGAGCAGTTGAATGAATATGGCCAATTAAAACACTAAATAAAAATAATCAAATAGTTAGGGAAGCTGAAATTGTCATAAAAGGAAAACAATAGAGGAAGTGATAAAAAAAACTCATACTAAGCAATATTATTTCAATAAAAATAATAAAGCAGACGGGGTACTTGCATGGCAAGTAAAGAAAAAGACAAATCCTCAATACCTTTTATTGGAAAAGATGATCAAGAAGCTCTTACAGAAGAGGCCATGTTAAAATACTTCTTGCACTATTATGGTGCTGTGTTACCAGTCTTAGAATCTTGCGGAGGACAGGCTACAAACCTTTCTTAACTCGGTTAAACAGCCAAAGATATTAAAAAAACAAGAAGAATTTTTAAATGCCCCAGTTAAGCTAGAGGAAATAGTTATTGTGATTTAAGAATTTAACAAAAAATAAAGCATGCGGCCCAGAGCGGTATCCAGCTACATTTTTTCCAAGTTTTACTGAAGAAGTGGCCCCACTCTTAGCACAGGTATATAACTCTTGCCTCCAGGAAGATAAAATGCCACAAACATTCTAGTATGCTAATATTGTCCCATGTCCAAAGGCTGGACCTAACACATAGTGCTATAGACCAATCTCACTTCTTAATTTAGATTTTAAGGTTCTCTCTCAAATGCTAGCAAATAGGCTGTTTGGTATTCTAGATAGACTAATTGAAACTGACCAAACTGGTTTTATACCTGGGAGGTTAGGGATGGATAGATATAAGGAAAGTGATAAATATAATTCATCTAATACAAAAAGATGTACCGGCAGCTATTCTATCACTTGATGCCAAAAAGGTATTTGATCATGAACATAAATACTTTTTTGCCACTTTACAAAGGATGGGGATTGTGGGACCGTTCTGTGAATTAATAAAAATAATATATAAATCCCCCAAAGCCTCGCTGTTAGTGAATGGAGAAAAAACACCTCCTTGGGCAAGGGAACACGACGGATGTTCCCTGTCCTCTGTTCGGTCTGACTTGGCCATAGAACCTCTGGCAGCAGGAATAAGTCAATCTCAGAACATCAAGGGAGTCTTGGCAGGGCAGGAACAGCATAAATTAGCAGCATACGCAGATGACACAATTATTATTTTTTTGACTGACAAAAGAACTGTGCTGGTATTCCTGCAATTTATGGGAAAACTTTGGACAGGTTTCTGGATACAAAATAAAGACAAATCTCGTATGTTGCTAATCAGCATAACATAACCAGGGAAGACTTAGAGCAGCTGAGCATGTTCAATCTAAAAAAGCATAGTATTAAATATTTAGGAGTAAATACACAAAAAAAATTGAAACTTTATATATAAAGAAAATTATTTAAATCTTCTAGAGGAATACAAAAATATAATTCAAACATGGCACAAGTTACAGGTATCGTGGATAGGGTGGATAAACCTAGTTAAAACGATGCTGCTGCCAAAGTTCTTGTACATCATTCTGGCACTGCCTATTGAAATCCCAACACAGTTGTATAATTCTTTTAACAAGATGATATCCTCTTTTATATGGAAAGGACAAAGACCCAGAAAAATCAATAATGTTTACACACAGAGATAAGAGGGGGCTTAGTCTCCCGGATTTGAAGCTATATCATTGGGCTTCTGGACTCAGAGCAATTAAGATATGGGTAAAGGATGATATTTTTATACCAAAATGGGTGAAGCTAGCGCAATACCAGGCAACTGATTTTAAAGGGTTGATACTGGATGATTTGGGGCCCAGTATTAAGACAGACAAAAAGCGATCTTTTTGCGAGTTGGGCCATGAAAATATGGGCCAATTGCACAAGGAAATTGGAAATTATACAGGGGAAGACACCCTACACCCCAATATTGCAGACATATAACAGAAAACTGAATTTCAAAAGGAAATTAAAGTAAAATGGCATAAAAAAGACCTTGTGCGAGCTCTGCATCTGTTTGCCAATTAAAAGTTGAAAAAACGCAAGAGGAAATTGAAAATGTCCTTCAAACCCTACATTGACTCTGTGGCCAAATTCTGCTGCTTCTCCCTCCACAACATTGCCAAGATCCGCCCTTTTCTGTCAGTCTCCGCTGCTAAAACTCTTATCCACGCCCTAGTAATCTCACACCTTGACTATTGTAGCCTCCTCCTCGCTGGCCTTGCCCGCTTTCACCTTTCTTCCCTTATCTCTATTCAAAACTCTGCTGCCAGGATCATCCACCTAGCCCTTCGCTTTGACCATGTGCAGCCACTCCTCTCCTCTCTCCACTGGCTCCCCCTTCCTGAGCGTATTCAGCACAAGCTCCTCGTCTTCACCTACAAAGCCCTTCACAACCTCGTTCCCCCCCCCCCACCGCCTCTCGGCCCTAATCTCCCTCCGAACTCCTGTTCGAGCTCTCCGCTCCTCCTCCATCCCCTCTCACACTCCCACACCTTCCCTGCTCCCCAATTGCCTTTGTCCCTTCTCCCTCACTGCCCCACCCGTCTGGAACTCCCTCCCTGCCCACATCCACCTTGCCCCCTCCCTTCGTACCTTCAAGTCCCTCCTCCAAAACCCACCTCTTCCGCTCTGCCCTTCTTAACTCCTGCTAATCATCCCCACCCAGGATTATCCCCCACCTGTTAGCTGCAAACTCCCATTGTACTGTAACCAAGCCAAGAACGTGTACCTGAGTGCTCGCATCCTCATGCTTGTTGCGTCCATTGCCTCTCCCTCCGTTCCCCCTTCCCTGTCTCCCCTCCCCCTGTCTTTTAGATAGACACGGTCCCTGCCCGAGAGCTTACAATCTTCTATGTAAAGTGCCAGGTACATCACTGGCGCTATATAAATGCTTATAATAATAATAATAAGAAGAAGAAAATATCCTTCTATGCCCTCTCGTCCGGTCATTCGGATGGAGGGAGCGTTCTTCCATAGGCCACTAGGAGGCAGCAAATTACTTTGAACTGGGCATGCGTAGGAAGAGCGCTCCCTTGGGTATCCAGTTGAAAGTCTGCCTAGACGCAGCAGCCGGGTGCTCCGCACCCATAACAACTCTTCTCCGGATTTTTGCCTCCTTGCATCGGGGAACCGGCTGCACAATCTTCCCCTCCTGGAGGAGGAGGTATCTCTCTGGTGCCAGCTCTCGAACACGGACCAGCTGCGGGGCCGGTAGAGTGACCTTCCTCGGGGTACACCCCGGCAGCAATTTCCCTCCACCATCCCACTCTGCGGGTCCCCACTAGCAACGGACCCGCCGTGCGAGGCGCGGCTAGAACCGAAACAATTGGGCGGCGAGGGATACCGAAACTCAACCGCCCGCCCCCCCACTGCGCAGGCCGGCTGTTCAAAGCACGCCGGAGGAGCGCGGGTCCCTGAGGCTTCAGGAGGAAAGAGATGAGGAGGAGGCGGCATCGGCCTCCTCCTCCCGAGCAAGGGGGGATCTGAATGATTTCCAGCAGGCCCAGCTGGAGGCCCTGAGGGCCATGATGAGGGTGCTTACCCACATTGAATCCAATCAGCGGGGACACAAACGCACCCTTCCCCCTAGGAGCTTTAAGGGAGCTTCTAAAACGGCGGGAAAAGGGAGCACTCTTGGCCAAAGCATAGCACTTCCATCGCTGACCTCTTGGGCTCGTCCTCAGAGGAGGAAGAAGAAGGGGGCTCCATTATTCCTGAGGAGGGGGAGCTTGTCGAGGAATCAGAATCAGACCCCCCCCGCCCCCTTAGGAGGGTCCGTGTTCACGAACACGGGGACCGCCAGTCCGCCCCATCCTCGGAGGAGGAATCAGAAGCTGCCTCATTGGCATCTTCCCAACATTCACAGGGGCAGGAGTCCCATAACTGGGAGGACATTCTGTCTAAGGGCCACAGGGATCTGGGCAGGGAGCTGACACACGACCAGGGCCCCAAACTGATTAGAAGGGCAGGAAGGGTCCTAAAAGTTACCTCCAGGACCCCCCAAAAGAGGGAGTCGGACTCACCCTCGGAGGAGGAGGATGACTCTTGACGGATTATTTATTCAAGCTGAGTAACAACTCCTCTGGGGCCTCTCTAGACAAGGCCTTAGAGAAGATTATAAAGGCCCAATGGAAGCATCCAACTAAGTCTTTCAAGTTGTCTAAGCCCCAACAGACCCTCTATACATTCAACAAGAATAGCAAAACCGTCTTTGCGCTTCCCTAAGTGGACGCCGCAGTGGCTGCGCTCGCACGCCAGTCGGTTTTCCCCACTGAAGGGGACTTTTTGCCCAAAGACCATACAGACAAGGGCCTGGAGATAGGATTCAAGAAAAACTATGATGCTCTCTCAAATGTGCTACGCATGGCCACTACCACCTCTTATGTAGCACTAGCAGTCATGAATTGGTTCAGAATGGGTAAGGACCCCGACTTGTCCACTTCACAGTCCAGAAAGCTAGCCACCAATGTTACCCTGGCACAGGCCTTTCTAATGGACTGCTCCATGGACATTCTTACATGGGCAGCCAAAGGGATGGTGGCCAATGTAGCAGCCAGGTGCAGGCTATGGCTCTGCTCCTGGCGAGCAGACCCGCACGCCAAGAATCTCTTGGTAAACAGCAACTTCAAAGGTGGCAAGCTATTCGGATCGGTTCTTGATAAGACCCTCACTGAGGCCTCAAACAAAGATAAGAAACACACCCTAAACCAGGTACAATCCTTTAAAAGCTTCTTTCGCCCCTTTAATAGGCCTCAGCAGAATTACAGATGACGGTAGTACTCAGCGTACCGCATACTGTAATAGGAATCAAAGAGGCAGAGGAGCCAAATCCAACAGGACTTCATCTCAACACCAGTATGCCCGCCGAACAGGTTCGCCCCAACGTAAACAGGACTCCTGACTGCTCCGACTCTTCTTACCCCGCCTCACACAGAATCGGCGCTCGACTCCTCCAGTTCGCACCAAGGTGGGCACAGGCAACCACGGATGCATGGGTCATTCAAGCCGTCAAAAGAGGCTACTCTCTAGAACTAAAGTACACCCCTCAAGACAAATTTCGAGTATCCCCCCGCTCCAGCAACCCCACCAAACACAAGGCCATGCTCGCTGAAATCTCCAGGCTCAACATCATGGGGGCCATAGAAAGAGTTTCATGGCACGAGCGGAAGTCAGGCCTTTACTCCACCTTCTTCCTAGTACAGAAGAAGTCAGGGGATTGGAGGGGGGTTCTCGACCTGAAGCGCCTCAACAGGGCCATCCGCAAACAACGCTTTAGGATGGAGACCCTGTCCTCCATATCCCTCGCCATCGCACGAGGCGACTGGATGACTTCCATGGACCTCAGAGATGCCTACTTGCACGTGCCCATTCTTGCAGTGCGCAGAAGATGACTACGTTTCTCTTACAATGGTCTTCACTGGCAGTATCGAGCTCTCCCCTTCGGCCTGGGATCTGCTCCAAGCACATTTACCAAAATACTTGTGCCTTTCATCGCAAGCCTCAGGCTGGAGGGGATAGCTGTCCATCCCTACCTAGACGACCTCCTCGTCCAGGCTCCATCCTTCCAGATCACGCAGACCCACCTTACGTGCACCAGGACATCTAGAACAACACGGATTCGTAATAAACGTGGACAAGAGCCACCTTATACCGACACAAGACCTAGAACATCTCGGAGTGATTATCGCCACTCTCCAAGATAAAATATTAATCCCCGACCAACGTCAGCACAAACTGAGACAACTAATCAGGAGAGTACAAACGTCACCTCACGTTTCCCTCCTCACCTTAGCATCCCTCCTAGGGCTGATGGTGTCCTGCACTCAGCACCTCCACTGGGGCCATTTCCATTCACGCCCCTTCCAGGCACTACTCAGACCCTGGCAGTCCGCCATCATCCGCGGATTACCGATAACCATCCCACTCGACCGCACTACCCTCCGATCACTCCCTTGGTGGGAGCTTCTGGACCGCTTTGCTCAAGGAATGCCGCTGACTGAACCCGAATGACTGATATGACCACAGATGCCAGCCTTTCCGGATGGGGGGGCACACCTGGCCAATCACAAGGCACAGGGGACTTGGTCGACGACAGAACAGCAGCACAGCATCAACTGGCTGGAGCTCAGGGCGATCTGCCTCGCCGTACTCAACTTCTCCCTGCTTCTGAGAGCACAGCGTGTCCTAGTCTTTACGGACAACATCTCGGCCCAAGCATACGTGAACAACCAAGGGGGATCGAGGTCCCCTTCCCTTCACAAGGAAGCATACGTCTGCTGTCACGGGCGAAATCCAATCTCCTATCCATCAGGGCTCGACACATCAGGGGGTGGGAGAACGTGGAGGTGGACTGGCTGAGCAGGCAGATAATCGATCTCGGGGAGTGGTCCCTCTGCAATCATGCATTCAATTTAATAGTGAACCGATTCGGACAACCAGTAATCGACCTGTTCACCTCTGTCGACAACACCAAAACCCAGAGGTTCTTTGCAAGGAGTCCCCACCCCAAGGCAGAGGCTCACAACGCCCTCAGTCACCCCTGGCCATAGGGTGGTCTCTACGCATTCCCACCGTTCCCACTCCTGGGGTGCACCATCAACAGGGCCAAAAAGCTTTGGGCACGGATCATCATAGTAGTCCACTTTTGGTCCCGCAGGCCTTGGTTTCCCGACCTAGTCAACCTCTCTCTCTCTCTCGGGAACCATTTCACTCTCCCAGCCACTCCAGACCTTCTGTCTCCGGTCCCGCTGCGGTACGAGCAACCCAGCTTCCTGAAGCTGACAGCATGGCTGTGGAATCCGCCGCTCTCCTAAGCCTAGGATATTCTGCGTAGGTGGTCCAGACCCTACTAGCGTCCAGACGCGGAACCACCGGGCGAATTTACCAATCCACATGGTCACGGTTCGTCAGATGCATCACGTTTCCTCTCGGGATCCCTCAACCTCACAAATCCTACAGTTTTTATAGGAGGGACTTGACAAGGGCCTTCGTCCCAACACCCTCTCCAGGCCATTGGTAGCCCTCGACAGCACACTCTCCGCCGCCTCAGGCCAGCGTTTCTCTGCACACCTTCATATCAAGCAGTTCCTCCGAGCAGCACGTCGTCTAGCTTCCCCCAGTGGTGCATAGATTCCCCACCTGGAACCTTAATGTCGTCCTCAAGGCTCTCACGGGGGTCCCCTTCAAACCTTTACATCAAGTCTCCCTGTATTTTTTATCCATCAAGGTAGCCTTCCTCATCGCTATCACGTCAGTAAGAAGGGTCTCTGAAATTGGGTCCCTCTCTATAGACCCTGCACTCTGCACCTTCAGAAAAGACTCGGTGACCCTCCGCTTAGATCCTACCTTTATCTCGAAAGTTTCCACCCTTTTTCACCTTTCCCAAGAGGTGATACTTCCATTCTTCTGCCCTAAACCCCGTCACAGACTGGAACGTTTGTGGCACACCCTGGACGTTCAATGTGCCCTCAAAATATACATCGAGCGCACGCAGCCCTTCAGAAAAACGTCCGCCCTGTTCGTCAGCTACCACCTACACTCTAAGGGTAACAAGGCCTCCAAGACGATAACTTCAAAATGGATCTTGGCCTGTGTCTCAGACGCATACAGGGCCTCAGACTTAGTCCCCCCAGCCAGGACTCTAGCACACTCTACCAGGGGGGCAGCCACCAATTGGGCCTTTCGTTCCAGGGCCCCTGTCCAAGAAATCTGCAGAGCAGCCACATGGAGGAGCCTCCACACATTCACTAGGCATTACAGAATTGACAGCCAGGAATCTGAGGAGGTCGTCTTCGGGAGACGGGTGCTTCAGGGGGTCTTAGATCCTCGCTAGGTGCCCAGCTCCCTCCCACGATATGTACTGTTCTGGTACCTCCCTCCGTCCGAATGACTGGACGAGAGGGTATAGAAAGGGGAATTGGGTCACTTACCTGGGAACTCCCTTTCTATGTCCCTCGAGGGAGGTCATTCGGCCCGCCCGGGTTTATGACCTGGGCGCTGTTTGTTATTGTTCTTAGTTCTCTGCTTTAACCCCCTCGGGGGAAGTTCTTTTAATAATATGTTTAGTTTTGCAGTTGAGAGAGTCGGTCCTCGGCTGTGTTACATCTGGATACGCGGGGGAGCGCTCTCCCTATGCATGTCCAGTTCAAAGTACTTTGCTGCCTCCTAGTGGCCTATGGAAGAACGCCCCCTCCATCCGAATAACCTCCCTCGAGGGACATAGAAAGGGAATTCCCAGGTAAGTGACCCAATTCCCCTTTCTTTGATTGTAATTTCATGTTATCTATCTTTACTAAGGCAGGAGACTGGGAACAATTTGATAGGGAATGTCCAGGGCTAGAGAAACTGATTATAGACAATACAGATGACAGCAAAATAATATCTAGGATATACAGTGAATTGTATAAAATATTCCATCCACCTGATCAGGGTTATCTTGCACAGTAGAACAGGGATCTTAGGAGAGAGATCTCCCCTAGTGAATCTCACAATTTGGACCATAATGAAAAAATGCTCGTGGGCCTTGGCAGTAAAAGAATCCCAAGTTAAATTGTGTCTACGAATCTATGTGACCCCGCAGAGATCACATCAAATTAATAGGGCCTACCAAAATCTATGTTGGAGAGGATGCGGGGAAGAAGGCTCCTATCTACATTGTTGATCGGGTTGCCAGAAGGTCAGCAAATTTTGCAACAGATATGACCATTTATAAATCAGGCAGCTGGAGTAGAGGTACCCTTCTCAGTAGAGCTGGTTCCTTTGGGGCTGTTCCCTGAGGTGGGGGTTCTCAAGCACCGTCAAGATGCATGCAATTAAGATTGGTGGCCAGCATCCTCCTGGAAAGCTGCAAGGGGACTTACCATAACAAAATGGTTAAATCATCTGTGGTTCATAATAACCATGGAGCGCATCATGGCAGACTTGTTGGATAGATTGGAAGACTTTTATTTGACATGGAATCCATGTTGGGAGACTATCGCATCCCTGCGACAGGTGGGGAAAAAACAACCACGAATATACCTAGTGGACATTTAGGAATCCCATGAAGGAGGACAAAAGACTTGAGCTATTGACACGGAATTAGTATCTCATTATTATGGTGTGACACAACACGCAGTTTGTATTATTGAAGTTTGGCTTTGGTTCAAACTCAGTCGGTACTATGGAATCACTCACATAAAGCCAAGCCTTTGGAAGGACCTGAACCTGCTCTCAAAACGGTGTCTTGAAGATGATGGTGATTCACATGAATTACTCTGTTTGGACCCCATTCTCAAGGCACAATAGGAACTGATATTGTTATCCCACAAACTCTGCAAGAAATGTTTTGGATTCAGATGTCCTTGAAATGGTCATTGATGTGGTAGAACCCTCTTACAGGGTTGGAGTAGATTACTTACTGGCTCAATCTATAAGCAGTATTGCGGATACAGAGCTGGCTAACGCTCGCCCTGGAAGCTCATAAGTACAGTGAGCTGACAGGAAAGTTGTCATGTGCTCAAAGGAAAGATGGAAAAGTACAAAGAGAACCCCTATCCTGGGATTTGTTAAAAGAAAAACTTTTGAAGGCTTGAGTTGCAACCCTCTTCTTCAGTGCCCTCTGGTACCTAATCCAGAAAGCTTTTGACAAGAGAGAGACTTGAGAAAACTTAAGTAGTCATGGGATGAGAGGCAGTGTCCTGTCATGGATGGGTAATTGGTTAAAGAATCGGAAACAAAGGGTAGGATTAAATTGTCAGCTTTTTATAAGAGTTAGCTTTTACAGCGGAGAGAACTAAGTAGCGGGATGCTCTAGCAGTCTGTTCTGGGATCAGTGTTCATCAGTTATCTGGAAAAGGAAGTAAAGAATGAGGTGATCAAATTTTCAAATGATACAACGTTATTCAAGCTAGTTAAGACTAGGGCAGACTGTGAGGCACTACAGGAGGATCTTGCTTGACTGGACAACCAAATGGTAGACGAAATTCAGTGTTAAGTGTAAAGTAATGCACATAAGGAAAAATAATCCTCACTACACATACCCAATGTTGGATTCTAAATTAGGAGTTACCACTCAAAAAGATTTTGTAGGCGCTCTGGACAATTCATCGAAAACCTCAGCTCAGTGCCCACAACAGTCAAAAAGGTTAACGATGTTAGGAATTATTCATAAAGGGATAAAATAAAATAGAAAATGTCATTATATAAACCTATTGTGTGCAGTTCTGGTTCCCCTATTTCAAAAAAGTTATAGTAGAATTGGAAAAGATATAGAGAAGGGCGACAGAAATGATCAAGGATGTGGAGCAGCTTACATAGGAGTAGAAACTTGATAGGTGGTGGTTCATTTTTATTTACATTTTTATCTGGTCCTTAATCTCCAGGGTGGGTTACAGAACACACACATATATTCACAAATAATCAAAACTAAATAAAATTCTCCAATCCTGGAATATATTAAAATAAACAAATCCAAGTAAAAACAGGTAAAACCTGCATCCAAAATCAAGTACCCCACCCCCATCCTACCCCTGACTGGTGAATGTCTGGCCAAACAAAGGTCTTGCATTGTCTCTAGAAGATGAGCAGGCACAGGTTTATACAGATCTTCAAGGGGAAGGGATTTCCATAGTTGTATGGCAGCCACCAAGAATGCTTTTCTTCGTGCCTTGTTATATGGACTTGGCAGGCAGATGTTACCTGCAAGAGAGCTTCTCCTGGCTGACCTAAGGGGACATGAGGGATGAGGTGGTCTTTCAGATGGGGCCCAGGCTGTTCAGGACATCAAAGGTCAAAACCAGCACCTTGAATTGTGCCCAGAAAGCTGTTGTTAGCCAGTGCAGACTCTGGAGCACTGGTGTAATGTACTCCCAGTGACCTGCTCTCGACAGAAGGTGGGCCACCACATTCAGCATCTGCCGCAGCTTCTTAAGTCATCAAGGGCAGCCCCATACCGAGCTCACTACCGGAGTCTAGCCTCAAGGTTATGAAGGTATGGATGATGGTAGTCAAACCTGATTTTTATTTGTATTTTAAAGTTGCATCCTTCTCACCAGATAGAGTAGGTGAAAAATTCTCCTGACCACAACTGCAACCTTGATGATACAGGTGCAGCAATGGATCTGAGAGCACCCCAAAGTTGTGAATCTGAGTAACCAGCTCCATCAATTATGGTTGTTCCTATGTCCCCCAAGTCACAAGACCAGCCAACCATCATCTCCATCTTATCTAGATTTAACTTCAATTGGCTTGCCCGTATCCAGTCTCCAATGGAAGCCAAGTGCTGAGTAAGCATTGAGACTGCAGGACCTGGGTTGGATGAAAAAGAGAGTTGCGTTTCATCAGCATACTGATGGCACTTCACTCCAAAACTCCATAGGACCTCGAACAGGGCCTTAGCCACACATTGAACAAAGGAGAGATGAGATGGAATCCTGCAGAACCCCATAGGGGAGGTGCCAATGCCTATTGATCACTCTCTGGGACCTGTGATGGGAATGAATGGAACCACTTAAGCAGTCCTGCAAATCTTTGCTGTGTCACCCAGTGATCACCACTGATCAACTGTATTAAAGGCCTCCAGAAGATCTAGTAAGATCAATAGGATGCTATTAACCATGTTGATTTTCAAACGTAGTTGGTTAATCAAGGCCACAAATGCAGTCTCTGTACCATACCCAAGGGGAAATCTTGATTCGCATGGGTCCAGGAATCTGATAGCATCCAGATGCACCTGAAGCATGTTTTTTTTTCCTTTTTGGGGTCTTTGTGGGTCTTGTGAGAGTGAATTGGTATAGTTAAGGCTGCTGGTGTGACAACTCCCTCCCTCCACTTGCCAGCAATTAAAATCAAAAAGAAATCACAAATAAGTTTAGGATTAAACGGAGTTCGAGGACTCCATATTGTAAATGATCACAAACAATATAAAACACTTAAGTGAATCTAATGAAACCTATAAATGTATCTACTTCAACCTCTCCCCCTTATGGGCATATAGGTAAGTAAGCTAAGCAAACTGCCAGCAGTGTATCCCTTCCCTGGCAAGGTTGCTTTTCTTTGAGGAATGGAGATGTGTGAAGTATAGTTCAGAATGCTGGATCCTGTCCAGGACCTCCGATTTTGTTGGAATTAGTGTTTAAGTGCCTCCCTCTTGGTGAGGACCTGTGGTTTGTATTGGTGTATGGGTGTTAAGGGGTGTATGTGAAATGATAGTCTGCTGTCACAGCTATTTGAAGTCGGCGAGAGAGAAATCAAGAGTGCCTGTGGAGTTTTCAGTTCATAATCTCAACAAGTTTCCCCCCGACGATCTTATCTGGTGTACCTGTTCTGATGTGCTGTGGGTGCGTGTGCTGGGAGAGTTGAGCAAAAGAGAAAGCTAAAAAGTAAATGTCAAAAACCAAGCAAGTGCTAATATAAACTGTGTCTTTCTGATTGTAACTTACACAACTAATATACCATTTTCTAACCACTTTGCTTTGCAAGGGTTCTATTGCTCTGTTCCATGTAAGGTACCTTGCCTTTTCAGGACGGAGAATACTAAACAAGGTAGCAAACAACAACCTTGAATTAAGTCAGTGTTGTTCTGCTCGGGCAGAATTGCACAGCTCATCATTAATTCTTTCATAGTCAGCAGACCCAATCCCCACCATACGAATGCCCATCTGAGTAGAACTGATTCAACAGTTTTGTTAATAAAACTGTTTAGTTAATAAAATGGAGATTTGACAAACACAAAATGGCAGACTTAGCTCTGTTTGCATCACTAGGCTCTGCCTCAAGCGAGATGCATGGTTATGGTCCACACTCCTTCAGCTGCAGTCAAAGTAATGAGTTAAAGACCTTAGGAGGACTCTTTTCGTAATTAGGGTGATGACTTCCTTAATAGATCAATGGAGAAATTTCTGGGTGGGAGTGATACAGCTGCCAAGAGAGGGGACCTTTAACTAGAAATGATGTATTCAGCCATTCAATCAGTCAGCTCAGCAAGGACAATGTACGCCTCTACATATCAGTACCAGGTTACCAAAAGGGAAGGGTGTACCTGAAATGAGTCTGCCTCCTCATCTTTAGGGTTATCGCCAAAGATAGGAAAGAGTGGTTATCCACTCCTTTCTCTGAATGCAGAATTGTTGCTTCAGTCCAGTGGGTACTGGAAACTACTAAAACGATACTCGATACAACTTATTTTCTGCTCCCGTACTTGTCCATTCAGGACCCCGTACTCAAGTTAGAACCCTACATGGCTTCAAATAGCAAGCCTGACCCAGGAAATGAAGGTATGGATTTTATTAGAAAAAGGAATAAAAACCCCACAGCATAAGCATGTTAGTTAGCTTGGTTTTTTTGCAGTTTATAATAGAAATGAGGGATGCTTCTTAAAATCAATGAATTAGTGTCTGCAGATGATCTTGTAAAAATGTTTGAGTTTCGTCAGGCTTGTTGATGAAGACGAGTGGCATTCAAACTTGTTTATCGCACACCAGTGATGTATGGAGTTTTACTTTGAACCCAAGTCGGACCTGAAATGGTTTGCAGGATCAAGCTTGATTTGGACTGCCCTGAGTGGTTCTGCACCTAAAAAGCATGCTGAAAGTGGAGCCCAGGAGCAGCGTGCCCACCCTTCCACTTCCCTTGGCACTTTCTGCGCTGGGAGAGGCATAGAACAAGACAGTCCTGAATTCATTCAGAGCTGCAGGGGTCAGCATCTGTTTGCAGCCACTTATCAGGCTACCAAGAGAAAGGAAAGGAAGATGTGTGTCTGACCGGACAGCATGTTTGACCCTGGTTCTTGAGTAGACCAGCTTCCACAGGACCTGGAGTGGAAGAGTAATAGTCAGGGAGTGGGACCACGTTAGAGACTATTTACATTTTTTTAGACATGACTCAAACACAGCATTCCTACTACTGTGCTCCCTTACCATGCACGAGGAATTTACCTAATTGGAGAGAGACTATCGGGGATGGGAAGCGGTTCTCTGGGCAGGAATTAAGTCCAATAGTATTTTCCTCCCCTCCCCACAAAGAAGAGTAATAGCCAGGGAGAGTGAGATCTGGTTATAGAACTCCTTGAAAGTTTTAAACCTGACCCAGGTGACACACCATTTCCACTGCTTCCTATTTGTAGAGAAAACTAGTCCTGCCTCCAGCCTATATATAGGGAGGGAAACAGTTTGGTTTTTTAATTATTTATTTATTTTAGAAAACCAAACAAACTGAAAATGTGGTTTTAAAAAGCAAAAAAATTGACAGGTGAGACTGGAACAATGTACTGTAGTACTTGCAACTACTTTAAACTTTTCTAGTTGATACAGACATTTCAATTTTTAAAGCAAAGTTAACTTTTTATGCGTTAGCATATGTTTTTCTGTATGACACAGATGTGGTTAACAACACTGTTCCCTTCTCTTTATCTCTAATTTTTGTTTTAGGTCACTGGTAAGCATGACAGGCAGTGTGGAAAAAGGTTTGTCATCTGCTGAAAGCTTAAAAGCATTTATTGAAATAATAATACCATTATTGATTGAGTGCTGGATTGAAGCATCCCCTTCACAACCTTTAGCTCCCATTCTTGGAAATCTTTTGGAACCAGGCTCTCAACAGCTTATGGAACAAGTACTTACTATCATACACTTGCTGTGGAAACTTGCAAAGCAACATGATGAAATGCACAAAATGGTAAGAAAAAGGAATAAAAACCTCACATCATAAGCATGTTAGTTAGCTTGGTTTTTTTGCAGTTTATAATAGAAATGAGGGATGCTTCTTAAAATCAATGAATTAGTGTCTGCAGATGATCTTGTAAAAATGTTTGCGTTTCGTCAGGCTCGTTGATGAAGACGAGTGGCATTCAAACTTGTTTATCACACACCAGTGATGTATGGAGTTTTACTTTGGGCTTTTCAAATTAAGAGGCTTTGAGCCTTGAAGAATGGAGGATAGGGAAATGAGGTAAGTCCATGACAGCATTTTTTCTTATAACTTGGATTACAGAATGAAGAAGATGGAGAATGTGGAAATGGAAATGTGGAAGTGATCTGGGGTCTGGCAGCCCTTTAATACTGAAAACTGGTTGTGTCTCTTTGCTAGACTAAACATACTTGGTTCCTTTAACCTTTCATCAGAAGACTTTCTTTCCAAACCCTTTATAATTTTTGTTGGCCTCCTTTGAACCCACTCCAATTTGTTAATGTGCTGCTTAAAATGAGGTGCCCCAGACTGGACACACTACTCCAGGTGAAGTCTGACAAGTACCAAATAGAGCAGAATTATTACATCCATTGACTTGGAGACAATGCATGTGACAATGCAGCCTATATTGCCATTAAGCTTTTCTGCAGCCACATAATGTGAAGTCATGTTCAGTTTGGGATCAACCACAATTCCTAGATCATCTTACACGTGCTGCTGCCAACTCAGGTATCCACCATCTTACCCCTATGCATTCGGTTTTTCTTCCCTAAATACATGACTTTACATTTATCTTGGCTGAATTTTGCTTTATTAATTTCAGCCCAGATTTCCAACCTATCAAGATTTTTTTTTAAAAAAATTCTAGTTCTGTCGTCCAATGTGTTGGCTACCCCTCCCAGTTTTGTCATCAGTAAACTTGATAAGTGTTCCCTCTGCAACTTCATGCAAGTAATTAATAAAGACGTTGAGTATCCCCAGACCCAGGACAGAACCCTGCAGGACCCCACTCAGTAGCTCCCTCCACTTTGGTGATGAGCTGTTATCGATCACTCATTTGAGTATGGTTCTCCAACCAACCACAAATCCACCTTGTTGCAGTTTCTCCCAGCCCACACTTTTCAAGCTTGCCAATGAGGATCTCGTGTGAAACTGTCAGATACTTTGCTGAAATCAAGATATGCCTCATTTGCCACTTCTACTAAACTAGAAACATGGCTCTATCAAAAAAGAGCCAAGATTAGTCGCGTCAGGATCAAGTCATACCAATCTGTGCTGGCTACAAGTGATCACTCCATTGTCATCAAGGTGCTTACAGATTGAATTTTATAATATCTAGTATAAAAGATATATCTAGTATTTTCTAATTTCCTCCTGGTCTTGAAGCTAGTCTGACTGGTGTATATTTTCCCAGATTCTCCCCCCCCCCCCCCCCCATTTTAAAAATACTTCTGCCAGTTCTTTCAGTGCTCTGGAGTATAACTCATCTAGCCCTGAAGATCTGCATTTGTTCAGAGTAGCCAGGTACTCTGACCACCTCTTTATTCTGGCCTGTAGTCTTTCCCCCTCTTGGTCCATTATACCCTTTACCAAGCTGGTCACAGATTCCTTGTTTTGTGAAGATGGGGACAAAATAGGAATGGAGAAGTTGCTCTTTTTGTTCCATACTAACATTTCACTATCTTCACTGAGTGAAGATAGATACTGTATTCTTCTTCTGACCTAAAAAACAACAACAAAAAGACACCAGCCCCCACCAGACAAACCTCTTTTGGTGTTTATCATCTCTTGCTAACCTTAGCTCATCTTGTGCCTTAGCCTTCGTGATATCATCCCTACAAGTTTGGACCACTTTTCTGTACTTGACCCTCCTTCCATTTCTTATGTTTCCCTTTGGTAAGCTTCTTGCACAGCCATACTGGTTCCTTGGATGTCTCCCACTTTTTTTCCCTTCATTGGAATCCTTTTGGATTGAGTCTTCAATGTTTCTTTTTTTTAGAAAGTCCCAGTCTTCCTTGGCACTTTTCTGTTATTTCTTTTATTTATTTAAACCTATATGTTTAAATAAATAAACACTGTTGCCCCTTCCCACCTGCACATCATCAACCTCTCCCTCTCTACTGGCTCCTTCCCCTCTGCCTTCAAGCACGCCACTGTCCTATCCTCAAAAAGTCCACACTTGACCCCTCTGACCTCTCTAGCTACCGTCCTGTGTCACTCCTTTTTGCTTCCAGGCTTCTTGAACGTGTTGTCTACTCCCGCTGCCTCGACTTCCTCTCCGCCAACTCCTCCCTTGACCCCCTTCAATCTGGCTTCCGCCCCCTTCACTCTACTGAAACTGCTCTCACTAAGATCACCAATGATCTTCTTGTGGCTAAATCTAATCGCCTGTACTCCATTCTTGTCGGCCTTGGTCCCTCATACCTCAGGGATTGCCTCACCCTCTGCGCCCCAGAGCGGCTCCTTCGGTCTGCAAGGGGTGCCTTCTTGGAGGTCCCCCGTGTTAAGCGGGGGGGGGGGGCACAATGGAGAGGCTGGGCCCAGTGGCTGGGCCATGCCTTTGGAATTCCCTCCCAGAGGAAGCTCGCCTGGCCCCGAGCCTTTTAACATTCCGGCGAGTTTGTAAAACCTGGCTGTTCGCCCAGGCCTTTGGGGAGGGTGGGTTAGTGTGTTTTTATCCTCCTACCCTTCTCTATTACTTTTTATTATTTTTGTCCTTTCCCTGTTTCTATTTGTAAGATTTTTTTATGACTGTTTAAAAATATTTCTAAGGTTGTTTTATTGGAAATTCGTTAGCCGCCCCGAGCTGCTTACAGGAGGGGCGGGGTGTAAATGTATTAAAACAATTAAATAAATAAATATCCTCCTTGACCTCTCTGCTGCCTTCGATACTGTTGACTGCTCACTCTTGCTGGACTCACTTCACTCCCTTGGCTTCCGTGGCTCCATCCTCGACTGGTTCTCCTCCTACCTCTCTGACCGCTCCTTCA
>QEPC01000931.1:1382447-1443295 GCA_003113815.1 Sphenodon punctatus | reverse complement strand
ATCGATGGGGTCACCATCCTTCCCATCCCCCAAGCCCGTAGCTTAGGCTTCATCTTTGACTCACCCCTTTCTTTTAAACCCTACATAGACTCTGTTGCCAAATCCTGTCGCTTCTCCCTCCATAACATTGCTAAGATTTGCCCTTTTCTCTCTGTCTCCTCTGCCAAAACCCTTGTTCATGCCCTGGTCATCTCTTGCCTCAGTTACTCTAACCACCTTCTCACTGGCTTTCCCCGCTCTCACCTTTCTCCCCTTATCTCCGTCCAAAACTCTGCTGCCAGGGTCATCCACCTCGCCCGTTGCTTCGACCACATGCAGCCTCTCCTCTCTTTGCTGGCTCTCCCTTTGAGTGAATCCTGCACAAGCTCCTAGTCTTCACCTATTAAAGCTGTTCACAACCTTGCTCCCCACTACCTGTTTGCGCTAATTTCCTTCCGTGAACTCTGCTCCTCCTCCGCTGTCCCCTCTCTTGCCCTCCCACGCCTCCCCTGCTCCCCTAACTGCCTTCATCTCTTCTCCCCAGCTGACCCCCATGCCTGGAACGCTCTCCCTGCTCACATCCTCCTCGCCCCCTCCCTTCGTACCTTCAAATCCCTCCTCAAGACCCACCTCTTCCGTTCTGCCCTCCCCGACTCCTCTCTCCCCTCTCCTAATTCCTGCTGATACCTACCATCCAGTACAATCTGTTACCTGAAGTCTGTGTACTCATATCCTCACCACATGGACCAGCCATCCATTCTTCTCGATGTAACCAAGCCAAGCACGTGCACATGAGACCTCGCATCTTCATGAATGTTAGACCCTTTGTGTCTCTCTCTGTTCCCCTTCCTTCGTCTCCCCCCACACCCCTCCTCTGTTTCTCAGATTGTAAGCCCTACGGCAGGGACCGTGTTTATTCCATGACTTTGTAAAGCGCCTGGTACGTTGTTGGCACTATATAAATGCTTGCAAATAATAAATAGTCTTTCCCAAAGTAGCTTAGGATGGCTTTAGGGGATCTAATGGTGGGACCTTGCCCCGTATTTCTTCGAGCATATTAAAATCAGCTTCTTTTGAAGTCCAAGGTCCTTGTTAGGCTGTCTTCCCCCCCCCCCCCTTGCTTTTCCTTAGGATCATGAATTCTAAAATTACATGGTTGCTTCCCCCTCCAATATATATATTTTCCTCTACTTTCATTATCATCCACCAATCCTTTCCTATTGGTCAGGACCAAATCCAAGATAGCTGACCCCCTGATTCTTCCTTCAACCTTCTGAAAGAGGTTGTCATCGTCAATGCAGTCCAAGAATTTGTTGGATGCTCTTTGCATAGCCGAGTTGTTTTTTTTTAGCAGATACCAGGATAGCTAAAGTTCCCCATTACCTCTAGTTCTTGACATACAATGCTACTCCCTCTCCCCTCCTGTCTTGCCTGTCCTTTCAGAATAAGCTGTACCCATCAGTTCCTACATTCTAATTTGGGAGTCATTCCACCTAGTTTCTGAGATGCAAAATCATAGTTATTCTCATGTATGATTTCAAGTTTATCCTGTTTATTTTTCCTACTCTGAGCAATGGTGTCAAGATTATGGTTGAGATGTCTCAAGGAGGGCCCTCCTGTTTTACTTTGGGCCTTTCTGGGTTTCCCTGCAACCCTCCCTGTTACCAACTCCTTGCGCAGGTTCTTCTCCTTGCTACTTACCTGTAGTCTTTTGACTTCATCCCCCTTATCCAATTCACTAGTATGTGACCAAAAACACTATTCCTAGGCTTCATCAGGTGTGGTCTATTTTGTGCCAGCAGCCCTTCATCCCGGAAACTCATGCCACAGTCCAAGAATCTAAAACTCTCATGTCAACAGTGTCCGTGTAGCCAGATGTTCACCTTTTTTTTTTTTTCTCTTCCTGGGCTTCTGCCTTCAACAGGAAGGATGGATGAGAACACCACCTGTACCCACAGATGCTTCACCTTCCTACTCAAAGCCTCATAGACACATCTGATGCACTCACAATCATGCTTGGCAATATCATTTGTTCCCACATGGATGAGCAGGAAGGGATAGTAATCAGAGTGTTTTGAGTTTCAGTAACCCTTCTGTCACATCTTGGATACATGTGCAGGGAAGACAACACACTGTTCAAGATGATTGGCTCAGCCAGCAGATGGCTGCCTCCCTAACTCAGTAGGGAGTCACCAACCCCCCTCTTCATCCTCTTCTGTGTAGTAGTTGGATTCCTCATATCCTCAGGGGACCAAGGGTGGTTCTACCTAACCAGCAGTCGTACTGCTTGTTTTCTGTGGGAGAACCAGAACCACCAACTCTGCACAACCTGCAGGAAGAATCGGAAAGCGGCTGCTCACCTCCACCTGTGCAACCTGTTTTAGTTGTTCTACTTATGATGGTCACCTTCTGCCATTTGCCTTCCTGTTCGTCATGGGGTCCTATCTTAGTTGCTAAGCACTTCCTTGTCCTTGATAACTTGTCAACAGTGTATCAATTTATCCATTTCTTATATGTTCTCCTGTTCTTCCTTATCAGCAACACCTCATCTGCCCAATGAGTTGGTGCATAGCAACTTGTTTCTCCAGACCTTTCACCTTCTCTTTTAGCAGGACTTGCACTTGCAACATGTATAGTCCCCTGTCTTCAGGCAAACAAAACAAAAAAAACCCAGCCAGATAGCACTTTGAGTATTTGTATAGTAACCTCTTGGGGCTTTGATCCACTTCGAAGACACTAGCAAAACCATAGCAGAGCCATGTTCAACTGTCTCATTTAGATTGTGTTCCTTTGATGTGGTTCTGGTTGACGCAGTGGGACCAATCTCAAACCCTGCAGATGAATGGATGCGTGCAATCTGCGTGCACCCCCATTACGGCGAAATTGGCGTGCTCACAAACAGCATGGAAATCACGCAGAAACTGCTCATGCATGAGTTCTGGATCGTGCCCAAAGTCTTGTGTAGCAGGAAAAACAGGTAGGGCGTTTAGAACTTAGGCAATCTTTAATTTTAACTTTCTGCTGTGCTTGTGACCCTTTTCTAGAGGGAACCCCTACTTGGCAGTTTCCAGTGGTATTCATTATCCTTCTGCAAAGAAAGGAAAGTTAATTTACATCCTTTGGTGGTGTTGGACTCTGCTCCAGGTTCCTTCCTATCACAAAAGGCAAACCTGCACAAAAGGGGGAGAGTAAAGAACAAACAACCTAGGAAATGCAGCTTGTCTCCAGAGCTTGAAGTGTATGACTCGATCGTTGTGAAGCTTCACTCTTTGAAGCGCAAGTAATTTTTTCTTTGGAATTCCAGCCTGTGTGGAATGCTGACACTGAACTAGCCCAGTAGGGTACTGTGATAAGATATTTTTGTGGAATATATCACTTTTTTGCTAATCTCTGCAGAAAGCACCTATGTTAGCAGAAACAGCAGGCACTAGCACCCTGTGAACACTTCCTGCTGGGCATTGTCAGAAAGCTGCACACTGAACAGACTCCTGGGTAAATGAGTCCTCTGTCTGCCCTTCCGCTGCCTCCTCACTTCCCCCAGCAACAAGTCCCTTTACTTGCTTCCCCTCTCCTTGTCTCCCCTTACTCTGCTGGCCCTGCCCAGCACCCTGTCACTAGTCCTTTCCATGCTTGCTCAGCAGCTTCCCCTAGAGCCACAAGCTGCCCCTCTCCCCCACCGCTTAGCACCTTGCCCACAATCACGTAGCAGCTTCAAGCTTTTATAGCTTCCAGCACCTCTTTCCATGTCAAACTCATTGATCCCCCCTACTTCCCTTTCCAGCCCCTGCCCCTTTTTTTCCTACTCAACTTCTAGCTCCCTCTGGCCATTCCAACACCCTTGACCCTCCTTCACGGCCCACAGCTCCCTCTGATTGTTACTTCACAGTTTTCATAGAATCTTAGATTATGATGGAAGGACCATGGGTTCTGTGAAGGAATGGAGGGTCAAAGGCAAAAATGGTACTTTAATACCAGCTTCCATTAGTGCCATTTTTGCCCAGTAGTTTAGAAACCCTTTTCTCCTTCTGTCTCCTGTCAGTGCTCCGCACGGGTAGCTCTGCATATGGCCAACAGGAGGCAGAAGAAGAAAATTCCTCACACGCATGCGTGAAGCTGCCCATCCCCAGTCTTACCTTCTGCCTTCAGCTGGTAGGAAGGTTTTCAGCGTTCTCCCGAACCTAAAAAAAAAAAAGCAAGGGAGAAGGAAGAAAGAAGAGAGTAGCCAAAGGGGGAGAAGGCTTTGGTGTGTGCCCAACAACACTCGGGGCAGCAGCACAAGCGGGGGCGGGCTTCAAGCCATCCCTCCTCCCCCAGAGGTTGCCGCGCAAAGCGCCTGGGAACTGGGGATCCAGTGTGGTGGAGGCGGATCTCTCCCCCCCACCTGAACAAGCAGTGTGTTTGGCTGCAGAGGTTGCTACGCAAATTGCCTGGGAACCGGAGATCCAGTGCGGTGGAGGCGGATTCCCCCCGCCCGCCTAAACAAGCAGTGCAGTTGCCTGC
The DNA here is from genome assembly GCA_003113815.1 of Sphenodon punctatus. NCBI lineage: Eukaryota > Metazoa > Chordata > Lepidosauria > Sphenodontia > Sphenodontidae > Sphenodon > Sphenodon punctatus. Next base: position 1,438,816 of record QEPC01000931.1, on the reverse strand, counting down.
GCAAGGTGCCCGGGAACCGGCCGCAGGACCCGTGAGTACAGCCCGCCAAGGGCTAACTGGGCTCCCCTCTCCCTCCCGCTCTTTGGGCCCCGGCCCGCACTGCTGGCCACTGTGCGGGCTCAGCCCGCCAAGGGCTATTTAGGCTCCATCCCGAAGGCGTAAGCCGCATCCTCTCCTCACAAGCCCAGGGTCTACGGGGAAGGTAAAATGGAAGGAGCGACTGATTCTGGAGCGCCTCAGGCGGCGCTGAGGCAGGGGGATCCCCCCACGGACATCTCCTCCCTTGCGGCATCCATGGCATGGATCCAGCAATCCCTGGATCGCCTGTGGGAATTGCAGGGCAAGGGGGATAACAACCCCCCCTCCCCCCCCTACGGAGCCAAAGGCGGGAAAATCCCCGTGCAAATCAACGAGGAAGTCCAAGCGGCCACTAGGGGGCTACATGGCCAGGCTCCGTAGATCTCACCACTCAGCTGAGGAAAGTGTGGGGGGAGTCTCAGTCAGAGACCTAGGGAGCAGGCCCAGGCAGATATGGCCTCAGAATCAGAGCTGGACTCGACCCAAGAGTGGGAGAACCTAGAGGACTCTGTCCCCCAGGACCTACAGAACCCCAGGGACAGAGAGAGGCAACTTCCCCTGCCATGCAGGAGTGAATTCATGTCCCAGGTTACTAAGACCCTTAAACTGGTAGAGAAACCTTTGAAAGAAGCCTCCTCGGACTCCCAGGAGGATGAGGAGCGAGATTCTATTCCCTCTTATCATGGCAAAGAAATGGGCGTTCCTTTAGATAAGGAATTTGAGAAGCTAATTTTGGGTGAATGGAAGCAGCCAGAGAAAAATCAGAGAATGAACAAAATCCAAGCCACCCTGTATTCGCTTTCCCAAAAGAAGGAACCTCTGCTAAAAAAACCCCTAAAGTAGATGCAGCGGCAGTTTCGCTAGCAAAGCAGACGGTTTTTCCCACAGAAGGGGACTGTTTCCCCAAGGACCCCTCAGATAGAGGGATAGAGTCTTCCCTATGTAGGGGTTTGGATTACTCGGCCACCTCTATGAGGGTCAGCTTAGTGTCCTCTTATGTGGCAAGGGCCTTACTGGCATGGACTCAGGAGGCCCAGAGTTCCGCGATATCTGACAATAGAGCACAGGTGCTCGCTGCCCAGATTAACTTGGCTACGGCCTTTTTGGCAGATTCCACTATGGACGCTATGCTATGGTCTGCTAGAGCTGTGGTTTCGTCAGTCTCAGCAAGGCTATGGCTTAGATCATGGCAGGGGGACTCCACCGCCAAGAATCTTGTGCAGCAGGATAAGGGGTTTAAGTTGTTTGGAGTCTGCCTGAACACTGTCTTGGCAGATGCGAATGACAAAACAAAACAGAAGACTCTGCAGCAGATGGGGGTAAAAAAGAAGCTTTTTCGTGCCCCCTCATTTAGACCCAGGGGAGGCTTTAGCTCCAGTTATGGGATTTTCAGGAGACAGGGTCAGTATAGGTTTGACCAGTCTAATAGATTCAATCCCTGTAGGGGAGGTAGAGAGAGGCCAAGGGTTCAGGCAGGACAAACAGAGGCCAAGAGGCTTCTCCCAAACCAAAAAAGCAGAGGCATGACTATCCGGGGTCTCTGGAAGTGGGAGGCAGGCTTCAACGTTTCTCAGCAGGCTGGGAACACTCAGTCTCCGATGCCTGTCTCACACGGTTATTGGATAGAACTAAAAAGCTCTCCCTCCCAGGGCTTCATTTCCTCTCTGAGGTCAGCAAACCAGCACAAGCACTCAGCGATGCTGGGGAAAATTCAGAGGCTCATGACTATCAGAGCCATAGAACCAGTGCCCTTGAAACAGAAGGTCCTAGGCCTGTACTCGATTCTATTCCTGGTTCCCAAGAAGTCTGGAGGCTGGAGAGCAGTCCTGGATTTAAAGAGGTTGAACAAGTCGGTTCGGTACCATCGTTGCAAGATGGAGATGGTATCCTCCATTTGCCAAGCCATCAGGTCCAAGGATTGGCTGGCATCCCTAGACTTCAGGGATGCATACCTCCATGTCCCAATATGGGAACCGCACCGATCTTATCTCCGTTTCTGTTACCAAGGGGACCTTTATCAGTTCCGGGCCCTACCATTTGACCTTCATTGGCACCAAGGACCTTCACCAAGATCCTGGTACCATTAGTGGCGAATCTCAGGAAGGAAGGGATACACGTCTATCCATATCTCGACGATCTTCTACTAAGGTCAAATTCCTGAGAGAGGCTCCTGGAAGACCTGGACAGGGCAATGAGGTACCTCAAGGAACATGGCTTTCTGGTCAACAGAGAGAAGAGTCCCCTAGTACCCTCTCACAGATTAGAGCACCTGGGGGTACTTATTGATACTGTCTCAGGCAACGCGTACATTCCAGCAACCAGACAACAGTGCATCAGGACAATATTACTGAGCCTCAAACACAAGCACCGGGCAAGACTAAAGTACCTAGCCCAGTTACTAGGTCTATTGGTCTCCTGCACCAGACAGGTCCAATGGGCACGATTCCACCTTCGCCCCTTGCAACAGCTGCTGAGACCTATGCAACTAGAGCTCACCAGAGGGCTCAATCCCTGGGTCATTCCCACAGGGATTCATGAGATCAATGTCCTGGTGGCTAGGCCCGGAAACCTTCAAAACAGAGTCCCTCTCTCCGAGCCAAATCGCGTAAGTCTAACAACAGATGCCAGCTTGACAGGATGGGGAACCCAGATGGGAATCACATCAGTACAAGGTCTGTGGTCCCAGTCGGATCGCAAACAGAACATCAGTGTGCTAGAGCTCAGAGCAATCCGCCTAGCTCTGCAACAGCTGACCCATCTAATCGGATTTGTACACGTACTAGTCTACACGGACAATATGTCCGCGAAAAACTATATCAATCACCAAGGGGGATCCAGGGCTCTTGCACTCCAACGCGAGGCGGTGAGGCTATTCACGTGGGCCCAGCACAACCTACAATCAGGGCCCCGATTCTTCCGTGGAATTTTTTAAAAAATTCCGCGGGAGTCAGGGGCCAATTCTGCGCCTCGGCGCGATTTACCATGCGGGGGGGGGGGGCTTGGTTTGCCTCCTCCTCCCCCCGCACTGGTAAACCCTCAGGGCCTCCCCTCCCCAGCTGCCGGGGCTTGCCCTCCCCAGCTGCTGGGGCGTGCTTGAATCCCACCCCCCACAAAAACCCCAAAAGGATTTTCTTACCAGGGATGGCAGCAGCAGCTGCTCCGTCCAGCGCGCTCTTTTCCTGCTCGCACTTCCTGGCCCCTCCCGACGGGGCCTCTCAGGGCGACGCAGCCGGATGACGTCATCTGGCTGCGTCGCCCTGAGAGCCCCGTCGGGAGGGGCCAGGAAGTGCGAGCAGGAAAAGAGCGCGCTGGACGGAGCAGCTGCTGCTGCCATCCCTGGTAAGCAAATTAAAGGGCCCTGGCAAGTGGGGAGGCTGGGGAGGGGAAGCCCCGAGGGTTTGTTCATTCCCCTTCCCCCGTAGAATCTCCTGCCCCGCGTCCCCGCAGCGCAGGCTGGAAATTCTGCGCTGGGGTAAGCGGGGCAGGAGATTCCGCGGGGGGAGGGGAATTCCGCGGGAAATCTGCGATTCGCAGACCCGCGGATCCCTCGGGGCCCTGCCTACAATCCTTAAAGGCATTACATATCAAAGGGACAGAGAATCTCCAGGTGGACTGGCTGAGTCATCAGACATTGGATCCGCATGAGTGGCAATTACACCTGGAAGTATTCGAGTCCCTGGTAAAACGATTCGGCCAACCAGTAATGGACCTGTTTGCGAGCAAGAGCAACAGACAGGTACAAAAGTATATGGCAAGGACTGCGGACGGTGCAGCAGAAGCAGTGGATGCCTTCAAACAAGACTGGCTGAGAGGTCTACTCTACGCTTTTCCCCCATTCTCGCTCATATCAAGGACAATAGTCAAGGTTCTCAGGGAACGGGCACATGTGATCATGGTGACTCCTTGGTGGCCAAGGAGACTCTGGTTTTCTGACTTAGCACAGTTAAGTCAGACACGTCCGGTACACCTGCCCTTAAGACAGGACCTACTAGCGCAGGGGCCCTTTTTATGCAGCAACATTCCCATCCTAAATCTGACAGCATGGCTCTTGAGTGCTCGGCTTTAAGAGCACAGGGTTATTCGGAGGAGGTTCTGGCCACCTTACAACAAGCTAGACGTCCGGCCACCAGGAAAGCTTACAGCTCTTCCTGGAAGACGTTTGCCAGGTGGGCAGGGGAAAGAGGATTAGATCCCTCACAAGCAAAGGTGGGCACAATCCTACAGTTCCTCCAAGATGGGTTGGAAAAGGGTTTAAGGCCAAACATGCTGGCTTGCCAGTCGGCAGCCATTGCTTCTGTTTTACAATCAATTTCTCACAAGTGCCTTTCTCCCCATAGCCATATTAGACAATTCCTGCGAGCGGCTCGTAACATCTGCCCGCCAGTGACACACAGGTGTCCTTCATGGAGCCTGAGTCTTGTCTTAGATGCCCTTACCAGGGTCCCATTTGAGCCACTCCGGCATGTATCCTTATACATGCTTACCCTTAAAGTAGTATTTTTAGTGGCGGTGACTTCGGCCCGCAGGGTATCCGAGTTGGGGACTTTATCGATGGATGACCATTACTGCTCCTTTGGGAACCAGTCAGCTACACTCAGGGTTGACGAGGCTTTTATTCCCAAGGTGAACTTGACTTTTCAAGTCTCAGGAGCTATTCCTTCCATCTTTCTGCCCCAGACCCTCACATCCTGAGGAAAAGATAAGGCACACCCTTGACGTCAGGAAGGCCCTGAAGATTTATCTTAAAAGGACCCAGGGCTTGAGGCCTTATTCATTAATATCAGATGCCGCTACGGTGGTAGAAAGGCTTCAAAGGCCTTAATCTCAAAATGGGTAAAACAATGTATAGTTGAAGCCTATAAGGCAAAGAACAAGGTTCCTCCTTTACAGATTTGGGCGCACTCCGTTAGAGGCGCAGCCACATCTTATGCCTTCAAGGCCAGGACCTCTTATGACGAAATTTGTAGGGCAGCGACTTGGTCTTCCTTACATACGTTCGTGAAACATTACAAATTAGACCTGTTCAAGTCCGCTGACGCGACGTTTGGCAGGAGGGTCTTGCAGACAGTTCTGGAGGTTCCCAGGGCTGTTTTCACCCACCCATAATTTGGAGCTTGGGTACATCCCGTGCGGAGCACTAACAGGAGACAGAAGGAGAAACAAAAATTGGTCACCTACCTCGGTGAATTTGTTTCTATTCTGTCGTACTGTCAGTGCTCCGGCCCTCCCTGTCAAACAGCACTGATATAGACGGGGTGAGCATAGGGATGTCAGTTAATTCCAGTTTGTAGTTAAGTCTTAAGTTCTTAGGTTAAAGGATTAAGTTAAGTATCGCAAGATCCCTGGAACGGGGGGTTTGTGCACTAATCAGTGTGAATAAGAATTGCAGGAGTGTGGACACGATCCTCGGTTTGGTCATGGACTGGGGATGGGCAGCTCCACACATGCGCATGAGGAATTTTCTTCTTCTGCCTCCTGTCGGCCATACGCAGAGCTACCCATGCGGAGCACTGACAGTACGACAGAATAGAAACAAATTCACCGAGGTAGGTGACCAATTTTTGTTTCTCACTAGGGAAAGTATATTTGCATAAGAGTGCATACTGTTAATTTACATAATTTATTCTGCTTTTGGAATTTGGATTTTCTTGCTGCACAATTTGGAAAGTGTGTTGTTGTTTTTGTTGAGAATACACAGGCTATAGACTGCTGGCATTGGTTCTGACACCATGGGGAACCCTTTGCCTCAGCTTCCAAAAAGGAGGGTTCTCAACCTTTTGCTTGAGAGGTGTGTGTGGTATTATCTTAAACTCAAATCCCTTGCTAAACATACATAATTAAAATTTTAGAAGCCAGGTGATGAGAGCTGAGATTTCTACTGTTATGGCACTGATACATGTGGCATGTCTTTGATTTTTCTTAATTTGGAGTAGGAAATCTGCTTTTCTTGAGTCTCCCAAAATTACTTTTTGATGAGAGTAAATTCTAAATATTGTAACATTAAATCCTTTTTCTTCTTCTATGTACTCAACTGTTGAGTCTCCTTCAAGGTCTTCTGTGCAGTCACACTACTGAGTACTGTCCTTCCTGATGCTGAGCTTCTGGAGCTGTCCAGACTGCATGTGGTTCACAACCCCTAATCTCCTACTCTACTTTATAACTTTCCTATGTTTCTCATATTCCCCAGTTGTTGTCTGGTGGTAAAGATGACATCCAACTGTGGAACTATGCAGGAGCAAGCTCATTTTCCTGCAAAGCTACTCTCTGAACAACTGCTAGCAGAAGTCTGTACAATTTTGCTGGGTTGGGATCTTCAGACCTTTATAAATAAAGGCAAATGTAATTGCAAACAAATCGCACTGGATCTACCTTGAGAGAAATGCTGCATCCTGTCACAGGTTGTACTGATTTTTATAGAGGCCTTTGTGTTTTCGTTGGAACAGCCTGTGGAAAAACTTACAGTATGAATTTAAAAATTGCCATCTTACTTTTATCAAATCATTTGCTTAGATGCATAGATGAGTAGTGTTTCCTAATCAGATGTATATCTTTCTCAATAGGAGGCATGGCTTCGAATGAACTACCTTACTGATTTCAAGCATCACTTCATGAGTCATTTTCCTTATGCTTTACAAGATACAGTCAAGCACAAAAAGAGAGACTCATACAAAAGGTATAAGTAAAACAAATGTCTTCATAAAGTGTGTGAGATGCATAATCTGATATTAGTCTTTCACTGGACACAAGAAAAGGTTAAGACATTTTGTATGGTGGTTTCTTTAAGAAACAAAGGTTTAGATGTTCTTAAGTGATCTTTTTAATGGTCTGTAAATAGCATTTTTCATTGGAGAAACTAAATCTAGAAACTAAACAGAGTAACTAAAATGTTGAATTATAGTAAAGTAAAAGCATTAACTATTGTTGGTTGCCCACGTAGTATGGGACTGCTGAGAGAGAAGCATAGACTTATAGAATTGGAAGGGGTCATCTTGAAGGGTCATCTACTCCAAGGCAGGATATCCTCATTGTAGACAGGAGTTTGGCCAGTTTTTGAAAACATCCAAGGAAGGAGACTTCAAAACTTCTATCATGTTTTCTGTCTTAGTCGTCTTTTCTCTAGATGGAACATATCCAGTTCTTTCAGCCTTTTCTCATATGGCTCATCTTTCAGCCTATCTTCTTAGTTGCTCTCTTCTGAATCTCTTCCAGTTTGTCCACATTCCCCATTGAAGAGTGGTGCCCAAAACTGAACACGCTATTCCAGCTGAGAAAAGTGACACCACCACCCGCTGTGTATTGGAAATGCAGCATAAATGGCAGTTACCTTTTTTGAAACAACATCAGAGTGTTGACTTGAGTTTATGATCCGCCATTATTCCTAGATCTTTCTCTGCAAGTGCTACTGCCCAGCCAGTTGTTTTTCCACTTTACTTTTTATATTTATATGTGTAGTACATCACATTTTATTTATGTATGTATTCCATCTTATATTCCCCCTTCCGCTAAGGCTCAGAGCAGGCTGAAACCTCAAAACACAAAAAAATAGAAATGCATAAAAACCTATAAAATACCTTAAAAACCACTTCCACAAGCCCTTACCCTGCTTGCCAAACACTTAACCAAAAAGTCTTAGATTGCCTTCAAAATATGCCCAGACTTGGGCTTTGCTGAATCTCCAGGGGAAGGGATTTCCTCTGTATGGAGGCAGCAGCTGGGAACACGCCTCTGCATGCCCTCATCGTGTGGACCTGGTGGACAAATGATATCTGCAAGAGGGTCCTTCTGGCTGACAGCAGGGATTGTGATGGGGCATGGGGAGGACAGCAGGCTTTCATCTCCACGTGGGACCCTAGTTGTTTAGGGTTTTAAAGGTGAATAGTGCTTGGACAGCTACTAGAACTCAGTACAGACCCTGCAGTGCAGGTGTAATGTGCTCATGGTTACCCACCCCTGAAAGAACCAGGTTACCATGTTGTGCACCAACTGCAGCTTCTGTTAAGTCTCATTTGACTGCCGAGTCTCGTTTTGTTCCTTCCAGCCCAGCTCTCTAGTTTACCTAGATCACTTTGTATTCTAATCCTGTACTCCAAAATGTTTGCCACTCCTCCCAGTCTTGTATCTTCTGTAAATTTGATGAGTGTATTCTCCACTTCCTTCTCCAAAACATTAATGAAAATATTAAGAGGAGTTGACTAGGGACAGACCTCTGCAGGACACAACTTTATACCTCCTTCCAATTTGATATAATGCTATTACTCTTTGAATGCAGCTTTTCAGCTAAGAATGACTCCATCCAGCCCACATTTAGCCCTTCTCTTTGCTGTCATGTAGATCTGATTTCTGTTCATTTTAAAAACGTTCATGTTTAGGGTTTCTATTGATATTGCATAACTTGACTCCAAACAAGCCAGGAAGTGAAATGCATAGTCCGAAAGCCTTTTCTTTCACCCACAGGAACCTGCCTTAACACTAATTACTGTAACTGTTGTATACTGTGGACTCGGCACTGTAACCATAACTCTTCTCCCTTCAATTTCTTCTTCCTCCTCCAGCCCATTTACTGAACTACTGTGACCAAACGCAGTTGTGGCCATTTGGTGCGATATGTACTAGCAGAGCATAGTTTAGTAAAAGAAGTGATGGGAGGGTGACACTACTGGTTTGGAGGGCAGAGTTAAGTCCATAGTAGCTGTAATAATGTTAATGGCCCTTTTCACACAGACACTCTTGACACAGATAAAATGGGTGTTACATTTTATCATATGTGTTGCAGGGCACCCATAGAGCACACCTGCAACCCTGCAACATTTATAATAAAATGTAACCCCCATTTTATCTGTGTTAAGAGTGTCGGTGTGAAAAGGGCCATAATCAGTGAAGGGGAAGAGGTTAGGGGCTAAGTTTTTAAGTTTTTCTTTTCATGACTTGTGGGTTTGCGTCATGTTTGTTTTTTGTTTTATGTAGATCATATCCCTAGCTGTGTATAGCAGTTTTCTAGGTTTAAAAAAACCCTAAGAACTTGGGAACAAAAAAGGCGTTGTGCTGAGGAAGAGAGAGAGAGGTGTTTCTGTGTACAAAAAGGGGATCTGTGAGGAGGAATGACATGCCACACAAGTAACCAAATGCACTCTGAATGCACACTGCAACAGTTCCACCCACCCCCATCCATAAGCGCACTAGAATGTGAGCTAGAAAATGTGCACAAGATTCTGTCAACTGCACCCAGCATAAACTACTTTTAAGCTATAAGAAACTGCTATCTAAATCTCCAAACTTTCAACATCATCATACTGGCACCAGATCCACTGTGAATGTAGCCATGTCAATTTGTGTAACTATGTAAGATAGTATGAATGCCATTAACAATGGTGATCAGGCTGTGAAGGAAAAATTTCAGTAAGAAATGTTAACCCCTTTTCTTATATTTACTTTATTTTATTTATTTATTTATTTTAAAAGGAAGCTGGGGAGACAGAGGCCATTTTCACACGTCACTGATAGGTGTGTGCCAGTGGTGGGTGGAGGTGGGTGTGCTTCCTTTCCCATGGGCACACACCCACCTCCACCCATGGAGCCTTCTCCGTTTTGTCTGATGGCTCCGTGGGTGGGTGATGGGTGGAGATGGGTGTGTGCAGAGAGCGCGCATGCCCAACCCCCCACTACCTGTGGTGCTTCCACAGGTGCATGCCCCCCCACCGCTGCGACTTGCACACAGATGCCCCCCCACCGCACACCCGCCCGCGCACCCAGCAGGGGTGTGTGGTGGCATCCATGTAAAAAAGGCCAGTGTGATTTGAATGATAACTTTTATTGGGTCAACAACAGTTGGTTTGACAAAAGTTATCATTCAAGCCACTTTGTCTCCCTGTTGCTTGGGACCAACACAGCGACCACACTCTATTTCTGGAAAAGGAAGTTGGGAAGAAAAACCAAAACTGCTTAGAGCAGAGGTTGAGAACCTTTTCCATCCCAGCTGTTACTTTGAAAAGTAGTACAATCTCTGAGGACCACATAAGTTGAGGGCAGCGGTGTGCTCAGGAAAAGGAAAGTCAAGATCATGGATTTGGGTCATATGTCCCCTATTCTTGTGTGCATGCCATTATCTCGGCTCCTTTATCCTGAGCTCAGTCTTTTATTGCTTGGGGGTAGGAACCGGATATATGGGCCAGATCCAACCACTGGAAAAATGTCAAAAACTAGCCATGGGCCACATTTACTTCCTGGGCCAGAAGTTCCCCATCCTTGGTTGAGAGAACTCAAAAAGCTTGAAAATGAGCCACATACAGTACTACATTGTACCCCAGTATGCCACTCACTATTAGAAAAAACCAGGCTTTTATTCCCTATTTTATAACACAACCCTCACAATGTGAATTGCTATTGGGTGCCTCCATAATTATAATTATAATAATAATAATTATTATTATTATTAGCAAGCATTTATATAGCGCCAGCAATGTACTTGGCACTGTACAAACTAATGGAATCTACACGGTCCCTGCCCTAGGACTTCCAGTATGAGAGACGGGGTGGGGAGGGAGACGAAGGAAGGGGAACAGAGGGAGAGACAAGGTGTGTAACGTTCACAAGGTGCGAGGTCTCAGGTGCACGTGCTTGGCTTGGTTACATCAAGAATGATGACTGGCTGGTCCATGTGGTGGTGATATAAGTACACAGACCTCAGGTAACAGATATTACTGAATTGGAGGGTATCAGCAGGAGTTAAGAGAGGCGAGCGAGGAGTCGGGGAGGGCAGAGTGGAAGAGGTGGGTCTTGAGGAGGGATGGGGTGAGGCGGATGTGGGCAGGAAGGGAGTTCCAGACGTGGGGGGCAGCTAGGGAGTAGGGACAAAGGTGGTTAGGGGAGCAGGGGAGGCGTGGGGGTGCAAGAGAGGGCACAGAGGAGGAGTGGAGTTGATGGACTGGAGTATGGAAGGAAATTAGCGCAGAGAGGTAAGGGGGTAGCAAGGTTGTGAAGCGCTTTATAGATGAAAACTAGGAGCTTGTGCAGGAGTCGTTCAGGAAGGGGGAGCCAGTGAAGAGAGGAAAGGAGGGGCTGCACGTGCTCGAAGCGATGAGCGAGATGGATGACCTTGGCAGCAGAGTTTTGAACAGAGATAAGGGAAGAAAGGTGCAAGCGGGGGAGGCCATTAGATTAATTAGAATAATTAGATCATTTAATGCATTATATCAGTAAACAGAACACTTCGGTGGTTGTTGTTGTACCAGTAGAGTACCTGGCACTGTACAATCAATAGTTAGACAGGTCCCTACCCCCAGGGGCTTACAATCGAAGCCAAAAACCTAGAGCTTGAGTGATGGCCAATGGGGGATTATCAGAGGTGTTCTCACTGAATAGAGGAACGAGGCAAGGGCATCCCTTGTCTCTGCTTCTTTTTGACTAAATGGTTGAAACTGGCTATTTTAATTAAGCAAACAAAAGATATAAAGGGATTGTGGTGCGTGTCCAGGATTATAAAATTGTGCTTTATGCAAATGATGCTTTTTTTTTTTTTGGTCCATCAGAAATTAAGAATCCTGTTCCTAAATCTTTAGAAAATTTGTGTTTGACAGGGTATCGGGTTATAAACTCTATATGGTTAAGTCAGATGTTTTGCTTTTTTATGAATGCAAAATGTCAGAAGTAGAATGACAACTAGTGTCCAAATTCAACAGTCAGGATTTAAATATTTGCAGATTCAGGTTGTTAAAAACTGAGGAAGGAAAATCACCTTCCAGTTTTGGATTTGTTTTGTAGGAAAGCAGCCATTTGGCAAAAATTGCGGATTTCTTGGTTAGAGATGATGGATTTAATTCAGATGATGCTGGTCCCAAAACTGATGTATATTATTTTGGCTTCGACAATTGAAGTTACCAGAAATTGCTTTATAGAGACTGAGAGAGTGTTTGTGATGAATATTTGATGTAGACAAAGGCCAAGAATTAGGAAGAATATTATGTATGCTTCCAGGGAGTTCGGAGATTGGGGTTGCCAGATCTTAAATTCTACTCATGGGCTTCGATTCTGTGAGATGTAAAGGCATGGTATCGGAAAGTTGTGGACATACCTTGGGTTATGGTTGAACAAGCAATTTTACAGGATGCGTTTTGAGAAATATTGGTGGGTATTGGTGATACTAAAAGGGGAGAGAAAAGGGATAGCCATCCTTTCTCCTCCTGCCTCCGGTCAATCCTCTGCACGGGTAGCTCTGCGGGTGACCGACAGGAGGCAGAAGAAAAAACAGCCTTTGCTTGTGCGCCTGCATGCCGGAGCTGCCCCGATCACCTCAGTCTGTCTTCTGCCTTCTGACCGGCAGGAGCGGGGTTTTCTTTCTCCCGCATTCGGACAGGCAAAGTATTTTTATTTTTTTTCCCCCCTCTCTCTTCACGGAACTGCCAAGTCCTGGGAAGGGTGTTGTTTTGTCGGCGGACAGGCGGGGCCTTGGGGGACAGCACGGATCCAGTACAGCCTGGCAAGCACTCTTTAAGAGTGGGGCCAGCTCCCTCACACGGCGCCTGGGAGCTGGGGAACCGGGGTGGGGGGCTAAACCTGTTTTTTTGCGCTCCGTCTGGAGTGTTTTTTCCCCCCGACAGCGACTTTTCCGGCCAGCCACTCCTCCACCCCCCCCCACCCCCACCCAGGGACAGCTCCGTCGGAGAGAGCTCGTTCCTCCTGCAGGGAGCCTCTGGGGGAAATCCAGTCGCCTCCCTCGCTCAGCACTGGGGAGGGGTTTGTTGAGGCTGCACAAGCGGAGGAAAAGAACTCCCCACCCCCAGGGCGCTGCATTCGACCCCGGAGCCAGCAGGATGGAGGAATCCACAGAAAGTTGGGCAGCACCTCCAGACACGCAAGTACCCTCCATGTCGGCCCTGGCTGACACTATGGGAAAAATCCTGCAGTCTCTGGATAGGCTGTGTGAGATGCAGGTGCAGGGGAAATGTAAGAGGCTCCTCTCGGGGTCTAAATCTCCCGCCTGAGCCCCCCCTAACAGATATAGCAAGGTGGGGAAAACCGCCACAAGGTGACGCTGCAGCCTGCCTTCTGGCCTCCTCACAGTCTTCTGAGGAGAGCTCAAATGAAGTGCAGCAGAAAAGACCCAGAACAAAAATCCACACTCAGACCAGTTCTCTGAGCATGAGGACTCTGAATCAGAGGGGAAGGCCCCTCAAGAGTTGGTGTCTGATCCCTGAGAAAAGGACAGCCAAGGCCTGTGTGAACCACCAGGGGGGATTGAGGGCTCCAGGCCTGCACGCAGAGGCTGTGAAGCTCTTCACATGGGTCCAGAAGCATGTACTATCCATGAAGGTCCTACACATCAGAGGGCGGGACAACACTCAGGCCGATTGGCTGAGTCATCACATAATCAACCCACAGGAATGGTCACTGGACAGGGAAGTTTTCAGCAACCTGGTGAAGAGGTTCGGTCGACCTGTCATCGACCTGTATGCAACTCGGGAGAATGCACATGTACCATGATTCATGTCCAGGATCCAATGCAATGAAGTAGTGGCAGTGGATGCCGTGAACCAGCCGTTGCCCCAAGGCCTCTTATATGCTTTCCCTCCTTTTTCCTTAATTGCAAGGACAATATCCAAAATCATCAGAGAGAAGGCACAGATCATCCTCATTACTCCATGGTGGCCCAGAAGACAGTGGTTCTCAGAGCTGATCCAACTCAGCCAGCGGCCACACAAGATCTTGCCACTGAGACCCAATCTTCTCTCGTAGGGACCTCTGTGATGCGACAATCTGCAAAATCTAAGACTGACAACTTGGAGCTTGAGCACACAGCCCTGAGAAAGAAGGGATATTTCGAGGCAGTCCTCGCAACTTTACAGCTCTCCAGGCGACCAGCTACTAAGAGAGCATATAGGGCGACCTGGAAAACATTCCCCTATGGGCAATAGACAGGGGTCAAGACCCTTGTAGAGCAGGGATCCCACAGGTGCTGCAGTTCCTACAAGAGGGCTTAGATAAAGGATTAAAATTGAATACCCGAGCCAGACAGGCGGCAGCCTTGGACGCCGTTTTACGGACAGTGGCTAGCAAGAGGATATCCTCCCATAAACACATTAAGCAGTTCTTGAGGGCGGCAAGGTCCATTTCTCCTCCAGTGGTCCATAGATGTCCCTCCTGGAGTCTAAACCTAGTACTGGATGCTCTTACCAGAGCTTCTTTTGAACCCTGGCCCTGAGGCACGTCTCACTCTACATGCTTTCCCTTAAAGTAGTTTTCCTAATAGCAGTGACAATCGGCCAGGAGAATTTCAGAATTAGGGGCTTTATCCATAGAGGAAAACTTCTGTTCCTTTCAGGAGCAGTCTGTGACTTTGAGAGTAGACCAGGCATTCATCCCCAAAATCAATTACCTTTTTCATAGAAGTCAAGAAATAATATTACCATCTTTTTGTCCAAATCCCACCCACCCAAAGGAGAAACTCTGGCACACTCTAGATGTGTGGAGAGCTCTTAAAATTTATTTATCTAGGACCCAAGGGTTTAGATCATCCACGGCCCTTTTTGTGAATATCAGACAGGGCTACAGAGGCACTAAGGCCTCCAAAACGCTAATTTCAGAATGAGTGAAACAATGCATCGAAGAGGCTTAAAAGGCCAAGGGTAAGATTCCTCCGTTACAGATATTTATTTTATTTATTTACTAGATTTTTACCCCGCCCCTCCTAAAAACAGCTCGGGGCGGCTTCCAACAATAAAATCATACATATAAAATATATATAAAACAATTTAAAACATATCAAAAATACAATTCAAGATATTAAAACAGGGCCTGGGAACTCACTAAAACAATAAATAGGGTAGGGGAGATAAAACCTTCTAACCCCCCCTCCCCCTCCCAAAGGCCTGGGCAAACAGCCAGGTTTTACAACTTCACCGAAATGTCAACAGGCTTGGGGCTCATTCAGTGAGGAGCGCAGCTACCTCCTATGCCTTCAAGGCCAGAGCCTTTCATGATGAAATATGCAGAGCGGCCACATGGTCTTCTCTGCATACTTTCGTCAAACAATTCAAACTGAATGTGTTCAGATCGGCCAAAGCGGCGTTTGGTAGAAGGGTGTTACCGGCAGTGCTGCACTCTCCCGGCGCTCTTTGTGCCCACCCTTAGAGGAAATTCTGGCTCGGGTACATCCCGTGCGGAGGATGACCGGAGGCAGGGGGAGAAAGGAGAATTGGTCACCTACCTCAGTGAATTCCTTTCTTCTCTGCTCTCCGAGAAATCCTCCGGCCCTCCCTACCAAACAGCTCGGTTCCTTCTGATGGGGAGGGGGAACTCTAGTTCACGGGTTTCTCCGCTCGTAGTTGTCAATAAATTACAGTTAGGCCCTAGCACTAATACTAGGAAAAGCTAAGGTTTTTTGGTAAGTTATAACAAGCTGTTCTTCGTTAGTATATTGATTCAGCAGCTGGCTTGGCATTTGGTGGCTAGCAGTGTCTCGGTCTTTTGGCTTTGAAATTGACTGAGGTGATTGGGACAGCTCCGGCACGCAGGCGTACAAGCAAAAGCTGTTTTTTCTTCTGCCTCCTGTCAGTCACCCGCAGAGCTACCCGTGCGAAGGATTTCCCGGACAGCAGAGGAGAAAGGAATTCACTGAGGTAGGTGACCAATTCTCCTTTTCTTAAAAAGGGCTTATTTATTTGGACCAGATGCTATAGTAAGATGGAAGTAGACCATAGAAAGTCTCCATTCTCCCCCATCTTTGTTTGTCGGATGTTGCAATCGGGTATTAGTTATAAGAAGGATATCAAGTGGGAAAAGAAAGGTACTAGTTTGGTCTCACATTTATATGTGGGAGGAACTTCTAAAAATAAACAATCCAGGATATCCTCCAGGAGAAAATTGACCTGTTCGCTTATGTTAAGGTTCGAAGTTTATATAATAACAGTTGGGATATCTTGCATTATTCTCGAGTCCTGACTTTGCTCGAGAGAATTTTGTTTACTAACTTAGTTACTCACCATTTAATATCAAGATTGTATAAATGTTTACATGGTCTATTTTATCTGCCTGATGCTGGATATCTAACTGGGAAGGCTCGATGGGAAACTCTTTCTGATGAGAGGAGACAGATTTGGACCAATCTGGAAAGGTGTGCTAGTTCATTATCTGTAAGGGAACCACAAGTTAAATTAGTTACCAAATATTATTTGACCCCTAGTAAAATTAAACGGATAAATAAAAATTATTCAAGGATGTGGAGGAGAAGGTAATGCACTTGATTGTTGGTGGTCTTGCCCACGAGTCATTTCATTGGCAAACTGTGTGGCAATATATGAATTCCATTTTGGAAGATAAATGACCTTTCCTATCAGTGATAGCTTTACTAGGGATCTTTCCGGAGAAATTGATTCTCTTGCAAAAGAAAGCTGTATATTGGCATATGAGGCTGGTAAGCTATACATATCATTTTGAAATTTTGGAAATCTGAGGTAACTTCTTCGATTACAATATGGATGCAACAATTATGGTACATTTATACAATGGAAATTATAACAGCAAATTTAAAGGATAAATTGGAGGACTGATAAGATTTGGAATGAAATTTGGGATATTGTGGGCAAGTTTACTAAGACTGTATGCATTAAAGAGATACAGACCGCATGAACATGAAGAACTGCAACAGATTTCCCCCCCCCCTTTTTTTTTTTTGAGTTCTTGGTGCGTGATTGTTTTGTTTTTACTTTATTAGCTGTTTTGGTCTATACAAAACGAGGGACAGGCTGGATGGTGACACCCTTAAGGGAAATTGAGCGGGATGTAGGATGGGAATGTTTTGTGGGGAAGATGAGAAGTTCAGTCTTCGTCGTCTTAAGCTTGAGTTGGTGGAGAAACATCCAGGCAGAGATGTCAGAGAGATGGTTAGTGATATGAAACTGGATGAAGTGGGAGGAGGGAGAGAGTTGTGTATCAGCAGCATATAGGTGATGCTGGAAGCCGTGAGTTTCAATGAGTTTACCCAGAGAAAGACTAAAGGGGAGGAGAGAAGAGGGCCCAGGGCAGAGCCTTGGGGAACTCCCACAGAAAGGGAAGTGATGTAGCTGAAGTACCAGCAAGAGAAATATTGGAGTGGTTCAAGAAATACAAAGAGAACCAGTTGAGAACAGTGTCCTGGAAACCAAGGGAGCATAGTGAATCTAGGAGGAGGCCATGGTTGACAGCGTCAAAGGCGGCAGAGAGATCGAGGATAACAAGAAATGGAGTAGAGACCCTTAAACATTTAGCTAAGAGAATGTCATTGGTGATTTTTTCAAGGGCAGTCTGTCAAGTGAAGGGGGGTCAAGGGAGGAATTTGAAGAGAGGAAATCAAGACAGCACATATAGACACGCTGCTCTAGGAGCTTGGAATGGTTGAATAATAGTGAAGGGTAGGAGCAAAACGGGGCAATAGCTGGAAGGGTTGGAGGGGTCGAGTGGTCATCTTAAGGATAGGGGAGACAGTGACATGTTTGAAAGCCAATGGAAATGACCCCGTAGAGAGAGATGATGCGCAGCGGTGGGGGCAATCACTGTTAGGAGGGGATGGGGTCAAGGGAGTAGGTGGAGGGGTTGGATGAAGAGGAGGGAAATGACCTCATCAAGGAAAGCTAGGGAGAAGGAGAAGAGGCAGGAGGAGGAATAGCAGAGAAGGAAACGGCGGTGGGGGGAGAGGATTGAGAAGCAATAGCAAGGCAGAGTTTATCAATCTTGTTGAAAAAGGAGAAGATCCCAAGCGCATAGAGAAGAAGGGTGGGGAGGGCCAGGGAGACTTCAGAAAGGAAGCAAATTTTGAGAAGAGATGGCAGGAGTTGTGCGAGTGAGATTTGATTAATGTGGAGTAATAGCGGCCTTTGGCCAGGGAAAGGGCATCACTAAATGCAGAAAGAGCAAATGTAAAGTGGAGGAAGTCAACAAACTCATGAGACTTTTGCTAGAGGTACATGCCAGCTTGAGAGCAGGAGGTGGCGGGTGGTAGGATGAACCAAGGATGGGGCTTTATGCGGTGGATAGGATGGCACGAGAGGGGAGGAAAGGAGTCAAGGGTGGAGGAAAGGGATGAGTTGAAGGCAGAGACAGAGTCTAGGCAGGTGGTAGAAGAGACAGATGAGAAAAGGGGGGACAGGTAGGAAGCAAAGTCAAGAGGGTTGATAGATTGAAGGGCATGGAGAGAGTGAGAGGTTGGGGAAGCAGGAGGGGCTAATAGGCGAGACGGAATGAAGCAAGGTGATGGTCAGAGACAAGAAGGGTGTCAAAGGAGAGATCTGAGAGAACAGTTTTGATGAGACTAGGTCAAAGGAGTTGTCGCAATGCATCAGGCAGTTAGTCTACAGGCGAAGGTCAAAAGAAGAGGTCAGCAAGAGGAAGTGGGAAGCAGCTGGATCGGAGGGGTTGTCCACATAGATATTGAAGTCCCCAGGAATGAGGGTGGGAACATTGGCTGCAATCCCAAGCTGGATCCGCATGGGAACTGCGTGGGTCCTGTGTGGATTGCGTGCAACACAATGTGCTCTCAGCTGACATGTGCGCGCTAGTGTGTGCATTTGCATGTGCGTGGGTTGTGCAAATACAACTGTGTTGGATAGCAACACAGAGGTGTGGGGTGGGAAGGAATGCTGAGGAGTGGGAACTGGCAAGATTTGCAAGGAGTAGGCCAGCACCACTGCCACACCCTTCAGAGTATGGCGAGTGGGAGAGGCTGCCAAGGGGAGAGGACAGCAGGAGTGACCATGTTAGTAAGGGAATCAAGGTTTCTGTAAGTGCAAGGAGTTGGAGGGAGAGGAAGAGGTCGTGGATGAACGGTTCATTTTTGGATGGAAGAGCAGTAGTTCCAGAGAGTGCAGGAGAGATGCAGCTGAGGTGGGGGGAAGTCGGGGGATGGGGAATTAGGTTTGGGGAGAGGGGTTGTGTCGTGTTTGTGCCTCAGTTTCCTCAAAGGGAAAATGCGCTTAGTGGTCCAGGCCTGACATGATCTGGTCTGTATATAGGGCGCTCTTTTCCATTATTTTGAAACTCAGTTTACACTTTGCTAATAAGCCAGCCAGCTCAGCAAAATATTGTAAAGACAATTTATTTATAAATGAAGCTATAAGACTTAAGAATATTCTAAAAATATGAAGCAATAATTTACTTAAGTTCAAATAAAGATATAGTACAAAAGAGAAACTGTCAGTTAAAAACACATGGTTTGAGAAGACATTTCTGTTCAAAGAACAGCTCTATTAAGTTCAAAGATCTTAACATCTATAAGATATAACATATGCTCTAAGTATTATTGCTGTGGTTGACTCAATGCATCATAAAGAATATACATTCATATTACCCAGTTCTTTGTCCCATACTGCCATATGGATATGAGAAAAGCTCCAAGAAAGGAACTGTTTCTGAAAAATCCAACTTTTCTTTCTCCCTTTATGGAGAATGAAAATTGCTTGGAAGTCAGCTAAAAATGACATTGGGTCAAAACTGCTGTCAGGGAGCGTTTTCTCAGACTACATAGTAAGAAGCCTGTTAGTAACCTGTTTAGCATGTATTATAATCTAAGATAGGATTTAACAGTGAGTAAACTCCAAACAAACAAGGTCTCTTCCTGCCCGGCTTGGGGGTCACGTCTCTTGACTCTAGTCAACAGTGAATGTTGATTTCTTTAAGAGACAGACTGGCTAATTACATCTCCTATTCCAGTATACAGGCTGATTACATCTCCTATTCCAGTATCTGGTCAAGAGTTCAGTAGAAAGGTCACTATAGGACAGCTCTTTAGGAATTCATCTTACAGAGAGGCCAATTCTGATTTCCAATATATTGAAACACAGATGGTCAAAAAATATATGCTTATATACAGGATACATCACAGTTGGTGGTGGGAGCAGGGTGTAGGATTGGGGGTGGAGATTTGGGGAGGTGGGGGTTGATAGGAAGAAGGAATGTTGCTCCAAGGGGAGAGTTGGGAGAGAAGGCGTTTAGGAGATGAGAAGGAAGAGAGGTATATGGAAGCAGACCAGATATTTACTGCAAACTGGTAGGATTCACGGATGGGTATTGTCATGTTGCAGTGATGCGGTGAATGGTATAGCACAAAGCCACAGGAGCGGGCATTACACGACATGGCCCCTACTGGTTCCAAACCAACTAACACCATTTTGCGTCGCCCAAAGGGCAGCACCTTAGCTTCAAATGACAAAACTGACCTGGAAAGTAGATCACACAGCAGATTTGCATCACTGTAGACAAGGGAGTTCTCAGCAGGCAGATCTCTGGTGTCAGCTAGCCTTCTGAGTTAGCACAACCCATTGGGGAGGGAGAAGATAAGCTCCTTCTTCTACCCTAGCAGAACAGATCCCTAGCTTCAAAAATGACTAGACTGACTTGGCTCAAAGTATCTGCGTATGAGGAGAGGAGCAGGAGCTGTGTGCATGGTCATCCTCTTTTGCATGGAAAAGTGGGGAAAGGCAGGAAAAGGGGGATCAATAGGAAACCCGCTTTCCCACATCAGCCAACAAAACTGAGCTTGTTTAGTAACAGAAGTAGTCTTACTGATAAGGTGACCTCCCTGGCAGGTGAACAGGGAAAGAATTGTGTCCCTTACATTTTGATGCCAGTTTGAAACTACATTTCATATTAAATTGATATAGTAGTAGTAGCAAAAAACAAAACAAAAACCTTTGGATATGTTGGACTGGATATTTATTTATTTATTTATTTATTTAAATTTATGCCCAGCCTTCCTAGTAATCAAGTTGCTCAGGGCAACTTGCAGCATAAAAAATAATAATTTGAAACATCCCCTTAGAAACTCCCCCCAACTCCAGCCAACCTTAACCCTGCCTGCTGAATGCCAGGCCAAACAGAAAGGTCTTATTGCTTCCAGAAGATGAGCAGACTTTGGTTTAGACAAATCT
Source organism: Sphenodon punctatus (assembly GCA_003113815.1). Lineage (NCBI taxonomy): Eukaryota > Metazoa > Chordata > Lepidosauria > Sphenodontia > Sphenodontidae > Sphenodon > Sphenodon punctatus. The sequence goes on along the minus strand of QEPC01000931.1, from coordinate 1,417,847 downwards.
TCAAGGTTAGGCTTGGGCCCCAAATACTTGGGCCATTCGTTTTTATGTTGCTCTGGTCAAAACAGAATGACAAGTCAGCTTATAGGCCTAGCCACTTTTGCCACCTCTCCTGCTCTCTTCGGTGCAGGGACTGTTCTTGAGGCATATGGAACTCTGGTCTTGTGCACCACAGATCTGGGCAGGTGTCCTTTTACAGTCGCATAATTTAAAACAGTCCTGAAACGAAGCATAATTTGGAAGCAAACAGGCCCCCCATCTACTCAGGATTTGGAAAGAATAAGTATTATAACTACTTCTACAGTTCCTCAGGCCTGTGGAGTTCCTAGGTCACTCTTTTTGGATGTCAGACCTCTTATGTAGGAGCATAATGCACAGTTTGTTTTTCAAAACTTGGCCCCAAATACTTAATGCAGATGTTAATGAATTAAAGTTTATATCTATTTTTAAATAAATCTTTATTTATTTTTTGTTTAGTAATAAGTATTACTTTACACCATCAAACAACGTTGACCATCTTCTACTGAACTTAACCTTGTGTGACGTTATGGTCTCATTGGCAAGTTCTTCAACACTTCAGATGGATTCTGACTGGCTAGATATGATTAGGAAGTTTGTGACCGAAACTCTGCAGGACGGCTGTAGGTTGAATTGCAAACAGTTGAAGGGATTAATTGGTGTAACATGGAGACTAATGCAAATTCAACCAAAGAAAGGTGAGATTCATTTTAGCAGATGGCTGTCCATGAAAACAGAATGTACGTATATATGTGTTGCCTAACTGAGTAGGTGGACTAGGCATTTTTCACCTAGTATCTAAAATGGCTTTGTAGTGTGATTTATTGAGGTACCTGTATTTCACTGCATATGTTGTTTGTTATGGGGTGGGGAGATTTGAGTAAACACTTTAATTCTGGGATCAAGGACACTATACAATTCAATGTTGGTTTACTTTGTATATAGCTAAAAACTCAATAAAAAGGTAATCTTCACCATAATTGGCCTCTGCATCTTGCTAATGCTCCAATATCTTAACTATATTGGAGATGAAAAAAATTTAAATGCATCAAAGTGTGAGTAGTTAGAGCATGCTTCTCGCTGATTGGCTGGCATGCAGTGACAAGCTTGTGCTGTGAATGTGTAAAGTAATGCACTTCGTTTCCTCAAATGTTAGATTTAAATTCTTTCAGAGGAATGTCATTCAAGTACACCTATATCTTCTGCATTGGCTGCCTGTAGAGCAGTGGCTTAAATTTAACATTACATTGCTGGTTTTTAGGGCCTTAAACAGTATATAGGCTTTGGCTATATTTGAGACTGGCTTCTGGAACCTCATCCTATTGGCTATTTGCACTCATACCATCTGCTGTTTGGGGTTCCTGCCATCGTGTCTTTACCATGGTGGGCCCCACAGTGTGAAACTCCCACCCTCCAAATACTCATCTTGGTTCCTCATCTTCAAAAAGAACACGGAGAGATATCTATATATAGCTATATATATATCATCATTTACTGGGCCTATGCATTGGGAGGGTGTCTTTCTGTCTGATCATTTACTGGACCTCAAAGTGACTTTTTAATAGCTTCCTTTTGCTGCATCTCGGTCTTGGTTGTGAGCCACATAAGCGTTTCTGAACTCTTTCATTGCTGTTATTAGTGGAGGACTTGCTTAAAGAAAGGAGGTATACCCTGAATGGATGCCCTACTGATAATGCTATACCTTTTTGCATGGTTGTTAGCTGCTGTGTAGTGTAAGAGCATGAGGCTCTCTGGAATGGCTTGGACTTAATGCTTTAAAGTTTTTATAGATCAGGACTGAGTTATTGAATTGGACCTGGGATCATATAGGGATTCCTGGTAGAGCAGTGAGGTGCTGTGATTGGTCTGCCCCTGCATAAGGTGTAGAACTAGCTTTGGGTTTCTTATTGTCTTCATGGTTGGTCCCAGGCAGTAGTGCGGCACGGCTGTGGTGGGCCTAGGCTCATGTCTTAATTATGGGTCCCTCTAGGGGTAAGGGGGGGTATGTTCTCCAGGCCATGGGGAGCAGGGCTTACTCATGAAGGCAGGACAACCCAAGCTCCCAGCGCACCCCCTCCCCAACAACTCTGCCAGGAAAGAGGTTATAGGAGTAGATGGGGATGGGGCCAGCCCTCCACAATTCTTGCACACTCAAAACTTCCTTTTTTGCATGGTCTTTTTCAAGTGGCCTGAGTGCCACTAGGAAACTTCAAGTGGGTAGAGGCAGTGTGCTGGCTCTGCTTCCACACCTTCTGACATTTTTTCTAGTGTAACTTTAAAAGTCATTTTCAAAGGGTTCCCTTAGAGTCTGGGGGGCTATAATAAAGAAAGTTGGCTGGATTTTGTGTTTCATGTTTCTTTTTTCTGTTTTAATTATAAGCCACCCTGAGCTGCCAATTCGAATGATGGGGCAGGGTATTAAATCCTGGAAATAAATAATGTATGTTCCGTCCACTGCCCAGGCATAGAAGCCAGGATGTGGAGGAGGAGCGTGCAGGTACAGAGCTGGCCTTGAGCCCTGAGTAGCTATATCAGGTGTAAGGGAAGGTGCACCCTCTACGGCACCCACTACTCGGTATATACGTTACAGGACATTCTCTCTCCCACTCCCCCACCCCCCAATTTGAATAGATCTGCTGGAATCCCTAGTTGTCTTGCTGCTCCTGCCTCCCCACCCACATTGAAGGGACAGAAGGAGCAGGTCAGCCAGGTGGCTGGCTGTTCAGGACATTCAGCTAGCTGCCTGCCCAGCTCTTGTGGGAGAGGAACAGAAACTACTGGGCCGGCTGCTGAGTAAGGGCACCATACAGCATAGGGTCCTTAAGCGGTTGGGCACCCAGGTTCTTCCACCACCTCTGCCCAAGCATGGGTTTCAAAGCATTGGGTTGTGGCTGAGGGTCCTGTGTTATATGGGGCCACCAGTGGCCAACTCTCTCATCTGGCTTCTGTGCTCCCCCAGCCTCTTTGGAGGGGAGGGTGTGGAAGAAGTGGGGTGGACATTTAGCTTTGGGGCAAGTTGTAAGGTGCAGGGCGACACTTCCAATATATTAAATTAATATTTAATCTATGTATGGAAGATGAAATGCATTTCTAATATCATAATTTTAATTGCATGTGTTTCTAGTGGCAACAGAGACTTTGATGAAGGCAGTCTATATGCTGTACCAGCAGAGAAATCTCCCCTTTCTAGTTCGCATGTTGCTCTTGAAATTTTTTAACAGAGTTTATCAAAAAGAAGAGCTGAGCATTCATACAAACAGGTAAAATGTTTTATGATTTGATCATTTTGTTTTCCAATGTTTAGTTTCCAAAGACTTAAGCTATTGCCTTCCTCATGACACAGACCTTCTCTTTTCCATGGATCCTGCTCTAAGAGTTGTTGGAATAATTTAGTCTATTTGAGATAAAAGATAACTAATTTTACTGGATTTTGAATAAAGGGGGTGGAGCTTCCTCATGTTTCCTTTTCAGACTCTGAGCTGTATCCATGCACCTCACAGACCATTCAAAGGTATGGGAGCTTTTTCACACTGCTTAGCGTGATTATTTTCTGCAAAATGGCATACTTCTGTATATTCACATCATTGGAATGGATGCCTTGTGCAGTCGGTCTCTGAGCCTTCTGGATAGCAGTGCCCATTAGACACTGTTGGAGAGACTGTAAAAGAGAGTGGGACATCCAGCTGCTTCTGTTCCTTCTGAGTGCAGTTTCAGATAAGGACTGAAGTGACATACTGGATGGAAGTGACATACAATTGAACAGGACCTCCCTGAAAGGCTGGTCATGACAGCAGGATGCCTTCCACATACCCCTCCAGCAGAAGATTTGCACAGATAGCCTAGAGTTTTCCTTGGTGTCAGGAACAATGTCGCCCAACACTGTATGGACTGAATTGTGATGCTTAGCCATCACTAAGGCCCTTTTCACACAGACACTATAACACTGTGATAAAATGGGTGTTACATTTTATCATACGTGTTGCAGGGCACCCATAGAGCACACCTGCAGCACTGCAACATGTATAATAAAATGTAACACCCATTTTATCAGTGTTAGAGTGTCGGTGTGAAAAGGGCATAAGATTTCAGGATGGGGCAGCGCAGCAGTCATGTAGCAATACATGGAAGATTTTCCCACAGTTGTTTAGAAGAATGAGTACATTAACGGAACTGAAGCCCAACACTGAATGTATATCCTCAGATGTTGTGACACATGGATTCTTCCCTTATAAGGACTGATGATGCTTCGGGACAGGAGGAAAATGCTAGTTGCTGATGTATCTTCCCCACATACTGACGTAATGGATCCTGCTTCAGGGCTTTCCTATATGACTGTATGTGAGATGATATTGGCTCCTCCCTGTTTGAAAGCTTGAAACAGTTTTAACAAATACAGCAAATAAGGTTCTTTGCCTATCACCTTTAATGACCCTGGATATTGCAGTCAACTGAATCTTAATGTGCTGGGCAGAGATGACTCTGGTAAAGGTACAGTAGGTGTATATAAGAGCTGCTATAGCTGGCCAGATCTGTGCTCCATTTAGCCCAGTATCTTGTCTGCAACAGGCAGTATTGGATTCTACAGAGGAAGCATACAAGAAAAGGGTGCATATAGTCGCCCATCCCCTGTCACTTACTGCCAGCTTCCAACAATCGAATATTTCATTCTCTGACTAGCTTTGCTCAACTGGAAGGGCTTGCCAATCTTTACTCTTCTCTTTACTAGAAGAGGAAAGCTGATAGTGTTTTCTGGAGGAGCTTCTTGTTAAAATATCTGGCTCCAAATTTTTCTTGACTGCTGTTGTCTGACAGAATCAAACAGGAGGCTCTGTCCATTCCATACTAGCTGGCTGGATAGGCAGGAAGTTTGGCATGACTGCTAAGAATGCCTTCTCTTCCACTATTCTGGCCGTGAAAATGGCTAATTACGCTTCAGTTATGACTCTGTTAATTCTGCCTCGAGGAAGAGAGGTCCCCATGCTGAGTGCTGTCAATGGTTAGATCTGTAGCTAATTTACATGAAGCAATTCTGCTGGGTGAAATTATGGTGGGCTGGATCTTACAAAAAACTTCAAACCCCTGATCAATTCTCAGTTGGGACAAAAAGTTGGAGTTTGGAATTGTTCATTGAAATGTAGTAGGAAGGCATGATGACGTTTCCATTGGGAAGAGAGTTGGGTGGGGTAACCTTGATCTGGAGGGAAATGGGAACCGTTGGCCTAGAGGCAGGTAAGGTATCCTTTGGGTGCTTTTGGACAAGCACCTCCCCACCCACTACCCATCCACCTCCCAGCCATTATACATGTTGCAGGGCACTGCTAGGACACCACTTCAGCCCTGCAACATGTATAATGGGTGGGGAGGTGCTTATCTAAAAGCACCCTTTGTCTGAGAGGAGGCAGGGAAACAAAGTCCCCACCCATGCGAGAGGGGGAATCTCTTGCCTTCAGGGAGTTGCGGGGAACAGGGTGTCCCCAACCCAGTATCAGGTTGGGGAGCACATCTCACCCTCACCTCCCCCCCCCCCCCATTTAAAAAACATGGAGTTCCTGCTTCTCCTTCCTTTCTCAGGTCCATGGATTCCCTGCCTCCCAAACCTTGTCTGATAATACTCCAGAACCCATGTATCAAGATTCTTGTGGAGTTACTTTGCATAGATGTTAAGCTACACTACTTAAGTATGCTTTAATATGAACAGAAATTTAAAAAAGTTATTTTTACAGAAAAGCATTTATCTGTCTCTCTCCCCTGTGTTCTAGAAGCCATAGTAAAGTGTTATGTCGTTGGCTGACTGGCTTACCTCAACAGCTCGTTCTGCTTGGAATGAGAAACCCTGAGCTTTCAAACCAGCTGATTGACACAATTTATTCTGCTGCCTCTCATTCAAACAAAGAATTGTTGCAGAGTTTGCAAGCTGCCGCTCCTCGAATCTATGGTGAGACTTTGTGCTGCAGCACAGTGAGACCTGTGGTGTATAGTCCAGGAAATGAAAAATCCTGCTCCTCCAGATTGGAGGCAGAGTGCGTAGCCTAAAACACTAAAGCATCAATATATATGGAGGTTTAGAAGCACATGAAACAAGTGTTCCAAAGAGATTGAAATTGAGACTCTAAACAGGGTATTAGGACCATGAGAGGGGCCATGCCATTTGTGGATGTGGTTGCAGTCTTATTGATTATAATCTGTATTGTTGTTTTTTGCTACCTGGAGTCATGGGATTATATGCAAGTCTCAAAAAGGGGCTCACAAGCAAAATGTTTGGGAACCACTGGCTTAAACCTTAACTAACAGGCAGAGGAAATTAACTCAGAAGGGCATAGGGAAGAGAGAGGGGAGTGTTCAATCACTGAACTTAATCCCCCAAAATAGAGAGAAGCTGACAGTTAAAATTCTCCATTAACAAGCAGAAATATCCTAGCTACTGCTCCTTCAACACTTTTCCCTTTCAACAAAGTAAACAACCCTCATTAAATAACCCATGGAAATTAAATCAATATCAAATAAATAACCCTTGTAAATAACCCTCACTCCTCTGTCGTCAAACTCCCCTTCATAAACATCCACATGTATGGATCCACCCTAAGTGTCCTGGAGGGGAGGGGAGCAGCATGGTTGGTTCTCCATTCTTCTTTCTCCTCCTCCTCCTGTTTGATTCTAACTTTAAAATATTTGTAGAGAAAGTAAGGTTGCCATGTTGGTCCCAAATATAGGCAATAGAGACACACATAGGCAATACAGTATATACAATCTAAAATTCTGGTATACCTCATTCAGTGCACTAAATGCCCCCATGGGAACTATGTAGGTGAGATCCATCAACCCTTGCACAACCTCATGAACTTGCACAGAAAAAAAGATCATGGATAAGAGCACAGATGCTACTGTTGGCATTCACTTCTCACAAAGTGACCACTCTGTCTGTGTCTTAAAAGGAAACCTATGCAACACCTTTAAAAGGTGAGCCTGGCCTAATGACTATCTACAGCTACAGGAAGCTTTAAGTTTATCAGCAGCTCTTACTCTTCCCACTTTGTTGTATTCCACCCTTTTGAATTGCAGACTTCCTACCTGGGATTATTCTCACCTACTCTCTTTCCCCCCCCCCCCTTCGCTATTGCTTCCAGTCACTGTATATACCTCACTGCTTTGCTCTGTCTCCAGTTCTAATTCCTGACTAGCCTGATGAAAGACCCTGTGAGGTCTGAAAGCTTGCATACCTCCACCAACTGCAGTTGGTCCAATAAAAGATATCCCTGTACTACTGTGTGTCTATTTAAAATATTTGACATTATTTAATAATACTTGATTGGCCAAAAGACCAATTATTTTTGACTAGCCAAATGCTTGACCATATAAAAATCATATCGTAGCATCATAGAAGTTAGGACTGAAAGAGGGAAGGAACTGTAGATGATGATCTTTTTGGTCCTCCTGGGAGTATAGAGATGAAGGGCAGGCTGCAGTGGTGGTGCTTCAAGTTACCATCTACTTCAGGTCACCTTTAGAGTGGAGGGAGGAAGCAAGAGGCTGCTCTCAAGCTGCCTCTGCTGACAAACTCGCTGTGTTATTCCAGACTCTTAGCCTCTCTGGCTTAACTTCCTCACGCAAGCCATGCTGAATTATTTGGCACGGACATCAGTGGTCAGACCAGCTATGTGAAGTATGTTAACTCTCATTACTGGGTATCCGTAACCGACCCCAAATATACTTAAAAACCTCTCTTGTTCTTCTAGTTCCTTAGCTTTTCTGGCCATGTACCCTTCCTGTCAGATTTTATGCTAACCCTTTGGATTTGAGATTCACCGTTCCCACTGAGATTGAAAATAGATTCTCTTCACATTGGGAAAGGGATCTGCATGTTTTGCACAGAGATTAGTGTTTGCGTGGGGGGAACACATAAGCTGGAAGGACTGCTACATAAGCTGTGGATTCTTTTTAGAGGGGTAATTTAAGCCCATATTTCCAGAACTTTTGTCCACTGAAGGATAACAGAAATCCTTGTAACCCTATCCTTTGGAAATGTTTGTATTGAAATATGCAATTCTGGTTTTGTCGGAACATCTTTTAGCAATCCACTGACTTCACTTAGGGTCTTGACTACTAGTTCAGGAATCCATGACTTAACCAGTAATGAAAATTCAAATGGGTATTTTTCTCAGGTAATATTTGTAAAGTGCTTTGAAGTTAGTGTAAGTTGTTAATTTCTTTACAGTTATGGTTCCCTGAATTGCACTAGCAGCATTCTCTGCTAATTTGTTCCGTACTGACATGTTTAAGCTTCAGTAGGTTGGGGGATGTAACCTGTGACTGTTGGGAGAAGGGAGGGGATGGATCACTCCATTATGACCTGTCAGCTTCTCCAAAGCAACTGAGAGTAGCCACTGTCAGAGAGAGGATGGTGGGCTTGATGGACCATTGGTCTGACCCAGTCTGTTACTTTTATGTTCTTATGTTCTCCTCACATTGCAAAGGCAGACGCTAATGCCGCCTCTTTTGTGCATCAGAGTAAAATGAATGGATCCAGATTTATAAAGTTAGTCACCTTTTGGCATCTTATACAGTGTTAGGGGGGGAAATTGTCATTTTTGTTCATCTTTAATACAGTTTTCTTCGAACTTTTATTTGATTAGATCCACTAGATGGCACTCTGACTATTCTTCCAGCTGATTCGCAGCAACACCTGGTCCAACTTGTATACTTTCTACCCTGTGTTCCAGCCAATATACTTTCTTCTCTGAGTCGCTGCTGCATTATGGGAAAACTCTCCTCGGATCTAGCTGCTACCCTCATTGGGATACTGCATACAAGGTAATAAACCTACCTTTTAAAAGTTTTAACATATTTTCTTAATCTAGTAATTTTATGGGGATACTTTGAAATTTTGTTTTAAGCATGGGATTTTTACTATAAATTCTTCCCATACTTAGTAGCAGTACATCTTGTAAAGTCAGAAATTGTTTGATTCTGCAGAGCTAGAGGTAGTATCTGTATACCATTGCAAAAACCTCTGCAGTTCTTCACTTAGTACATGTCCTTCTGCTGACTTCTTCTGCCCTACTGCATCCACATAAACATCTGTCCCTTTCAGGATCATTCACAATTTAACTCCTCTTCGTATGCAGCCTCCAGTCTTGTTGCATTGTGACTTGATCACTTTCGTGTGCCAGCTTCCATTGCCTGTCTATTCTCCACTCAGGAATAGTCGCACCTTCCATCCTGCTTTTATGACACAACAGTCTCCACAAATTAATCCATATAAATTGTAATCCACCAACCACTTCAAATCAACCTCATTGAAGGCCTATGGCGATTCAATGGGAATACTCTGGAGTGAATGGCTTCTTCTTTGCTTATCTTTCTTACAAGTATGTGAAGACTACATGTAAGAAATAAACACAAACTAGTTTTACTCTTTGCCCTTGTCTTTCCCCCCGTTTGCTATTTTCTATATTATATTGTGTCCCTTCCTTGATTGTTTTCTTATGCAGCCCAGCTGGATGGAACGTAGGTGGTTACTGTAATTCAGTAGTGTATGTAAGTTGGAAAGAAGGAATTTGCAGCACTTGGTTCTTGCTTTTGTACACTTTATGAGCTCGGACTTGAATCTCATGATTATTAGTTGTGTTTTTTAAATGGGCTTCTACTCCAAACCTTTTTAAAGTTCTTTGGAGAGGTTTTAAAAGTTATAAATTTTTTAAAGAGAAATCTAGGAAAAAATCTATAGAACTTTACAGACTATTTTCCATATAAAATACAAGAGAGTCCATGGGTTTACTGTGTGTGACTCACAAGAGACCGCAGTGGTATGATGAGACAAACTTTCTTCCTCAAATAGGCTCTGTGTATTTGAAGACTGAATGGAGTATGGAATGTAACCGTCAAAACTTCTGGTAGGCAGTGTTTGTGGTGTGCTTGCTCTTCCCAGCTCCTTATGGCTTTACACCTGCTTGAAGTGAGCCTGTATTAGGAGGTGGAGCTCCCAGCCACCTTAGTTCCTTTCCGACTACATTGTAGTGAAGGCCTATAAGAGCCACTCTGGAGTCTCCTGACTCCTAATTGGAAATGTTTGGAGCTCTGTAAAAGGGATGGCATTTATTCCGAGAATGCTTTTAAGACCAGCAGTGGTTTTCCCTACACATCAATGTAAATCCAAAAAGCACATTCTCTTTATAAATTCTTAGGCCTGATGACCTCAGCCATTGATCATCCCTCTTGTTAGACTGTAGTCCGACCACCTCCCTACAGCTTTGGCTGACAGCCAAGTACATACTGGTGTGGCCTTCATGAGTAAGGTACTGTAAATACTCAATAAAGCTCTATCTTTTTTAAGTGATGTAAGCTTCTCAATTCAACAGAGGCAGCCTTCACTCAGGATCGTAACAGGCATCAGTTAATTCTCAGATGTTCCATTTTTTCCTTATTTGATGTGGCAGGGTCTTTCTTTGTGGCCTTTAATGAAGGGGATGGCTACTGAGAGAGACTGCCCTTTATTTTGGACTACTACTATTATCTTTTAAAAGTTCAAGGTCTGTCTGCTTTTTTACTGCAAGTGTATCTTGTGTGAGTGTCGGGTTACTGTGGGGTGAAGCATTTCTATGAGCCCTGCTTACTAGAGAGTAGAGAGATCTGATTGCATGTGGCACTTGGTTCCAGTGGTGGCATGAACACACTTAGGAATTGCTAAGAACTTCCATTATAGATAAGTAGCTCTCACATTTTATTATTAGTTTAGGATGGTCAGCATAACTTTCTGGCTGGTTCACCACGTGTCAATAGGGCTGCCCTGCAAACTGTTGACAATAAAGCACCACTATTACGAATTACACCTACAAAGTCAAGACTCTGCAGAGGTGGGCAAATAGCAGCTTTGGAACTGCACATGGGCCCCTGTACTACAGCTCTTGCCAGACGTGGCTCCCTGGGGCTGTGCCCATGTGGGCGCAAGAGAAGCTGAGCTGCCATTTCTGCTACCACTACAGCCAGAGCTTTCTGAGGGCCCTGGAAGCAGGGGAATGTGTCCTGAGCTCCATTCCCAGGACCGGGAAAGCCACGCTGCACTGGCTTGGCCTCAGAAGCCCATATCCTTCAGCCAGTCACTACCGTCCCCCTGGTGTCCTGAGTCGCACACTGGAAGGTAGTTGTAAAAGTGAAACTATAAAAAAAAAAAAAAAAGTGGCTTCAGAATTGTACAGAATTGTCTGACTCGTTTGTATTGAGAGAGAGTTGGCCCATTATTTTTAGTTCCCTGCTTCATGTTTGTTTTTATGCAACTTGCTCATCAGCTTTTCAAATGAGGGATTCCATTTTCAAATATTCTTTAAATAATATTAAATGGTGTTTTTAAAAATACTACTGTATTATTTCAGAAGTGTTTTATTAAAATTTAGGGAATGTAGATGTGTCAGTGTAAAGCGCCTTGTGGCTCTCAGCGATAAATTTTGGTTTTGGGAACTTTGTCCACCCCTGATTTTAGTGTAATTTGGGGTAAACTGAACTTAAATCCTGTGTGAGAATCCTGGACAAATATTGGATATTTCTGTGGCCACTTCAATTTCAAAATTGGAGGACTCCTTTAAATATGAAAATGCATGATATTTACCAGGACAGTGTCTCAAGTTATTTTGATACATTTATTTTATGCCATCTAAAACTTCGTGTTCAACCTAAATGTATAACTCTTCAGCATTAAATTTATTCAATACTAAATGTATGGGCACTGTTAGGAGAGGGAGATTTTGACAGCTCACTCTTTGCACCTTATTAGCCATGGAAGATAAGTGGCAGGTGAAGCTTTTGGTACTAGAGAAGAAATTCCATAGTAAAAAACCCTCCAGTTTAAAGAAGAGTTAAGGCTCTTTTAATTCATGACTGAATTTGCAAAGCATGGAAATTGCAAGTTAAGGCACCTACCTTAACTTCCGTGTCATGTTAGCAGTAAAGACCTTGTACAGTCTCTCATATTGTGCTCATTTACAACTTAGGCTCCATGCACCCACGCTTTGTCTTTCAGCCCTAATCTTCCTCCTCTGCAGATTGGGGGCAACATTGAAGCTGGGGACAGGAGGACATGAGTTAAGGTGGGAGCCTTAACTTGCAATTTCCATGCTTTTTAGTGCATTATTGAATTTGCAAGAGCCTTAACTCTTCTTGTAAACCGGAGTTTTTTTGACTATGGAATATCCGTGTCTTATAGCTGTACTTATTTTCTTAGTTTCTCACTGTTGCTACTACAAGCACAGGTTTGTGGGTGACGGCAATAGCAGCAGGTGATGTAGTCTGATGCTTCTACCATTCTGTGTTTCTCATGAGCATACAGATTTAGAGTAAAAATCCCAGAGGAGTTACTCTGGAGTCCATTCTCATGAACAGGGGACACTGGGGTTAAGAACCTTCTCCCTTTCCCTGATCTCCTTTGCTTGGGATTTGCAGGAAACTAACAAACAATAAAGCCGATGACTTCTAAACAGTCATCAAGGGCATCCCCATGTAGGGAAGTCCCTCTGCTGAGAGGGACACACACTGAAATTTGTTGGAACAGCAGAGGGCTGAATTCCCTGCTTCAAGTTTGCTCATATTTATTTTGTTTATTTATTATTTATTTCTTCAATTTATATCCCGCCCCTCCTGAAAACAGCTCTGGGTGGTTAGCAGTTTCAAAAATATAAAACATACAATTATAAAAATATTTTAAAACACTCATAAAAACAGAACAATTAAAACATGGCTAGGGCGACAGTAAAACAATTAATACAATAAATAAGGGTGGAGGGAGATAAAACCCAAAGACCTGGGTGAACAGCCAGGTCTTGCAAATTCGCCGGAATGTTAGAAGGCTTGGAGCCAGGCGAGCTTCCTCCGGGAGGGAGTTCAAAGGCGTGGCCCGGCTACCGAGAATGCCCTCTCCATTGTGGCCCCCAGCTTAACACGGGGGGACCTCTGTCACGGAGGAACATAGGGTCACACACATGTGATACTGACCTACATGTAGACTACAAGCCTAGTAAATATGTAAAGCAAAACATGCAACATGTATGTAATGTTACAATTGAGAACTATAAAACCCAAATCAGGACTGTGATACGTGACCAAACTCCAGGAAGTAGGGACAGTTAAAAGATTGTGTATTGGCAACCCTTGGCAGACGGAACCCTATGGAGATGCAAATGGATCTTCATGTTTGCCTGGGTTGGCTACGTGAGGAAAGACACAGGCTCATGAGCGGGAAACCCAAGACAAAGAGACCATGGAAGGTACTTAAGCAAGGGCCATTAAGCCAGCCTCGCTATTGCTTGGCCAGAGCCACCTTGAGCACTCTCATCTGCATCCTGCATCTTGCCAGCAAACAAGGATGGAAGACATGAACTGAGAGAAGGGACTTTGCTTTCTAGCAACTCTAAGGCTGAAGACCCAGTCGCTTACATCAAGTACTGAGAAGAACTTATGGACCTTGGTAGGGTAAGATGCTTATTTAGGAACTCAAACAGTATAGGTTAGGGATGCATTATATTTACCTTTGATTTCTAGTAACCACTCTGTATCAACAATCTTGCTTATGTAATCAATAAACTTACTACTTATCTTTATGAAGACGTGTCTGTGTCTAACATTGGAACACAAGTGAGCAACAAGAGTTCTCAAGCTCTTGCGAACCCAGAGAGTAAAGAGTCTGTAAACGGGAAGGATCGGGCCCTTGTGTGACAAAGGGGTTGTCCCTGTGGCAGGCTTGAATCAGCCAGAGAGAAAAACTGATTCAAGTGGACTGTACGCAAGGGAAACTGAGTCACTCAAACCCGGTAAAGTGGGGGTGTGGACCTCCAACCTGTGACAGTTGGCGCCCAACGAGAAGGGTTACGCTCAGCTTGTGGACCAATGTGTAGAAAGTAGAGGAGCATAGCGAGGTGACTGGAATCCTATGAGGGGAGTAAATCCCATGTCTCCAGAGACTGAAAGCCCCAGGGAAAGGAACCCCCTAGGGGCACAATGCAGAGATTCCCCATATCTAAATCTAATGGGGAAGCATTATTGATTTTTAGTCCAATAAGTTCAAATACATTGTAAGAGGAGGGCTCTGGAGATATGGAGTTTTTACCTGAGAGAATTAGTGATAAGGAATGTTCCTTCCTGACTGAGGAGTGTGAGGCCGTCGAAGCTTACAGACAAATGCCGCTGCAAAATCAAAATGCCATTCGGAAAAGAATGGCAGATTTGCATAAGCATCTGGTTAAGCTGACAGCGAGTAATAGTAATGTCAATGGTGGACCTGCGTGTGGACCTACTGTGGGACACGAGCAAGAGGCCAGAGGGCTTGAGTGGGGAGGGCGGGAAGAAACTTAGTAAGCCCAAGGGTAACGATCATAGCTTGGCCAGGTCTGAAGAAGAGGGCAACGTCCATGCGGTTTGCAAAGAGTCTAAGGTAATGTGCAGTAGGAATAGGAACTGGAGGGGAGACACTCGGTGTGCTTACTACAGCAACCGTGGAGGGAGAGGGGGTGGGAGAAGACCAAGGGGAATCAAGATCCTGCAACCTGGAAGATATAGGGGAAATGAGCCTATCCATTTGGGTCTAAACAAACAGGGGTCAGGCTGGGTAGGGATTAAGGACAAGGGATTTGTCGAGAGGAGTGATCCAACAACAGCAAGGGGATTAAATAGTGAGTCATCATCACTAGTGGAGTTGCAGTGGCAACCAGGCGATACAGCAAGGGAGTGGGTATTAAGCCAGGAGATAGGAGATACCCTTGGGAGTAATAATTATGTGATGCCAACAAAACAAGATTTAACCGGGAAAGATGGAGGAGATGAGGAGGGAGAAATAAGGCAGCATCAATACCCTGGGCAAGCTTGACTATCTGGTATGGGGTATAGTTTAGATGGTAGACTCTGTGCTATAATGAAATGTGGCTGGGTGGGGGAACTGCCTTTCCGCCAATGTTTTGAAATTGTTCAAGGAAAAAGGTATAATCTGTTTGTAGGAAACCTGGCAGGACATCGCCAGGGAACTAGTCTTACCAGGGTTCAAAATTTTTTCTATGCCGGCAAAAAAAGTGAAGCTGATGGGAAGACCTTCTGGGGGACTCGCTATACTGATTAACCTGGGTCTGAAAGTTAAGTGTGAAAAACTGGAAGGTCTGCCCGATAATATCTTGACTGTTAGAATTGAGGAAACGCGGTTTAGAGCAGTAGTATTTAATACATATCTAGCCCCATCTCTGGGGGGGCCCAGGACCGATCAAATTTCTGGTCCCAGTTTGAGGACTCTGTGATGCAGATAGAAAACGATGCACCAGAGACTATTATGATAATGGTAGGAGCTATAAATGCATGAACTGGAAATGATGACCTGGATATAGACGATTGGTTTTTTGAGCCAAAGTGGCACTCTAGGGACCCTAAATTGAATTCAGAGGGCCTCCAGTTTCTGCAATCCCTTTATAGGATAAACTGGAGGATACTAAATGGAACCTCTGGTAGGATCGAAGGCGAGAGTTATACCTATCTTGCCAGGCTGGGGGCAAGTGTGGTAGATTACATCTGTACCCTGGAGGGCCAGGTGGCCAGATGGGACAATTTCGAAGTGCTGCCACTGGGCACCAGTGATCACCAGCCAATTGGAATAGACTTTTTGCACATGGACATGATGGGCCTGTGTGAGGTCAACCCTGTTCTGGGCCTAGTTAAATCTAAACACGGCAGACTCCACAGATGGGGGCCAGAATTAGAGGAGGACAGCCGTAGATATTTGGAAAATGGCCCAATTGCCAACTTGAGGGCATGGCTGTTGGATGACCAAGAGGAATGGTTAGATGTGATAGGAGGATATTTAACTATGCTAAGTAACATAAGGTCGGATCTCGTAAATAACTGAGACCCAGAGACAAGATCAGTTGGCTATGCAGCCCCGCTGGTTCAACCATGATTGCCAGAAACTTAAAAATAAGCTGCAGAAACTGGCATATAAGGTGAGGCTAGTTAAGGGAGAAGGAATCAAAAGGCAGTATTTAGAAGAGAAAAGGAAATATAGGGCCTTGGCCAAAAGGAAAAAGCAGGAATTCCAGGCATCGCAGTGGAGGTGCTTGGCAGAAGCCGTGGAGAAAGGGGATGGGGAAAAATTCTGGCAGATTGCGAACATGGGGTTCTGTCTGGAATATGTTCCTAGCCCAGAGATCTTAGCTTGAGTCTGGGAAGATTTTTATCATGGCCTATTCAATGGGGATGAAAGCCTGGAGGTAGATGGGCTGACCGAGGACATACTGACTCTCCCTGATTTGGCCTTGGCTGACAGCTCAGGATATTAGGGACCTTATTCTGGTGCTGCCAAGGATTAAAGCGCCAGGAGAGGACAGATTGACTGGAGAATTTTTGAAGTGGAACTGTGAGTGGTGGCTCCCCATTTTTCAGAAATTATTCAATTTTATAAATCTGTTTGGGATAATCCCAGCCAAATGGAACTCGAGCATAGTGGTGCCCATTTATAAAAAAGGGGACAGAGCTTCT
Organism: Sphenodon punctatus; assembly: GCA_003113815.1. Taxonomy (NCBI): domain Eukaryota; kingdom Metazoa; phylum Chordata; class Lepidosauria; order Sphenodontia; family Sphenodontidae; genus Sphenodon; species Sphenodon punctatus. The sequence goes on along the minus strand of QEPC01000931.1, from coordinate 1,401,338 downwards.
CCATCAAACTACAGGCCAATAAGCCTGATCGATATCCCTGCTAAACTTTATGCTAAGACCCTACAAGCCCCTCTAGAGGAATGGTTGGAAGAGAATAAGATCATTAAGATAGAACAAGCGGGATTCAGAAAGGGCCGATCATGGATGGACCACTTTTTGTCCTGGCACACATAATAAGTACGTTAGGATAAGGAGTGCAAAATTGTATGTGGTCTTCGTTGATCTACGCCAAGCATTCGATTCGGTGGACAGGCGATTGCTGTGGGAGAAGTTAAAACGGGCAGGCATAGAGTCAAGGCTGCTAGCTTTGATCCAGCGACTTTGCCAGTTCACCGAAATTAGAATTCGGATTTCTAATGCAGGTGACCTGTCAGGTCCTATAGTTACAACTAAAGGAGTGAAGCAAGGCTGTGTGCTGGCACCCACACTCTTTAATTTTTTCATCAACGATTTAGTGGACCTTCTGGTGGGAGACAACTTGTACCCGGTTTACGTGGCAGGCAGAAGAATGAATACGCTGCTGTATGTTGATGATATGGCGCTCATGGCCACTTCAAGGGTGGGCTTGAGACGAGTGTTAGGGCAGTTAAAGGAATATTATGTGACTAACAAATTAGTCATCAACTGTGATAAGACCAAGGTAGCCGTCTTTTCAAAACGGCAAACTCCGCACGTTTGGAGGTTAGGTTCAGAAAGGCTGGAGCAGGTTGACTGCTACAAATATCTGGGACTGACATTCTCTGTGACGGGCAGGTGGGATAAACATTGGGAAGCAACAGGACTAAAAATGCAACAAGCAGTAAATGGGGTATTTAAGTTCTGGGCTAAATACGGGGGTAGGCAGGTGGCCCCCAGCTGTGAAATTGTTAGAGCACAAACTAATTCCCAAGGCTATATATGGAGCCGAGGTTTGGGGCGGTCAGGCGAATTTACATCTGGCGGGATTTCAGAACTCATTTATGAGGCTAGTTCTGCGGTTTCCAAAGGCTACCCCAATTTCACTAATGAGAACTGAACTGGAAATACTCCCAGTTAAAACCAGAGCCCAAGGACAATTGCTTAGGTACTGGTTTAAGATACTGAATATGGCTGAGGACTTCCTCCCCAAGGCCTGTTGGTTGGAAACAATGAGTGCCTCCTCGGGGTCCTTCTGGAGAGAGGACCTGGCCACGCTGCTCAACAGATTAGGATATAGATATCTGCTGCTGACCCATATGATACCCACCCACCTTAGAGTGGAGATTTTGCAATGGCTGGAGGATATAGTTGGGCAAGAACAGCTTGCACAGGCAGCCTCTAATAAAGTGGCCCCTCTTTATGCCAAGTTGAAAGAGTCCTGGGGCAGAGAAAAATATCTGACCAGTCTTCGTAACTTTAAAATGCGAAGGACGTATGCGCTTTGTCGATTTCAACTAATGCCCTTCGAAGGGCGGTACAACCAGATTCCTTGGGCCGCACGTAAATGTCGTTGTGGGCTGGACCAAACTGATGATTTGTATCATGTAGTTTTCAATTGCCGGTTTACAGAAGTTGTAAGGGCCGAGTGGCTGAACAAGATTCTGGGCGGGAAAAAGTTCTGGCCGGGCAACTGTCGTCTTCAGTTTTTATTAATCGCCCAGGATGGGAAGCAAGTGAGAGAGAGAAAGCCCATATACTGTTTCAAATGCTTGAAGCTAGGCAAAAGACTGGCAGATTTAAGATTGCGGGCAAGGAGGCAATATGTACTTGATCTATTAATCCAACTGGCCCAGTCTATAGACGCGTGACATTTATAGATAAAATTATAAACGACGTTTAAATTCCACCTATAATGTTGTTTTGGGATGAGAGTTGTGGGGAGGTGGTGTTGGATGGTGTGGTGGGTTTTCCGGTCGATCTGCCTTGGCCATAGCTTATTGCCAATGGGCATGTATAAGCAGAGCATATACAAATTTGGCACATGAATTTTAAGTATTTTATGTATTTTGTTGGTTCTGGATGTATGCTTTATTTTATTTGTTTTTACCATTTCGACTATTTGGCATTAACCTTGTGGGTTACGCCATTAATAAACGGATTGATTGATTGATTGTGTATCTCCAGTCTATCTTTCAGGCAGTTTAAATAGATCCAGTTCACCAGTATCATGGACTTATTGTCTTACCTGGTAGTAATTTTTCATTTTGTAAAAGAACCTTTCCTACTTTGTATCTCTGCAAATCTTTCAGACAAAAAAACCACATTAGAGTTGAGACTTGTGGGTCTCTTTATGTACTGCAGAGAGAGTGTGGTTGCTGTGTTGGTCCCAAGTGACAGAGATGCCACTCTGGTAAAGTTGGGGAAAATTGGTATTTGAAAGGTCTCCTTCCTGGAGAGTACACGTAAACTTGATTGTGTTTAAGGTTCTTCGGTCTGGAAGAAAAGGAAGAAAAGCAATGCTAAGAGTAATACAGTGCCCCTGACCTACGCAACTACGTTTATTAAGCCTAGTTAGGGAGATGCAGGTAGACGTACAGCAGCAGGGTGTGTGCTATCCAATGTGTTGCACCCAGTGTAACATGTATGATCTTCTACTTGAGGAAGGGTTGTATGTGTGCAGTTGCTGCAAGGGGCTCCTGGCTCTCAGAGAAACAGTGCAGTCTTTGGAGGCTAGAGTGGCTGAGCTGCAGGAGCTGAGGCAGACTGAGACGTTTTATAGACGAAACCTTCATGGACATAGTAGAGCAGTCTCACCTCCGCTCTTGCAGCCCCTGTGCTGTTTTGGAGATTGAAGGTCTTGAGGAAGGAGGGCATCAAGCTGGTATTGTGGGGAGAGATCCTGTAGCTGGGACCTGACTTTCAGATGATGCCATTGTCTCCGCTTGTACTTAGGATACTTTTCCAGGGGAGGGGATCCCAACTGACAGAAATAGGATGGCTGTAATAATGGACAATTAGATCATTAGGAATATAGATAGTTGTGTTTGTGACAGCCATGAGAACCGCATGGTCAATTGCTTGTTGGGCGCAAAGGTAGTGGACCTCATGCAATGTCTAGACAGGATTTTAGAGAGTGCTGTGGAGGAGCTTGTTGTCGTGGCCTATGTTGGTACCAATGACATAGGAAGGTGTAGGAAAGAGGTTCTGGAGGCTAGATTTAGGCTTCTGGGAAGGAGGTTGAAATCCAGAACCTCCAGGATAGCATTCTCTGACATGCTTCCTGTTCCATGTGCAGGGCCCCAGAGGCAGGCTGAGCTCCAGAGTCTGAATGTGTGGATGAGACGATGGTACATGGAGAAGGGAATTTAGATTTAAACTGGGGAACATTGGGGCGAAGAGGGAGCCTGTGCAGGAACAGATGAACTTAAATACTTCCATATTAAACAAAATATGCCATTACAAGCACCAGGGTATTAAAATGCTTAGATGTTTGTATACCAGTGCCAGAAGCCTCAAAAGTAAAATGGGAGAAATAGCGTACTTGGCTTCAACTGAGGACATTGATATCATAGGCATCTCAGAAACATGGTGGAATGGGGACAATGAATGGGGACACTGTAATACTGGGGTACAAAATATATAGGAATGACAGAGTTAATCTTACTGGGGGTGGAGTAGCTCTGTATATTAAAGACCACATTGTGTCAAACGTGGCAAAAAGTCATAAATGACACTTTCCCGTGGAATCACTATGGATAGAAATTTCATTTTTAAAAGGCAACCGGATAGTAGTGGGGCTATTCTATCAACCACATGAGCAGAATGCAGACAGTTACTCGGATATGGTAAGGGAGAACAGGGAGGCTACAAAAGTAGGCAGTGCAATAATAATGGATGATTTTAACTACCCCCATATTGACTGGGAAAATGTCTTCTCAGGATGTGTTGCAGAAACAAAGTTCCTAGACACCATAAATGACTGCTTCCTGGGGCAGCTTGTCTTGGAACCCACAAAAGGAGAAGCTGTTTTAGATCTTGTCCTAACTGGAGCAGAGGGCCTAGTGGAAGGGTAATGGTGGCAGAGCAACTTGCTAATAGTGATCACAATGTAATTAAATTCAACACAGGTGAGAGATTCGCAAATAAGTCTGCCACAAACGTGTTTAACGTGAGGAAGGGGAACTATGCAAAGATGAGGAAGTTAGTTAAGGGGACACTTAAGGGAAAATCATCAGGGTCAAATGCCTGCAAGAAGCATGGAGATTGTTGAAAACTACTATCTTAAATGCCCATATTAAATGTAGACCCAAACAAATTTCTCCATAGCTAAATGGTAAAATTAAGGTGGCTCTCTGAGCCAAAAAAAATTTGTCCTTTAAAAATGGAAAAGTACTCCAAATAAAGTAAATAAGAATAAACACAGACATTGGCAGAGAAAGTATGAAACCATAAGAAGACAGGCCAAGAATGAATTTAGAGGAACTACTTGCTAAGTATACCAAATCCAACGGTTCAGAGATGCTGGATAGGTCAGGACTCTTCAGCTTGTAGAAGAGATGACAGAGGGGATATGAGTGGTTTGGAACACATTAATAGGAAACTTATTTACCCCCTCAAATAGGACTAAAGGACACTCCATGAAATAACAGGTAGCAGATCTAAAACAAATAAGAGAGTATTTTCACTCAATTTACAATTGGTTGGGGAATTTGTTGTCAGAAGATGTGGTCAAGACCAGTGGTATAACTGGTTTTAAGAAAGGGTTGGACAAGTTTCTGGAGGATATGTTCATTAGCAGTTATTAGCCAGGTAGGAATGTAACCTCTTACTGTCGGGAGCTTGGAGTGAACAGGAAATGGATTGCCCCATAGCGACCTTTTGGGTACTTCCTCCAAGCGGCCAAGATTGACTGCTGTCAGAGACAGGTGCTGGGCTCAATGGACCATTGGTCTGACCCAGTTGGCACTACAAGTTTTGATGAGAGAGACTCTGTTTGTTTTAAAACTACTGACATTTAACTTCAAAGTCAGTACTTTTTCACTCAGTAGACAATACAGTTGTGGAACTCATTACCAGTGGAGACGGTGAAAGCCAGCCACTGCTGGAGAGAGGATGGGTGATTTCAGACGTTACGGGCGCCCGGTTCACCACAGTGGATTCCCGGTGGGGGTGAACCGAACAACCACCCCCCGGGGTCAATAAAAGGGCCGAACAGACGTGACAGGACCAGAACCACAGCAGGGAATCGGGCCGGCAGATCACGGGCCGGGGCAGCGCAACAGACGTTACGCCGATTCCCAGCCATGGTCAAAACACCCACAAGCCACCGGGCAGGGGCGGGACACAGACATGGCTGCCGGAGAGCAAACGAAGCCAAAAGGCACAAAAGGGAACGCCCACACAAGGGAAATGGGAAGGGAGGGAGAAGAGCCAGCCAGGTACCACACAACAGGCACACAGACAACGGGGGCACAGTGGAACACACAGCACAAGCACATGCCTGGGTGCACACACGCACACACAGAAGGGAAAGCAAGGGAAGGGGGTACACGGGTGCCTGGACAACACACAAGGCACACTGGGCATGGCGGGGGCGGGACCGCGGGACAGAGAAGAAGGGGGAAAAGGGGGCAGGGCAGGACACCGGCAACAGCAACCACAACCCCCACAGCAGAACTGTCCACACAAGCACCCCCACAGCAACACGGACAGTCCTGGAAGGGGGGGCCCCCAGGAGCTCCGGACCAAGGTACAACGGGAGCCCACACGGCACAGCGAGTGGGCTGGGAACGGTCGAGGAGGCACACGCAGACCCCACACCCCAGCGAGGGGCCGATGGAGGGCAGGCAGGAGAGCCGGTGCAGCGCAGCAGGTCCAAAGGATGCGAACCCCCCCCAGGAGGAAGCCAGGAGGGGCAGTCCGGGGGCCCCATAACCCCGAGGTCACACAGGCACCCAAGGGGGGGGGGGACAGGGTCTGCAGGTGGCAGCGCTGGTGGGTGAGGACAGTCCGCTGGACACAGGTGGGTCGGTGAGACCATGCAGAGACCCGGATGCAGGCACCGGGGACGCAAACCATGGAGGAGAACACTGGGTGCGGAGGAAGATGGGGGTGGGGGGGCCGGAGGGAGCCCAGAGCCACAGGCAGGGACAGCGGCACCCCAGGAAGCAGGCAGCACAGCAGCATGGCAGAGACATTGGGGGGTGGGGTGTTCAGCCAACGGAACCCGACCCCCGGGCAGGGGCGGGAGCCCACATGGGGGTAGGCAACCGGGGGGCCGGGAGGCACACCGGGACTCTCAGCCAGCTGCTGGGGGCCATGACGGGCCCAGGGGCCGGGTGCTCTGCCCAATGAACCAGGTGGGGCCAGTGGATCATGCCCCGGCAGTACCCCAACAAGGACATGTGGTGGGCGATCAGGTAGTAGGCTTCAAATGGATACTGCATGGAGAGCCCCAACTGCGCATCCGAACGGGCCCACACTCCCGCCAGCTCTGCCGCGGTAGGCTCAGACATACAGCAGTCAGCAGCAGGGGGCCACGGAAGCTGACCCAGCTCTAACAGCCGGTGATACACCGCCCCACGGGAGCGCTGGTACCCACGGGCCCCGTGAACACAGCCACAGTAGGACACGGCCAAGGCAGGGCCCCCCTCCGCAAGGCAGATCGTGTAGGCGGCCAGGTTGCACACAGACAGGGAAGGCACGGTCTCAGCAGCAGACCAGGCCACATGAGAGCACCTCATCTCTGGGATGCGCCCATCGGGGAAGGGAACCAGCCCCAGCATCTCCGCATGCAGCCGGCAATCATGAGCGCTCGCCTCATAGCCAAAGTAGCGAAGACCAGAGCTCAGACGCGCATAAGCACCCAACTGGCTGTCCGGGCAGCCCAGGAGCAGCTGCATGGCCGGGGTATGCCACAGGTCACACAGGGACAAGGACTCGCGGAAGGTCCAGCTATGGGGGGGCCCCATGGGGGCTGGGAAGCGGAAGTCCAGTGAAAGCACAACCAGCCATGGTCCAGCTAGACAGGGAATACTAACACCACGGGCAGGGGGGCACACATACCCTTCAGGCCGGGGGGGCTCAAAGGGGTCCCAAGGACAAGCCAGGTGGCCATGGGCTGCAACATTGTATAGCAACAAAGCGAGGCGTGGGGTGCGGATCCGGCACAGCTGCAGGAAACGTGCCCAAACAGGACGGCTAATCAGGCTGGCAAGGACACGGTGTTGCAAACTGGGGGGGAAAGGGGGCTGATGGCAGAAGGCATGCAGCTGCACAAGGAATGCACAGCCGCACGGTCCCATGCTCGGGCAGCACGTGCACCCAACCGCACGCCCACGGACACCAGCATCGCAATGAGAGCCCCGGGCAGCTGGGGGCAGGGCCCTGGCCCACCCAAGCCATCACTGGGCCATCATAACCGTCACCCAACCCCCGGGCCCCCCCACCACCATGGAGTGGGACAGGACAGCTGCCTACTGGATGCACCTCGCGCTCGCAGCTGAGTGGTACTGTGACTACACCGAGCAGCTGCGCCTCCTTAACCCGGAGCAGCACCTGGGCGCCTGCCTGCGGGTTTCCCTGGCCTGGAGAGCTGCACGAGCCCGCAAGGCCCACCATGGGCGCAGGAGAGCCCTTGCCCGGCTCAGGGCACAGAGGATCTCCAGGACAGACCAGCAGGCTGTGAGCCGGGGCCGAACCCTGCCTACGGCGATCCGCGAGGCGGCCGGGCGCCTCCAATGTGGGAGGGAGACCATGCTTACCCTCTATGTCGGTCTCCAATCCTTCCGAGGACGGCCCCTCAGTGTGGGAATGTCCCCCATGGACCACTGGCTGAGGGTGATGAGGGTGCCGGCCTTAGACTCCGCCTGTCCGGTTTGGGGTGGGTGCTCTCCGGGCTGCTGTCCGGTGGGGGCCTGCAGGTGCCGGAGGTTCCGGAGCGTTCCTCTGGGGGGTCCAGGGCCCTGGAGCTTGTGTCTACCAGGGGGGTGACGAGAGGACGGTGTACCTTGGCCCATTCCCTGCCCTGGACCACTGCGCTCCCCACGAGCCGTGAAGTGGCTATCGAACCTCTTCACGTGCAGGATTTGGTCCAGGGCATCATAGAAGGGGGCGGTCCGGACTCTGTGGTCCAGACCGCTTATTGTTGTCCCTTATGGCCTTTTACCCTCTCTTCAGCTCCTTGGCCTTGGAGCGGCACTGTGCGAGGGTGCCTCGCCGCCTCCATTTCCTGCACTATGTCCTGGTAGATGTGCTCGTTCCGCTGGTTGAGCGCGAGTTCCAGCTGGTACTCCAGGGTCCCCCAGATCCGTTTGAATTCCCGGGTCTCCTGCAGCCTCCACTGGCCCCCTCTGTGGTAGGGCTTCCTCCCTCGTCTCCCCTGTGGGTCATCGTCGTCCTCCTCCTTCTCCTCCTCTTCCACTGCCTCCTCATCAGCCTGGGCTGGGCCGGTGTCCTCCGGGGGCTCGTCCACCCGGGCCCGTTTCCGTGTCTGCGGGACGCAGGGGAGGGGAGGTTATGGTTGGGTGCGGTTCTGGCCCCTCTTGCGGCCTGCCCCCTTCCCCTCCTCCCTGCCGGGTGCCTGGGCTGCCCCCCTGGGTGCCCCTGTTCCCCTCCCCTTGGTTCCCCTTACCCATTTCCGGGGTGCCTCCTCCCCTGGTCCAGCTGCTGTCCCCAGGGCGTCCTCTCCGGGCTGCTCCGGGTGTTGTCCCTCCGTCTTCTCCATCCTCAACACAACCCCCGCCTCCCCCTCCTCCGCCTGCGCTTCCTCCACCACTGCCCGTGCCTTCTCCTTCTCCTCCTCCCTTGCTCTCTCTCCCGCTGCTCTCTTCCGCCTTGCTCCAGCCTGCTACGCTTCCCTGCTGCAGGTTTCCCTTTAAATCTCCCTCCGGTGGCTGTGGTGTTGCTGGTTGCCTGGCAGCGATGCTGCGTGCTTTGTCCGCAGCCGGGAATCATTTTTTTTTATTCCGGCCGGTGATTGCCGTCCAGACTTTACTTTTTGTTGTTTCCCGGTGGGAATCTCTTTGACCACGCTTTCGGAGATTGTCTGGCAGGGAGCCCTGGAAGTGTGGTTGAAATTGACCCCATGTGGGTGTTGACTGTGGTGAACATCTGGCGGCCGCCGAACAGACGTTCAGGGCGCTTTGGCTCTGCCGCGGGATTGACCGTGGTTCACTTGGTTGAGCGTGATCTCGTAACATCTGAAAATACCTGATGTTGGGCTCGATGGACCATGGGTATTACCTAGTATGGCATTTCTTACTTATGAGTTGTCATAGTTTGTATCTCGCTGTTGGCTGAAGAAATAGTGGAATCATTGGCAATATTTAAGTAATGGAAATGAGATGAATGAGACACAAAATGGAGGAAGGATATCTATTATTCTTCAAAAAGGACAATAAATTGTTATACAGTCAACCAAATTGACAGTGAAGATCAATATTATTTCATCATGATAAATGACCTAGGGAAGTGTGGAATATTGAGTCAGCAGCAAATTCCGAAATGCAGTAGTGACTACGAAAGATGATGCACAGTAAAAACAGGTTGAGGTAAACTTGGACTTTTGGCAGGGACCCATGTTCACCGTGTTCTCCCTATTGCAAATGGAACAGCAGTGAACCTGGAGCTCTGCCAGTAGGTGTAGTGGTGTATTTCTGGTGCCCTCTTACCTTTAAAATAAGTTCAAATGGTAACTGAAATGGTGTAAGCTGGTGAATGTGAATGGAAAGGAAATGGTCTTAGAGAAATGTCAATATATTATCTAAAAGTTAGAGGTAACAAATAGCAGTTTCATTGTTGTTGTTAAATGAGGGAGGAATTATAATTCTTAAGTGGTAGAAACTTTGTTACAAAGTTTCATTATTTAGCCCTGAGGACAAAACTAATATTTCAATGGTTGTGATTTACATAAAATGCTAGGGTTTCAAAGAAGGTATGTTAAGCATACAAATAGGACTAACACATGACATTACAGTTTTTGTGGCCTGGTTATTAAAAAACCAAAGGTGACGTTATTGTGCTTGCTTTGCTATCTGATAAACATCTCTTGGTTGTTAACATATGTCCCCTCTAACTTATGCTTTTCTTTCTAGTATGTAAATGGTTTCTAACACTATTTTTGTTCAAACAACCTTTACAACAAAAAGAAAACTAGTAGCAAGTGAAAACTTACTTTAATGATGCTGAGACCTAATCGTTGTTTCACTTAAAATAGGCATAATATTTTTCTTCAAATATCATTTAATTCCTCAAAGATAAGTGCTTACAGTTCACTGTACTACACTTCCGAAATATGATCTCTCCAAGATCTTTGCTTTAAAACACAAACAAAAAAACAAAACAGTTTATACAGTATAGTATTCTAGAATAAAAGAATCTATTCTTCTTTTTTCACTATATAATCAAAGGGCTGGAAGGAACCCAATACGTTTTCTAGGCTATCCTGTTGCCCTTAATTAAGCAGGATTTTCACCAGCCCCAAGAGGAGGTGTCTGTTTAACCTGTTTGGCAGTGATGCGGCCTCCACAGCCATGTTTGGAAAACTATTCTATTGTCTACCTGTCCTGGGAGTTTTCAAAAAAAAAAAAAGAAATAAATAAAAATTCTTCTCCGTATTTAACCTAAATCTTACCTCTCTCAATTTAAGCCCATTCCCTCTAGTCTATCCACTGTGACCAGAGAGAATATTTGAGCACCATTTTGTTCCTAGCAGCCTTTTACATGTTTGTCATCCCTTAAACCTTTTTTCAGGTTAAACATTCCCAGTTCCTTTATGGTTTTTTCCCTCCCGTTATTATTTTTGTTGTTCTCTTCTGAACCCTCTTCAGCAAGTCAGAAAGCAAGATGCACAAAACTGGATGCACTACTCTAAATGAGGTTTGGTCAGGGCTGAGTAGAGAGGAACGACTGCTGCCCTTACTTTACAGATACTACTACTTTGTTATTCTCTCACCCAATCTCACTATAGGTATATGGTGCCATCTAGCACCCAACTCGCATCATAGCAAGCACTTTTCATTTAATTTCCCCACACCCTGATGTTGCTCCCCTAGAGTGTGTATATATAGCCTCGCCTCAGCCTTCCCCTTTAGTTCTTTCCTTTCCCGCTATCTCGGGGCTTAGTAGCAGCATGGATGCCTGTGGATGGAAACCTTTGCAAAAGGCTTTTGGCCTGTGTGGCGAAAATCCCAGATGCAGATGCCCACGCCAGGTGCCTGTTCTGCCTAGGTGCTGAACACGGCACGATGATATGTTCAGTTTGTTGGGGGTTGACACCCACCTGCTGGCGGAGCACCTTACTGTCTGGGCCATGTCCATTCAGGAGCAGGTCCTGAGATAGTCCGAACTAGCCAAGAGTGGCCCCAACAGTCTCCTGCTCTGGCCCATGACCTGATGGGAGGCACCATCAGGTTCAGGACACTTGTGTGCCAAAGGGGTTGAAGCTGGTCCATACACGGCAGGACCTGAACACGCCCCAGACTTTGCTAAGCCGGGAATGTCTTTTCCTGTGCCAACGTAGGTCGCTGGTGTGAACTCCTCCATGCTGGGAATGCTCTCTAGAGCCGGACCGGCATGGGGAAAAAAAGGTGGTGCAAGAGGACTCTGATGCCAGAATTCTCCTCTGATGAGTCGCCAGTCTGCGAGGATGTCACTGGGAGTGAAATGCCAGATGTCCTGAGGGCTTTCCAGACTTGGAGCAACCACTCCTTGAATCTGACACACAGAGACGCTCGCTCTACTGGAGTACCTCCTGTCCCTGCTCATAGAGCACTCTGACACAGGTGTTCAGTGCAGCGCCTGACAGCACCTACCCCATTGGGACAGAGGCAACAACCACTGCTAATGCACTCATCAGCATTGTTCTTGGTGCCAGCAAGACCTGACCCCGCAGACTCCTCGGCACTGAGCCTGCCTCGAGGACTGGCACCATGGGTGTTAGTGGTTCGGACGTCTGCACAGTAGTATGTGATGCTGCATTTGGGCTGCTGTCTCCCAGACCTGGAACAGAACCTAGGTATGCCCCCCCTTGGCACTGTGCTGGTCCTGTCGGGTGCCCTTGGAGACTATCATAGAGCAGGACTGACTGGCACCAGGGGATCCCTGGAAGGAAGGGGTTCCTAGCACAGGAGCTGGGGCATTCACTGCTCTAGCCTTCAATAGACTTATGCTCCTTCTAGGTCCTCCTGGTGTGAATGGCAGCCACAGAGGAGGTGCCCTTGGGTAAGCACCCGTAACACCTGTTTAACATGTGAGCCATGGGCCAGCAAGAACACACAGCCATTCCACTGGGGGCATCCTAGAGCCAGTTGATAGACATCTGGAGTCGGACTACCATGGTGCCCCCAGGTGATCCAAAGACCGTATGAATGTACCCGGTTCCTGTGGTGGGGCACATATTTTGGCAACGCATCCGGCCCCAAACTCACTGATTACCATGGCTGTGGCAGAGAGGATGGGCGTGGTGGTGGTTGATGGGGATGCGAGTCCCCATCACAACCTCCTGATAGAGGGGGGAAGAGGATCAGTGCACTGGGGTGTAGGATGTACTCTGCAGCATTCCTTGAAATGTAGGTGGGAAGTTATTTGGCCCTCATGGCTAGGTTTAGTTATACCTCTGGGACATGATACAGCAGCTGTTACCAGTGCTGCTGGAAGGGTATTTTAAAGAACAACTGGAAGCTGCTGCTGGGAATGGCACTGAGCTCTGTAGGCACCCAACAAGGGTGTCCTATGATGTGGCTGTCTTGGAGGCCTGAGGAATGGCAGTTGGTATTGCCATTAGGTCTGGCTGCACTTTTCCCAATATGTGGTAGAGAACTTGTCTTTTGATAAGCAGGGACTAACCTCTGCCACCACTTATTGCAAGCTGCGACAGTTCAAGACGGACTGGAATATGGCCAAATCAATGGGGTTGAAGGTGGCAGTGGCCACATCCTCCATCCCAGGTGTTGGGGGTGGGGGGACCCCTGCTCCAACAGCCCCTGCATAAGCTGGGCAGACCAGGCTTCCAGGCGTCTACACACCTGTATGTTCCTCCATGTTTTTCCCATGCACCGCAGCTATCTAAAAACCACAAGGGGTCTGGGTTGCAGGCTAGGGGGAAAATACCCCACCCCCCCCACCGACAGGGGACCCCCTCCGTGAAGAGCCTTTTAGTGCTGGGTTCCTTCCCCACAGTACTGACCTCGAGATCCCTTCCTTTGGGGATAGACTGCGACCATATGAAGTTGTCTAACTGACCATCATCTTGGATAGATAGGTCCTGACTTCTATTGAGGAAGCTAGTCATCCAGTTTACCTTGTGGCTGGGTAGCTGACTGGTGCACAGTAAGATCCTGGAGTATGCAACTGTGGCTGCAGCCCTGTGGGTGGAAATCTGGCAGTTGCTGGACAAGGGGGCCATAGAGCCAGTCCCATGGGACATGTGGGGCCAAGAGTTTTATTCCCTCTATTTTCTTGTGCCAAACAAGCTGGAGGGACTCTGGTCTATTCTTGACTTAAGGACACTGAATAAATATGTTCAACATTAAAAATTCGGTATGATAGCCTTGTCTCAAATTATTCTGATTCTCAGGGAAGAGGGATATGTTCATCACGCTAGAAGATGCGTATTTTCATATTAGAATTCATCCTGTGTACTGCAAATCTTTGCATTTCACCCTGGAAGGGGCACACTACCAGTTTGTAGTGCTGCCTTTTGGGCTGTCTACTTCCCCTAGAGTCTTTACGAAGTGTCTGGCCCTGGTGACAGCAGCCCTCTTCAGAAGGGGTTTCTTTGTGTACCTGTACCTAGACAACTGTATTTTTATTGCCCGATCTTCAGAGGCCTTGAGTGCCCAGATTAGGGAATTGTGTACCTCCCTCTCAAGCTTTGGAATCATTAACTCTGAGTAGTCCTCCCTGATCCTGACTCATGTAATAATTTATTGGTTTTTACTTGAGCCTTCAGTTGGGATGACAGTTACTGGGCCATTTGGGAGGGGTCCTCTTTGGTCTTGGAGGACTTGTCCCAGACTTACATTATTTTTTCCAGGTTACTGGGGCTCATAATGTCTGCATCGTTTACAGTTCCCCTGGCCCGGATGAGGCTCCACCAGCTGTAGTGGTGGCTTGGCCCCTGGCTCTTTCAGCACCCGATAGATCCGGGACTGCAATTGGTCATGCCGCAAGAAGTCCTAGATGGTCTAAGGTGGTGGATGTTCAAGGCCAGGGTGTGCTGAGGAGCACCATTTCAGCAGCTGCTACATTGCTTGTTAATTACTATGAACATAAGTGTCATACTTGGTCAGGCCAATGGTCCAGCTAGCACAGCATCCTGTCTCCGACAGTGGCCAATCACGGTGGCTTGGGAGAAGCACCCAACAGGTCACAATGGGGGATCCATTCCCTGTTTTCCCCAAGCTTCTGTCATATTCCCCCATCCTGTCAGGTCCATTAGCAGCTATTAGCCAATCTTCCAGAAACATGTCCAAACCTCTTTTAAACTCAGCGATAGTACTGGCCCTTACCACAGCCTCTGGCAAGTAGATTCTGCAACCCAATTATATGCGGAGTGAAAAAATACTTTCTTTTATTTGTTTTAAACTTGCCACCCATTAGTTTCATGGAGTGTCCCCTAGTTCTAGTCCTAGCTGAGAGGCTAAATAACTTCTCCTTGTTTATTAGTTCCACACCACTCATGATTTTATAGACCACTATCATATCTCCTCTCAGTCGTCTCTTCTCCAAACTGAAGAGCCCCAACCTACCAAGCCTTTCCTCATACGGGAGCCCTTCCATGCCCTTGATCATTTTTGTTGCCCTTCTCTGTATCTTTTCTAGTTCAGCTAGGGTGTTGGTTGAGCCATTAGATGACATGGGAGTAAAAGGGGCACTCAGGGAGGACAAGGACATTGCAGAGAAGCTAAACGAGTTCTTTGCTTCGGTCTTCACTGTGGAGGATGTTGGGGAGATACCCACACTGGAACCCTGCTTTGTAGGTGATGAATTGGATGAACTGTCGCATATCAGCGTGACCTTGGAGGATGTTCTAGGGCAAATTGACAAACTGAATATTAACAAGTCACCAGGGCCATATGGCATTCACCCCAGAGTTCTGAAGGAACTCAAATGTGAAATTGCAAACCTACTAGTAGTAATTTGTAACCTAACGTTGGCATCTGCCACTGTACCTGAGGACTGGAGGGTGGCAAATGCAACCTCAATATTTAAAAAGGGATCCAGAGGTGATCCTGGAAACTACAGACTGGTAAGCTTGGCATCTGTGCTGGGCAAAATGGTGGAAACTATCATTAAGAACAGAATCACTGGAATATTGATAAACATGGCAAAGAGTCAGCATGGATTTAAGCAAAGGGAAGTCATGCCTCACTAATCTCTTGGAATTCTTTGAGGGTGTAAACAAGCATGTGGATAGGGGAGACCCAGCAAATATAGTGTACCTGGATTTCCAGAAAGCTTTTGATAAGGTCCCACATAAACGACTCTTGAGAAAATTAAAATGTCATGGGATAGGAGGTAGTGTTTTGCTATGGATTGGTAACTGGCTAAAGGATAGAAAGCAAAGAGTAGGACTGAATGGTCAGTTTTCACAAGGAAGAGATATAGAAAGTGTTGTGCACCAGGGATTGGTATTGGGGCCGGTGCTGTTTAATGTATTCATTAATGATCTGGAAAAGGGCATTAAGAGTGAGGTGATCAAATTTGCAGATGACACCAAGTTATTCAAGGTAGTTAAAACATGAGCAGACACTGAAGAACTTCAACAGGATCTTACGAGATTGGGTGCCTGGGCATCTAAATGGCAGATGAGATTTAATGTGGACAAGTGCAAAGCGATGCACATAGGGAAAAATAATCCAAACTACGAGTACACAATGCTGGGCACTAAACTAGGAGTTACCACTCAGGAAGAAGCATCGGGGAGTGATTGTGAACAATACACTGAAATCCTCAACCTAGTGTGCAGCAGCAGTCAAAAAAGCAAACAGAATGTTATGAGTTATCCTCCCCAGCTCATACCTCAGTAAGTAACCTGGCCGGCAGGCCACACTCAGAGGAAGGCCCCGACATGTCAGGCTCGGGCTGTGCTACTGCTCCACTACCTGCAAAGTGAGTCCCCCAGATCCTCAACTCACCTGGTCTGCCTGACAGCAGCTGTGCCAGGGTCCCCCTGTTGCTGGGCCAGCCAGGTGAGTCACCTCTCCCCCTTCTGTTGCCTTCCCCCACCCTCCCCAATTTCACGTTAATTTAAGTAACATTAAATTTGAGTGCACACATTTGAATGCACTACTCACATGAGTGACAGGGTTGAGTTACCACTCAGGAAAACCATCTGGGAGTGATTGTGGATAATACACTGAAATCCTCAGCCCAGTGTGCCGCAGCGGTCAAAAAAGCAAATAGAATTTTAGGAATTATTCACAAGGGAATACAAAATAAAACTGAGGATGTCATAATGCCTCTATACAAATCAATGATGCGACCACACCTTGAATATGGTGTGCAGTTCTGGTCGTCCCATCTCAAAAAAGACATAGCGTAACTAGAAAAGGTACAGAGAAGAGCAACAAAAATGATCCAGGGTATGGAACAGCACCCGTATGAGGAGAGGCTTGATAGGTTGGGGCTTTTCAGCTTGGAAAAGAGACGGCTGAGAGGAGATATGATAGAGGTCTATAAAATCATGAGTGGTGTGGAACCTTGTAAACAGGGAATGGTTATATACCCTCTCAACTAGTACTAAAACTAGGGGACACTCCATGAAACTCTCAGGTGGCAGAGTAAAAACAGACAAAAGAAAGTGTTTTTTCACTCAGCGTACAATTAGGTTGTGGAATTTACTGCCAGAGGAGGTGGTCAAAGCCAGCAGTATATCTGAGTTTAAAAGAGGTTTGGACAAGTTTCTGGAAGATAGGACCTATCTTCCAGAACCATTAGCAGCTATTAGCCAGACAGAATTGGGGAACAAAACATCCATGATCTCTTCCTCTCCCACTCCCTCCAGCTCCTTGCCTTTACTGAAACTTGGATCTCCCTCCCTCCGACTCTGTCACTCCAGCTACCCTCTCCTTTGGGTGTGTGTGTGTGTGTGTGTCTCCTTTTCTCACCAGCCACGCCCTGAAGGCTGGGTTGGTGGCGTGGGCCTCCTCCTCACTAACTCCTGTCAATTCCAACCACTTTCTCCTCCCCCCTCTCTCTCCTTCCCTTCTTTTGAGGCGCACTCTGTGCGCCTCTACTCTCCCCTCCACATCGCTCCATCTCCACATCGCTGTCATCTACTGCCCCCCTGGCTCTCCTCCTTTTTCTCTGAATTTGAGTCCTGGCTCACTTTCGTCCTCTCCAGCGATACCCCCACTCTCATCCTCAGTGACTTCAACATTCACGTTGATGTCCCTTCCCAGCCCTCCATCTCTCGCTTCCTCTCACTAGCCTCCTCCTTCAACCTTCACCTTTGGACCAACTCCCCCACCCACGCTAACGGCCATTCTCTTGACCTCGTCTTCTCAAGGAACTGCTCTGTCGCTGATCTCTCCTTCGACCCTCATCCCATCTCTGACCACTTCCTTGCCTCTTTCAATGTCTCCCACTGTCCCCCTTCCCCGTCTCCACGCTCCTTCTGTGACCTGCAGGCCATTAACCCCCTGGACTTTGCCTCCTCTCCCCCCCCTTCTCCTCCTCCTCCTCCTCCTCCCTTGACTCTGCCTTTCTGCTTTCAATGCTTCTCTCTCCACCACCCTTGACTCCCTTGTCCCCCTCTCCTCCCGCCCTGCCCGCTTCCACAACCCCCGTTCTTGGCTCACCCCCAGTATCTGCCACCTCAGCTCCTGCACCTGTGCTGCTGAACGCCTTTGACGCAAATCCCACTCTTGTGCTGACTTCCTTCACTTCAAATTCTGTCTCTCCTCCCTTACTTCTGCTTTCTCCCTCACTAGACAGAATTACTACGCCTCCCGCATTGAGTCCTGTTCTCGGGACCCCCGCCGCCTGTTCTCCACCTTTGACACCCTCCTCAAGCCACCCTATCCTCCTCCTTCCCCCTCTTCCCTTTCTGCTCAGGATCTTGCTTCCTTTTTCACCTCCAAGATAGACAAAATCCACCTCGACATCACTTCCTACTCCCTCCCCTCTTCCTCCTCCTCTCTTGTCCTCCTTCCCTCCCACCTCCCTTGAGGAAATCTCCTTCCCGCTCTCCTCCTCCAATTCTTCCACTTGTCCCCATCCCCTCCCGCCTCCTGTTACCCTTTCCCTCCTACATATCATCGACCTCTCCCTCTCTACTGGCTCCTTCCCATCCGCCTTCAAGCCACCGTCTCTCCTATCCTCAAAAAGTCCACTCTTGACTCCTCTGACCCTTCTAGCTACCATCCTGTCTCACTCCTTCCTTTTGCTTCCAAGCTTCTTGAACATGTTGTCTAGTCCCGCTGCCTTGACTTCCTCTCCACTAACTCCTCCCTTGACCCCCTCCAATCTAGCTTTCGCCTCCTTCACTACTGAAACTGCTCTCGCTAAGATCACCAACAATCTTCTTGTGGCTAAATCTAACCGTCTCTATTTCATTCTTGTCCTCCTTGACCTCTGCTGCCTTCGATACTGTTGACCACTCACTCTTGCTGGATTCACTTCACACCCTTGGCTTCCGTGGCTCCGTCCTCGACTGGTTCTCCTCCTACCTCTCTGACCACTCCTTCAATGTGTCCCTTGCCAACTCCACCTCCTCCTCCCTTCCACTCTCGGTTGGTGTTCCCCAAGGCTCTGTCCTTGGCCCTCTCCTCTTCTCTTATCTTCACCCTGTCCCTAGGCAAACTCATTGCCTCCCATGGCTTCCAATATCACCTCTATGCTGATGACACTCAACTCTATCTCTCTACTCCCTCTTTCTCCATCTATTCACGCTCGCCTCACCAGCTGTGTCTCTGACATCTCTACCTGGATGTCTCAATGTCAACTCAAACTCAACATGGCTAAAACTGAACTTCTTATCTTCCCCCC